>JAPYZF010000044.1:0-367978 GCA_030523045.1 Meteorus cinctellus | reverse complement strand
AATCACCACCAGTCGATAAAGTAGTTACATCAGAACCACACACCGACACGCCTGATCGGTAAAACAGATTGGGTTAGAACCCGCCTTACTCATCTACTAGTGTGACCAGATAACATTGGGTACATTCGCATTAAAGTTATTAAATATGCTGTGGTGCAGCATGATTTCGAAAAAAACTCCACTCCAGGGTATGGTTACATGGAATTTATGGCATGTTTTTCGTCACACATGATGCCATCTGAAAAATCAAATTGAATGTATATTTGGCTCAATTATCTTTTTGCCGAGCTACTATTCTAACTCTTTCCCTTCTGCTTCATTAATAAAATATGTTGCGTCTATAAATTATGGCGGAGTTTTTTTTTTCATTTTCTATGAAAATTATGTTTACAAAATATTTTCATAGTTATGTGTATTAAAAACGCCTCTTTACTTCCAATATTATGTGATATGTCATTATTTCCGACAAAAGTAACCGATATCTGATAATGCCCGGCCATTTGACAAATCAACTAACTAATCCTGGTCGACTTTGTGAGGTGAGATCAATAATTAATTCGATTTGAATTCGTATCCAGATACAATTGGATTAGTTTTGACAAGCACTCACTTAATCAAAGCTAGGAATGGCATTCAATAATTTGTGGAGTATTTTACATCGATCTGAAACGAAACCGAATGTATAGAAAGAGGTGAATGATAAATACTGTACTTGCTTTGGGGTAGGCCCTACTTGGTTTACACCATGCATATGTTTGTGTCTCTCAACAGACTGTGTCTCTTGAAAGTTCATATAGTGTCGTCCGTTTTTGCGGTAATTCTCTAGCGTCGACTACAATTAGTGGTTACCATGGTGGATGGAGCTGTAGTATGCTCAGCACGTCCTCGACTGCTTCATAAAGTGTTTCACTTTCGCGACTCTGGTCATAAGAGACCACATGCAGCACTTTAAAATATTACTCTTCGTGCGTGGATGTAGGTTGTTCTCTTTTTATACTGGCAAATATATATAGATGTGCTGGTAAGTATAGGTGATCGTAACTCATATATTGAGGTACTTGCGACGACTTTTACCGACGGGATAATAATAAAATGACTTTATGGTTGAGTTGTGGTAGTCCAGGAAAAAGAACCAAATGTATTTTTATTTACGCATACAGTTGGAGATTTGACATAAAAATCTTACACATTTTATGTGGTAAGAATGATCTTACTAAATTTAGTATCCGAGCTTAACAGGCAGATCTGCGATACGGATGAGATTGAATTCTCATGTCAATGGTTATCTGACAAAAAATATGTGCCCATAGGAATTGAATATGTAAATCATGAAATTCATCTCATTCTCGTACTAACTCGTGAAATTTCAATATGCGAATGACATTATCATGTGAGTAATGCTTTATCATTCCCATTTTCCCATCATTCCCATTGAGGCAGAATATTATCAGTCAATTCGATCACTCGAAGTTAATGTTTGACATTCATCATATGTTGCTATTGGAAAATAGTTCCCGAATCTGTCAGGCACGTTGCAACAAACTCAAGTTTTTTGCGAACTGTGGAAACTCTATCTCTCATTTTAAAGAATTTTAAGTTATTGTAATTGATTTGAAAAATGGTCTGTTTCGATCGAGTCTGATATGAATGATTGTCAGCCCCGAAATTTGACTTTAATCTCTTATTTACCTGTATTACGAAAAGAAAAACAAGAGAAAACAACGAGAAAAATGGCGATCCCTTCTTCGGTGTATAGGAATTTCTTTTATACTGATACGGGAGAATTCAATCTACAATCATAAAATTGAATTTTCTATGATGACAGGAAAGTGCCACTTATGCTAACAACCGAAAAAATCATCCTCATTTTCTTCGTGTAAGTATGATTGGAATGCCTTTTTTTTTCAATGGAGTATGTTCCGCCGAATGATTGGGAGTGTGGATGAAAGATTGAGAAATTCATGTTTTTTTTCACCTTATGATTTACATCACGAAATTGGTAAAAACCAGCGTTTTGTGTTGCGTTTGGATCTTTTAAATTAGTTCCCCCATTCACATGGAGGCCAGAACTGCACCTATTTAATTACAATCAACCACTGTCCAATGACAACAGAATAGATGAGATCATAACCATGTTTCACGAATTGAAACGGGTTAGTTGAACAATAAAATGCGAATATGCTGTCCCGTGGTTGGAAACTGACGAAAGTTATTTAATTAACTTTTCGATGTGATAATTCAATTTCATAGTGAAAATTGAATTTCGTTCCCTTCATTGGTTTCTGTCAACCAGTACGTCCTATTGACGTGAAGGTCTTCCCTAATTTTTCCCTTCTCTATATATTTTGTGGAAAACTCGCCCGTGATGGGCCCGTAGCATCCTTGATTCCGTTTTTGTTTATGGATGAAAATTGTTAAGCGAGGTATGTTCATGAAAAAAAGGTAGGTATTATGCGATGAAAAAACTCTAACAGTGTAATGCATCCAAGTAGTGGGCCGGAACATCACAGGGTATGAATGAAATATCGAATGAAATATCGAATCTTATTGTATGAATATCATTCACAAATGAAACAATTTAGTCAGGCAGCGTGTTCCACCAAAAATTGGAATGCCCTTATTCAAAATAGATGCTAACTATTGGCAACAAAAGAACCTCAACGCGTAACCGATGCGAGATATTATTTTTTTCCTTAGATTCAATATTCGATTCGTTCCATACCTTTTTTCGTGGAAATGAACTTGCTTTCTTCGAACTTTCAACCTTTTACATCTTTTAATCCTCTTTTATTTCACCCATCCTGATTTTATCATCTTTTTAGCTTCATCCCCTTCCACCATCACCACCACCATTGAAATTCTTTCTTCGACATTTCTATGCACACTCATTCAACTACGTTTTATTTATATTTTCAACACATACCATAGCCGTTGACTAGAATCCTCAACAGTATCAAAAATATTCAGGCATTTATCGGTATTTTCACACTTTGGTAAGAGAAAATATCGCTCTCGATTCGTCGCCAGACAATTCACGCGCATGGTTTCCTCGCAATACACATGAGCCCTTATAAATCTTTCAACCACTGCAGCAAAATGATATAGACATAGATACACAAACACTCACACTCTCACATGGTTGAATGTTTTTTTATGTTACTTGGCAACTGGCATGGCAATGCTCCCTGACTCGTGCGCCACAATTGTACTGGAATGCATCAGGGTCGCTTGTATGGGTACCTACGGACAACTTGCTCGCGCTACAACCGCGACCACTTGCACTCTGGGGAACAAACATATAGAAATAGAAATTTGTACTTGTATACATATATAGCATTCCCATGACAACCACATCGACGACGATAACCTGGGATGGTTCGGTTGTATAATATGAGAACAAAACAATCGGATGAACGGTGTCGCAAAATATAATGAGCGACACAGTAAAGTAACTACTAAAAACTCCAAAGAAATGCATTCTCTTGCATCACCCACCGCTTTTTAGCATCATATCCACCCTGCCGTCCATTTTTTACTCTATATTTTCCAGAACCACTGCGTAGGATAAATTTTCACGAATAGCCCGAGCATCCTTCCGCAGCTGAGCGTTGAATCCACGACTGCAAACGCCGTGCGATGGGGAATAGAGGAGATAAAATTGCTTTAGCCGTTTCCGCCATTCCCCGTCAACTGCTACCGGTGAATAATAATTTTTGTCTGTCTCATCCTTCTTATCCTATCTTCATCTTTGTCTCAAAGTTTTTCCTTCACTCTTTGACTTCATTACTAATTCTTTGACATTTCATTCTATTATTAAATTGGATTTATGAATGGAACTTGCTACGTCTGTTAATAAGAGCTTCCATATTCCAGGGATAAAATATTGATTTCCAAATGCGGATGGAAATACATTATTGATGCATATTTCATCATACTAGAATTCAGAGTTAGATAATACTCTACACATTGAATTTTGTTATACTTTCTTATACCATTATAAATCTACAATATCTATAATTTCCGACACACAGTTCGTAAATTTATAAGAAAAATCGAAACAGTTGGAAAAATGTCGATGTATCGCATTTAAGACTTCATACATTTATTCAGATACTAATCTATTGTTCAATTACTCTTTAATTCGGTGGAATCCTCAAACGAAAAAAAAAGTGAGGATGCACCAAATCAATGAGTTTCTAAAATAAATTAAAATGAATATTATTGCGTCGCCATAGTGCTCACGCAAGGGGATTTCGTGGATCTAATATTTGGTACATTGTCACAATCAGAATGTATATCAAACTTTGATGATATCTAACGACAATGGTTATCATACAAACTCAAAAAAACGCCAGTATGAAGCGAAATTTATACTTATATCAAGTTAGTTCGAACTTCAGACAATTATGTTACTCTTCAAAAATGTTTGTTTCAACGTGTAAGAAATGTTTGTGTGAAAGTCATTTATTATCAGAAAGAGTTGCAGTCACCGATATGAGCAGCTGAATTTCCTTGAATCCGAAGTTGCTCTTTGGGGAATTTTAATTTCTAAATTTATTTGTGCTCTCTTAATCAATGTTATCGTGGGTGCATAACAGCGCTTGTGTGTGCCCCTAGTGTATTTCAATCCCCTTCACATGTGTCCTATTTCCTTATTCATTGTAAATCATTCTCATTTACTCAACAATTCCGTGATTGAAATTCAGAGGAACAACAACAGTTATAGCTGTGAATGTTTTACAAAAGCAGAAATAAGAGGGTTGCAATGCGAATGAACAATACATGTTTGCAACTAGATTCCTCCGTCATTCTAGATTTATATGTTATGCATCAGCCACTTCAACTTATTACACTACATGTATTTGCATGTTAAGTTGAGTCATGGGAATTGGGAATGTGTTAGCAGATGATGGAACTTGCATTCATGATTGCCAAATAGAAAGGTGTGTTCACTCGAGATAATATAACATTCAGCTGAAGTCGAAAACAAACGGGTGACTAGTTCTCAATAGAGTTAATAAGTTTTATTGAAGTTTTTCACGAGGCGGAAAAATCATGTTAAAATGTTCCAACACTAAGTAACTGCATGAATAATGTTACAAGTCAAGTTGTTGTGCTGTTGGAACATTAAGCGATTTGGCACGCAAGTAAAACTTTGAAGACGTTTCTGTGACTGCAGCTCGTTCAGAACGATTGAATGAATATATTGGATAGTGATACTGTTTATTCCATTCATTGATATTAAACTCATACTAAACGTTGGATCAAGGTTTTGTCATGGCATGATGGCTCTTCATAGTCAAATGTTGTGAATTCCTTGTTGAGCGATTTTTGAGCGCAAGCATTTACTATCATATTTCGTAGCTCTTCATTCCCCCAATTCCATTACAATTCGTTAAAGTCGTTCCACTCTGCCGCTGTTCATTCAGTTTTTTCTCAAAAATTCAATGCATTCACAATTTTTGAAAGTGTTATGCGTCTCAACTATGTGATAATAACCAAACAGGATTTGTGCACCTGAAAAAAAATACAAAAGCCAACTCTTTTCTTAAAATTATGAGAAATATTCTGAACAATAATGTACAAATGTTTATGCGATAACACCGGATAATATATGCTACAATAAGAAACTCTTTTATTCGCGTGAATAGATCGGGGGAAAAAGTTAGATAAAGATCCATTTTTTTTTTCTTCATGCATTTTCAAACAGTGCATTCACTTACAGAACGTATTATAAATAATACTAGAACTATCTTCATGAACAAAATACTCTGCCGTTTCCCACAGAGTCGTACCTTGCTTCCGTGCACACACTGCTATAATACAAATGTCTTTTCTTAGACATTAGAATTTTCTTCCAGTGTTACCAATAGCGCAATGTTTATGATTTTTTTTTCTGCATATGATGTGTGCACGTGACAGTGTAATATTCGATTTTGTTTATTTTTTTCTGCCGCAACTGGAAGAGGTAACGGTCCTTGCACTGGGGAATCTGCGTGGTGCAAAGAAATGAGGCCGCAATGAAATCGTGGAAAAGCCGTTAAAAAAGAAACTAACGTCTAGTCGTAAAGATAGGCGTGTGGAAAGAAACGTCTGGTAGCTTTCCAATTGGCTACCATGTCATGCAGTAAATGTCACTCTCACGAGTATTTTTACGCGAAAGAGATTCGCAAACGAGATTTTCATTTGGCACTATACCTCAAACTCCTTTTTTATGCATTTAGTCGTGATATTGTTTGAATATTCGATATCCTAACGGAATCATTTTTTTCCAATTTTCACCACTCATATTAGGGTGATTGAATAAAATATTGGATTGGCCTCTGAAAATTCTGTATGATGTGACTCCAATAAAATGGGAAACTTCGTTATTTAAAAATAAATTTATGCAATTTATGCATTTATTTTTTCTTCATAAGTCGCATTTGCACTTTATTTTTGCTTTGTCTGTGACAATAGAGGAACCCAACATGAGTTGTAAACTGAGCTCGGAAACTCCATACAAGTGCAGAGTCATTCTCTCTGGGCGAACTACATCTACTTTCAACTTATGATTGAATGAATTTCATTATACAAAATGTTGACCTGAGTGGCAAAGTTTGATTTGCTACAAATTTTTATTGCACAACTTAATAATAACAATAACATCACATTCTTAACTTATATGAATTCACGTGTGAATGCAAAATCGAGAATACTCTATTGTCACGTAATAGAGCGAAATGTGTATATAGACTATGTGAATAATCAAACAGCATTGGATCTCATAATTTATTCAACATGCTACGGGCATAATCGATCAATAATTGAAACGACCAATTGCACTGCAATCGCTCGATTTGAGATTAATGCGCAATGCTTGCACGTATTTTGCATGGACTGTATTTACGATTGAGTGTTTGGATACATATATAGGTTCGAATCATTTGATTTTCATTGTATACTGATAAACACAGCAATTACTAACATCACGAGTCAAGAAAAGTGGGGGCGCGAGTTGAATTATGATGGTAATGTGTTGAGTTACTGGAAAATTCGGAGGTTGATGAGTTGGTGGCGAATACTTCTATAATGAACCAATTATAATATATTCAAGTATGATAAACCGAACTGGTCACAATAATGCCAATCAAAATATTTAAGCAATTCAATATTATTGTAATGGAAATTGACAACTTGAAAACACTCTTTTTTTTAGAGATGGTTCATTAAATTTTGTCAAGTTTTGAATGCTTTTTGGAACTCGGATGGTACTACGTGAACAAAAGACTCCCAGTAGGGGAACAAATTAATTACTCACGCTCAAAAAATTTATAAAAAGTAGTGTCCAAATTTATAACGAGTTTGTGATATGTTTTCAGTATTAGTATAATTACACAAGTTCGGAAAATAGCCGCGAGCTATCCTCATAAACAAGTGAACGAAAGCCAAACTGTCTTACGCAAAAATATACACTGAATACAGTTGTAAAAAGTTTGTTAATATTTGTACCCCATAATGCCTTGAAGGATTGTGAAAAAAATGGATTAGTGAAACGAAATTGCTATAAATAACAGTGGATCTTAAATCAATAAGAAAGAATGAACATGCGGAATCCATTCACCCAAGAAAAGATTGTTATTTTGATGAATTACTCCGATTCTATAATCGTATCAAAAATATAAGATGTCTCCATGTGAGGAGATATTAAATTGATTAATCTTCAACGACAAGAGATATCCATAGCTCATAAAATAATAAATATCGACCAATGGATTGATGAATTCTTCCAATGTCTACGAATTATCACAACCATCCAATCCGTGTAGCAATTCAACACTGATAAACATACAATTGTATTTGAAATATTTCATAAGTATTTTGTGGGATTTATACTCGCAATTCTGTGTATCATACAGATAAATTTTATATACTTTCTTCCTTATTGTATCGCTAAACTATTTTGACGTACAACTCATCTCTTTATTTTTGCCCAAGAGCATTGAGAGAAATTCTTGCGACATCCTCACCAACGTTGAGAATAAACTGGTGCCCGCAGGATCTTACAATGCTCTCTATTTGTCCATGTCTGCGTACATACGTGTAACGGATGTCTCATACTGCATTGTGCAACTTCTTCAGAATAAACTTTTTCTGTATATCTTGTACAATTTCACAATTATTCTTTAATCATTTTGCAAATTTGTTATAAACAGCATTTCTCACAACTATTTCCTCTAATAACATTTATATACATTCTTTCACCGAAAAAAAAAGTGAATTTGGTCTATAAAGTGAAGTATCTCTACGATCATTGCACTCAGTCACCTATTTTTACTCTCTACAATGTGCGGTTAATCTCATCAGCTGCACAATGTGTCAAGAAACGTTCTCTTTGGCAACTGCTATATACATAGGTATATGGACTATACGAATAAGTCATTGTTTTATGACTCATGAAAAGTTTAACTGTCGGCAAAGTAACGAGGACACAAAGTGATGAACAGGTTTATTACTTTCAACTAAAATCAAATGACAAAAAATATCATCACGACCAAATCAATATTTTTACAAATTATTAGCAATTGACGATCATATTATTGATATTAGAAATAACGGGAATATAATTATAAATCATGTTATGGTGCTTTGATTTTAAATTCTGTTTATAACTCATCCTATTCATAATTGTGTTCGGCAACCAATTAACGACCTATGGTAATGCACGTTTTACGGCTGCAACTTGGACCGGCTTTCACACTCGAATAATAGAGCGAGAGAGAGAGAGATAGAGAGAGAGACATATGTTTATGGTACCGTTTTTATGAGAGGTTCAATTGTTCATATGAAACTTTGTTTGATTTGTTTTCTATTTCATGCGATTTTCGCGGTGCAAACTATAAAATATGAACATGTTGGGTTTTATTTTTCATGGAATTTAACTGGGTTTCCAGTTTCTTCCACCTCTTTCATGTTTGTTTCAATTAACGGGCATATTTTCAATGTTATATTTTTCGCAATATTCAATTCGCTTCAATAATCATTATTTCTCACTGATTTTATGATTCGAAATATGTTTCAAATATGAATATTATTCTTTTTAATTCGTGTGCCGTTGAACATTAGCAATAATCTTTCAGTCCACACCAAATACGTACTAGATCCATGATGCATCGTCTTTTATCCATGTTTGCTAACTATTGTACATCGAAGTATGCGCAATTTTTTTTTTTTTGCAATTTTTTATCTTGTTTGGAAAATTGATCAGACTGAGTGTAACGAAAATGTTCATCGGAAAACTGAAACACCACCACTCAGTGTCATTATATCTACTCGTACATTTACATGTATGGGTCGTATATATCACAGCTTTGTATGAATGCAGGCGAGAGGTTGAATTTGTCCCACGCTGCCTCGTATTTCGCGCCACCACTTCGTTCTCCACTCGAATGAATGTGGAGCCTTTATTTTCTACATACTTTCGTTATCGTTCCACCATTTTTTTTTTCACTATTCCAAGCATGAGCTTTGAGTATCAGAATGAGAGTATGCGACATGTCGTCAGGAGTTTGAGTGAAAGGGGAGACAATTGGAATTAACAATGATACTGAGGAGATGTCGAGTGACAATCTGTGTTTTATTATGTTTCAGAGTAACATTGCATTGCATTAATTGGGAGGTTACCACCTGATATAATTGTATCATCAGAAATTTTATCGTTGGATAGATTTTATTTGATTCATATATGAATCGAATAAATATTCACAATACATAGTACGTGAAAATATGATCCAAATTATTTTTTAATTGATTGTGCAGAGCTCTTTCATGTTAACAAACGTACCAATAACTGAAGACCATACGCTGTTGCAAATATGCAATACAATATTATATGAAAAAAAACCAATGTAAATATCGAAAATATAATTCACGAATCGTTTCTGTTTTCCCAATTTATATCATTGTTTTTGAATGAGTATATATTTTATTTTTCATAGGGCTCTTGTTCGTCGATATAATAAATGATCGTGCCTTTATTACATTTTCATCAAACTCCATATGGAATTCAAGCTCATCGAATATTTTTAATTTTTAATTGAAGGCACTGATAAAAAAAAATATATTTTCAATCATGTTGAATAATTCAGCTTAAAATTTTTGTTCAGTACTATTGAGTAATATTATCGAATTGTCATTTCGAATTTGTGATACTCGCCTCAGAATTAGGATCTTTAAACTTCATGAATTGTTTAACTGTGAATTTTGATTATCTGATAGTGGACATAAAAATATTTTGCTAATCATAGCCATGCTTTAGTGGGCACATTGAGCATGGAAAATTCGGAATCGTTGGTAGATCGTATAGGACACAAAAACAGCACTCGATATTTATACCGTTAAAAAATTTGGCTTTTGAATAGAGTAATTGAGTATTTGGGAACCAGAATTCCTGTGCGATGAGATATGTAGTTCAAAAAATTAATGGCTAGTATCAAAACGTCATTGCATGAACGGGATTTCCATTTGATGTATTATATTCTGAACGGTGTAATTAATCAGTTTGTAGCGAAAATTGCAAAATATGTCGAATGTTACCAACACCATCCGGTCAATACAATTAATTGTGAATATCAATATCGCCTTTGCCGAGTTTCTTCATGGCAGATAACGATGTTATAAGTTGTCAAACCATAATCTCTATTTGAATATCGCATAACAAATGAGCAAATAACTTTCGGTTAGTACTTTCTATATAATCTAATTTTCATTAAGATGGGGTTATTTCCTTTCGTGCTTGTGGAGAGAAAAGTACGCCGGAATTTATGAAAAGCCCTGAAGTATCAAATGCTACACTATCGAAAATTATGCATCCATCACGATATTCATAACGACGACATAGCTGCTACAGAAGATCTTATTTCTCTATAAAACTGTGGATTATAAAAATAAGACCATTCATTGTTGGGTTGAGAACGTCCACATTCAAAAATATGGAAAAGGGATGAATGCTTGATTGACTCTTCAATCAAAATAGTAAATTTGAATTATGAACAAAATTGCAATACGCATTAAGTCGAAATAATTATTTTGTGTGTACATTTTATTCATCGACATTGTATTGAAAAGTTCTATATATTTCTTATGCAATTCGATGGTATTGACATATATCCAAAATAATTTATTACAGGTAAAGTAACTGCAATATTTTTAAATGTTTATTTCGAATGAGATACAGAAGAAAGAGAGGAAAAAGTATTCAATATGGTCAAAGCCAAATGTAAATTTTGGGTGGAACACAACTTTATTCATACAGACATATATATCACATCTCAACCACCAATTTCGAACTTGGTATGTATTCATATATATATATATATACAACCGAATACGCCATTATGAGAGTCGACAAAGTTCACAAGAGGGAGTCACTCAAGTGACATTATCTATATATCTATACATACGTATATATACATGCGCTCACGTGAAAAGTTTTACAATGGCAAACTTGTGTGCAGCCGTCCAAGAGCGCGCAGATAATCTGGGTAACGTCTCGCGCTCACGCCTATAGTGAAGAATCACCATTCGGTCGAGTGAACAAATCTATATATTTCACGTTAAAGCGAGCATCCCCCTCACAACTTCTCCAAAGCGAATCAATTTCAATTGAACGGCATAACTCGGAGTGCGCGTTCTCGTTGTATATTCAATGCGTTATATGTGCAATAACTGCAGGCTCTGGCGAATGCATCGAGGCAGGGCAGCTCGTCGCAAATCAGAGTCCATTTCCATGCTAATATCCGATGGAATTGGCATCAAGCCATTATACATGCATAAATGTATACATATATAATGGCATTATATACTTGCCCTCATTGAATTCTATGCGTGCACATCTATATTCTCATATACAACTCGGACATCTCTCTCTCTCTCAAGATTTACACTCACGTGAAAAGGCATCCTAACTCTTGCAACGACACAAGACTTATTCACGTATCATACCATAAATGTATTTTCCCGTGAGAGTACATCTAAACTTAAGCCAATACCGAATGAATGTACATTAGCTCGATATAAAACCTTCATTTTCCATATGGTATATAATTCAAGTTATGGTGTCACACATTTATATTCAATGTCTATACACAAATCTTATTCTGAATAAATGCGTTTGTTTCATGCAGATGAGAATAAAATTGATTTGATCATTTCCTTTTGTTTGGTCGAAAATTGTACAGCTTGCAGATTTCTCTCTTGCGTAAATGATGGCTTAGCAGCACTGATTGTTCACAGAGTTGTGCTTGGAGAGAAAGTATATTGGTGTTAAGCACGAGAACAAATTCGATGAATATCCCATAGTTGATGAAAACATCAAAATGAAACTCAGTGGTCTGATTCACATTCCTAATTAATTAAAATCTATCTGCGCAATATGATCCAAATATTTGTCGTGAATTTGAGTGTCTCAGGGAATAGCTTGAAGTATATTTTAATCTTTGTAACAAGTGAATTCAGTCTGTATTTCCTTTGCAAAGAGTTGATTCCTTTCTGAGTTTAATTCACCTCACGTTGCTGTACAACTATTACTATGTACTGGTGTCACTAAAATTCCAAGTGAACAATCTCATTTTATTATACTCTCACACATAACAGTTTGAAAATGTCTTATCTTGTAGGTATTTGGATGCGCAGATGAGTTTTATAACAATATTGAATTGTTCGTAACTGATAAAATTCCAGTGAACAACGAATTATAAACTTTTAGAATTGGCTCGCTGTTACAGTTCTGTACCATCGGTTAAGAGAGGTTACTAACACATTTGCAATATAATTTCTATCGTTGGGCAGTTTCATAGTCGATGAAATCAGAAAGGCGCCGCAATCAATCATTGGTGATTTAAAAATATTCAAAAAAATGCTAGTGAGATTTACATGTTGAAAAATTTGAACATGCTGTTCATAAAATTATATTTGTTTTACTGTGAACACGATCAATTGGATGACTTCATGTTATTTTCTTTTATCGTCTGAAATATGTATTTTCTCATTCCTGCATCTTTCCAAAATTCTGATTTATTGGAAGTTATTATACTGACGATCGGATCTCAGGGTTTCTGACAACAAAAACTTGTTTTACTTCCAAATTCAGAGTAACGTTCATTTGTCTTGGATTGCAAAATTTGATCGAACTAATTCCAACGGAAAGATTACATGGAATATTTTATTCTTTTAATTTCCTACATTCACCCATTGTAAAATACAAGATCATGCACACACTTGAGTAATTACGCAGTTGCAGATGTTGGGTGAACCTTACAATCATTGATCAGCACAAAAATTTCAATAGAGAAAGTTCCCCGCGTCTTAAAAATAGTCGAATGAATTAGTGCGATGAGTTTTAATATTTAATTATCATACTCCAACCTTCATAAAGAGGTTTTTGTAATCATTCTTTTTCTCACGGTACTAAGGTCGTAACTCTTCAATTCAATAATGAGTAACGTTCAAAGTAAAAACACGAGGCAGAATTTTTGAGTGATATTGCCGAGATCCACAAATTATCATTGATTTTCCATACTCAAATGGCTGAAGTACCTCTTCCATTTTCATATATTCACCTTTAATAAACTATCTCAAGAATTGATTGGATGGCTCATGAACCAACGACCCCGAGATCTGAGGACTCAACTTCGTATAAAACTTCTCAGCCTTCAGTTATTGGATCATTACGTTCGAGACAACTTTAATAAAGCTTGCAAAAACTTATGTGAATATTGTTTGGGGCTGAATCAGCAGCTTTATTTACACCATGAATATTTTGAAGTTTAAATTTCCGACAATTGAATTATTTTGAAAGGTGAATATTCATTTCGATTACGTACTCAGATTGCAAAATGGCTCAATACAGTTTACATGGTTATATGAACAGAGTAAGAGAGAAAATTGAATGGAAAGAGGAGAAAACCCGTTACTTTTAGTTAGATATTTGCGATTGAATAAACGTTATGCTTTTTATAGCCAGATGAATCCGGTTCAATTATCGATGCGCAAGGGATCATTCAAACTTTTCTCATCAAAGAAATCATAATCCGTCTCTTGGTTGGTACCAAAACTACCATCGACATATAGGATATAGACGTAGACTTCAATAGAGCGTTCTGACTCGTTTTTGAAGAATTATCGGCTTACGCGGTGCGCTGTGGAAGAATTAGTCGCGCGTCGGCCATGCGATAATCCGTAAAAGCGTTTGCTACGAATTTCTTCAGCAATGAAAAAAAATAAAAGAAACTGAGCGCAGTTGTAAATCTGCTCTCAATTTTTTTTCCTATCAATGTCGCAGGATTCCTATTCGAGAACATACACTGATACGACTCAATAACGAGAGTTTTATCATATGAACCGTCCAAGAGCTATTCTCTTCACGATTATGTTATGATTGATTTCAGTGTTTTGAAAAGATATTAATAACCTATATAAATTGTGATTCGTCGAAATAATCCAGCTGTATTGGCTATACGAGTGAAAAAAGTCAGCGGTAATTGATATCATTAATAAAAATTTACATGGGGTAGGAAAATTTCCAATATTATTATCTTTTTCTCAGTTTGTTCGGTGACTCAGGGTAGTTTGTGTGAACAGAGATGCCAAATCTTTGGTGAACGAGTGGGCGAGAGTGCACATATGCATTCTATGACAGTGCGTCGTAGCCTTCCGTCGAGTGACGACCGTCGGAAGGGCCCTAGACCCTTTCTCACACAACAGAGTAAAAAAAAAACACATTCGATGGTCCAAGCGGTCGGGTGAACGGCCATACGGTCCACGATTCTCCGACCCTTGGCCATATATCATCAAACAAAATCGGGATAAACACGCAGATAATACGAAATCAAATAGGAACGCGTGAGATCGCAATGGTACAAGCCAAATGGGCCTTATATACAAATCATGCCATCTTAATATGTCGTGGGTTTTTATGCCGCAAGGCTTTTCCCACAAGAGCTAATAAAATTTAGGAATTTTGATGGCTAAAAAGCGAGTTTTTTATTTGGCGAAAACCACAACCTCTATTCTACATACAAAAATATATATCGAAAATGAAGAGCAACTACGAAAAGAAGAAGCTTCGACAATATACAGTTTATGGTCCGGAATGCGAGCATTCTATTTTTTCATTACAGATAGTAAAGTTTATACAGTTGTAACGAATCATTTGCTGTGGATGATGAAATATGAAGCAATATATTCATCGAGAAAAATTCGTTGGATAATTGATAATCCAAAGCTGTAGATGGTGAGTAGTGTAAAGATAAATATTGAAATAAATATCGAGAACGAAATAGTTCAAACATTAATATTACGTCCATAGAAATGTCAATAACAGCGAATATAATTCGGACTTTACCTCCACATATGCGCAGTCGATAAAGCTCTATTGGTAAAACATGGCAATAATATTTGAAACAACCCGAGCAGGTTGATCAAATATATTTTTTCTAATACAATAAGAATTATGACGCGAAACATCGAAACTGGAAGTGGATATTTGTGAATTCATACGACAGCACATGAGAAGAGTATTCATGTTTACAAGTGATGTGCTGAACGGGTTTATACACCTGGGCGTTGCAACACAATATGATTTATTCTGAAAGTTTTAAAGGGGATAATACGAAAGAATAACGATTATACATCTCCGTTGAGCTCTAAATGATGATAATGGTATTTTCCTAAATACATTTCTGATATGAACGTGTTTTCAACAAAATTATGTTTCCGAACAGTGTCTGTAGATTAATTCAGTTAATTTCCCATACTTTTTGAGTATCCTCTTTTAAATCTCAATTACAGCCTTCTCTACGAAGTGTCAAGAGGGTCCGATGATTGTTTCAGTGCACAATATTTCATGAACAATAAATTATGAATTTTCCATGAAAAGATTACATGCCATAGATTGAAACAATGTGTCCTTTTTTTCTATCTCCGAATAGGAACACACAAGCATTGACACTTCAATGGGTTAGATCTTTTTCAGAAAAGTTATGATGCAGACACGGAGGCGTCATGTTTTTATTAGTGGCCCAATAAAAAATTATGTTAGCATCTAAAATATTTGGAACAAACTGTTTGTTAAACTTTAAAATTTATTAGACATAAACCATCGTCATTCATTTGACTAATTCATTTTATGACCTTTTAAATGATTTTTCATGATCAACATTCTTCCTTCAGCGCCCAGTTGAATGTAACTCGTGAATGTCTCACGAAATTCATCTTGGTGTTGTGGCATTGAAATCGAAAGCTTCAGTTTGTATAATTGAAATCAAGCTTCCTGAAAACTACATTCTCAGATGGATGGTGAACAAACTCTGATGAATTCTAATCAGCTTATCACACGAAGACATGATATTATGACAAGCTCAATAATTCCACCACCATAATAACACTATTTTTCAACATGGATTTCAAAATCCCTAAGTGGGCGTCGTCACGTACATTAATCACTGGTTCAAAAATGGGTCTTAATCATAATCGCAGGTGTTTGCTAATGACTGAAGAAATGGATGGAGACGAAGTTGATAATAAACAATCATACATTGGGCAGACTTAAGTGCAACGATTTGATGAATTGTTATAAATAGAGTCGAAAATGAGGAAAGAAACATCAGTGCTTTATTTTGGGCTTACGACATAGCTCTAGGAAATAATTTAGTTCATCTAATTAGGTTTAGTGCAAGCTGAGTTATATGTTCCTCAAAGAGTAATGATAAAGACATGAGAGAAAATATAAATGAGTTTGTGTCTGCTCTGGTGCGCTTGCGATTCAATTGTTTTGCATCAAGTCATATAAAGTAAAAGCAACAAATGAATATGTCAAATTTTCTAACAATTTGTGAACCTGGCATGCAGCCGGCACCCTCATTTCCACATATAATCATCTGTGTTACAACTCTTTCATTTATATTTACATGTTCTTTGGTGACGGGTCTACATAAACTCAAGTATTAGTCGACGTTCATTATACTTTGGTGCTTGTACATACTTGTGCTCGGCAGACTATGTACGAATGCGTACAAGTGCAGGTCGCGTCTGGTCTCGTTGCAACGTATTAAAATGTAATTGGATGTTGGCATTTGATATATGCGGACTCACGTACACATGCTTTGGGTATACGCCCATTAATATCTAATTATCGCTAAGACTTGGTTGAAGAAACTTTGGTGCTCCATGTTATGGGAACCACATAGCGTGAGAAGTTTTGGCGATATGGGTGAGAGTGAACTGAGAGTAGTTTAACTGAGGTGTATACAGAGGTGAATGCAGTTACAAGTCTTCCAACTCAAAGGACAAATCGGCTTCACGTATATGTTCACTTGTAATCCCCAGAGTGTTAATTGCATTCATGAAATCGTGTGATTAAAAACGAACTGGTGTATGAGCAATTTCTTTTCCCTCTTGCATATTAATATTTGTGCAAAAGCGCAAAACATTCATATGATCAAATGATGACGTGAAGCTTCAGACGAAAATATTGACTCTAGAGTTGGTTCAGAATGTGATTGTGACTGGGGCGAAGATTGTTTGAAAAGAAAGTGCTAGGGTGAAAGATCAATTGGTCCTGGGAGAATATAACCTCCATAAATTTGTTAGGAAACTTTATTACCATTGTAATATTTAGTTTTACACAATTACATCTTATATTCCCATAATTCTCAACGTTGTGGAATATAAACAAGATAGCGAAATTATAGGTTTTCTCATATTTTAGGTGGGTACCATCATCAAGGCTTCATCTACGGTTCTCTGTCTCGCACGCTCCATTATTTTTAATCCATCAATAAGTTGGGTTACACATTTCCCAATGGAGTGGAAAATTGGAGTGTTCGCTCAAAGTATTAACTCACGTGGAGGATGGAGGTTTTATATTGATTAATTAACCTTCTCACGATAATGAAAGGGCATTTGTTCCCTTCTACTCACTTGAAAATCTCATTATTATGCCATTATTTTTTTGTTTTTTTTTTTCAAAGGAGCGTGAAAAACAAAGTTTGTATATTCAGTGACATATTCTACCAACTAATTCTGTAAATTCTGTAGTTGTTCTCATTGAGCATTGATCCATTTCATATTTGAACTGATGAGCCCAATTTAACCGTTGCTATTCCGTCAACGTCAACTGAATTTTATATGAATCCGCAACAGAAAAATACATTTTTTTATTTATAAGGTTAGCGCCAATTGTACCAGCTCCGTGAAAAATTCAATTTAAAATTGTCGATTCATCATTATTCCGCACGCTCTTCAACTTAATGTCATTTCATTCGATATCTAACAAATGATTTTCAAAAATGTTTCTCTTTATTTATATTTGGTTCGTTTGTTTTATTATATTTATTTTCTCGGATATTTGTGGAGTTGGGCCAATGTTGCCAGTTGCGGTGAGTGGAGGCACGATTGGTGTTGATCAAATTATCTTAGCAGAAATAATCAAAAATTCATTCTAAAAAATGGATAATTATTTAATAAACTGAATGATCAACCTTATAGCACACGGAACAATGCACAGCTGTTTTTTGCCGTTTCAGAATTCTAAATGTGTACAAATGAGATGAAACCCAGTGGGGATAATGAATATTCAGTGAATATCGAGCGCTCTATAATCTTTTTCATTTGATGTCACCGAAAGATTTTCGTCGGATTTTTTTTTCCAGAATTTTTCTCTTAATCCAGAAAAATTGATTGAGGCATTGTCATTGTGTAGTTATATGAGTCAATTATACAAAAGAGTAATGGATAGTACATAATATTTACTGTTTCGTATAGTGAGTGCAACTTTGAAAAAGAAATTTATCTCTCAATGATATTTCATTTTCTGCATTGCCGTTGTCAATTAGAGTTCATCCCTTTCATATAGTATCTTGCTCATCATTATGTTGTTTCACAAGTCATCCTGGTTTTTCCACTAGAATATAGAGTGGGTCTGACTCGGAATTGGTATTCATTTGGAGAGGGGGGGCTCGATAGAGTCAAGAAAATGAATTGCGTTCTCACAGTCTGTATAAGATTCATGATTTGCGAATACGCAATAGAAGTTTCGTGCTGAATTTCAAATAATTGGAGTTGAATTATTCACATAAAACTCTTTATGTATATAATGTAAACAATAAAATGAAAATGAGTTCATCACACACAAATATTATCATATCTTGAAATCCAAATGTAACTGGATGACTTTTCTGAGTTTTATTTCTGTGAAAGAAGAATGAAAAATGAGTTTGCACAATTATCCGGGTATTATTCGCTCGCATTTAGTATCCAGATACTTCCTGTGAGGGCGCGCTGTCACACATTATTATAAAAAAAACAATGTGGACCAACCCATGCTCAATGTTTGTAAGAAAATTTATAACAAAGATTATATTTCAAGTAGCGCGACATAAATATAGAGTTTGATATACTGTTCTGTGTGTATATATATTTGGGCTAGGGATTCAAGAATGTCCCGGTGCTTTCTGTGACATGCTTACTCACTGGCTCATTGTTTATTGCTCTCCAGATGCATTGTTTGTTGAAAAAGTTAGCTGCAATGCATCTTTACTTACGGGCGCGTCATGGAAGCCGTCTGGTGTTTGTTATTGTACGATGTGCACACTGGCTACTTATTCTGCTCACTGAGTAAACAATTCTTTCATCACTTTTCATCACGTAATGATAAGAGAGGAGGAATCCCCTAGAATTTCTAAGTATGCATCAAGATGAATCTTTTTATTTTATTCGAGAAATTTACATTCTCTTAGTCATCTTTAATTTGATTAGTTTGGTGAATTTCATGTTTCACAAAACCAATAAACACATGAGAAAAATGTGGTCTCAATTGGATCATTCCATATTTCGATGTTGAGTGTATGTTTGAACTGTGGTGTTCAAATTTCGTTTCAATTAATGACTCTGAGAAGTCATAAATGAATTAATTACCTCCAGAAAATAGCACGGAATTCATTGTACTAACTGCAACACAGTAATCATAATAAAGCCAATGGTGCAATGCAGAATATATAGGGAAAAAATTTTCGTTGTAAACGATGGGCATGAAAGAATTTACGCATGGAAAGAACGAGATGAATGTCAATGACCCACAAATTTTTCCATACCTTGGAAAAAAACTGCCACCGGGATCTTCCGAAAATAAGTAGACTTCGACTTTGTGGGACGCCACACAGCCGTTAATTCTCTCATTGGCATGCAAAACTTGATGATGACATTGAAAATTGAGATTTGGTTATCTTTTAAAAAGGATGTTATTTTATTTGATTATCTTTGAATTGTAGAAGAATAGATACGTACTATAAGTAAGCCATTTGTATCAATAATCAAATATTTCCCATGTTTCTTTCGTTCGTCTTTTATTTGAGTAATTTTATGTCGTTAATGATCAAACAGTGAAGTTTTCAAATTAGTAGATATTGCTTCGCTATTTATATGAAATAAAACTTTACACGTTTCCACGTGTTTCTGAAATCAGACAGAGCCAATAGATTTTCATTAGCATAATTCTGCTAATCCTTCTCGAATAAAAATATAATATGGTTTCAGTCAGAACTATCATCATTCATTTTTCAATATGGAAACAACATATACTTTGTAGAATTGTGTAAAAACCCTAAGCCATATAAAGTTAGTGGTAATAAAAATATGTGATTCACATATTTAACACATCTAAGCTATATTTTCTGAATTATAGAGAGGTCATGTGAATGCCGCATTAAACCAATACCGTTTTTCCATTAAGGTGTGTAAATAAAGCAATTGAATAACTATAAACCCTAAATTTCGGTGTCTTCGAATGTCGTAATAAGAGTATGAAATCCACATATAATTATACGCTCCACTGTTCCCAAGTATATATTATGTTATAGAATGTAGTTGATAAGAGTGTCAATATCTTCGATTGTCCGTGTGACAAGTTGATTTATCCACACGATAACATGTGGTGGTGGCTCACGTTTGGTATCTGTGACTGAAAAATTTCCACTCACCAATACGTTGAACTGTCATAGAGCAGTAGCAATATAAATATACGTAAAATACCCATGACATTCAGTAGTGCTCAGAGTCAGAATAAGAATAAGTGGAATTCCAACGCAATGATGGTGCCAGTTGAAGGAATTCATTTCCTCATGCTCTTGCTTGTAGCTTCGTGTATTGCGATTACAGAAGGTAAGAATTATAGGTTGACACAAATTTTTCATTCATATTTATCTTGAATGGATGAATCAGCAATGATATAAAACAGAGTTTGGGGCTTCCTGGCCCAATGCTTTCCTTGAGGATGCAAAAGATTGTGAAAATTGCCATGAAATTTAGACATATGAAATGAAATACCGATTGTTATGATGATATTCCTAACTCAATATGAAAATCAATAATTTCTCACAGCTTTAAATGATACGATAAATGTTAAAATAAAAAATGGAAACGAAATAATTGAGCTTAATTGGAAGCGAACGGAACAAGTTCTTGCCAATGAAAATGTGCCTGTATGGTATGCTGCGGGAAACCAAAAGCCATACTTAGTCCCACAGGTTTGTAGATATCACATATGAAAGTCGATAACATTATAATAAAAGGTTATACCGAAGCTATTATGATGGGTATATTCAACAGGCATTTTCGAAAATGGGTGAATTCATAATGTACCATGATGTGGAAAAATCGTCTGCAGTTGTGTACTTCCCGAAGATCAAATGCTTTGTGAGTATTAACAGATACTCTGTGACAAATTGAGAATAAACAAAATTTTTGTGTGCTCATATTGGCAGTACGGAGTTGTTGATACAAGATTTTACATCAGGGAACTTCGAGTGAACTTTGACGAGCCAGAAATGATTTACGATGTTGGAGGCCCCCATATATTGGCGCGAAGGATGGATGAGGAATTCTTTCATAATTGTCACAATGTTCCACTCTCTGATTTATTCACTTCAGATCAACTAAACTATATAAGTTCTCTGATTGATTCCGCTACTGAGACAGCCGTGGCTCCTGTACCATCATCACGACCCTCAGATCAGCATCAACATGGTAAAGGCAAGTCTTCGTGTACATCCCGAATGAACCCAGCCAGAGATGATTCAATTGTTCATCAGAATTGTAAGCTGGCAGACATGAATGACTTATAAAGTTCCCACAGTTTGCCAATATTTCACTAAAATAAAACGCAAATTTCTAGCTGTGAATACTCGGCCTTCACCACCAAAAATTCTCTATCCTGAAATTCTAGTCTTCATCACTAATGATATATTCAAAACGTTCAGGTATTAATAACAGAATTATGATTATTAATCAAAATAAATCTATTGATATGCAGAGAGACATTCACAGTTTTCCATTTTTTTAGCGAAATGAATTCACACAATGGTATCTCTCTGCTTCTGCTATACTATCTCACATACTTCAATGCAATTGATATGCTATTTTCAAAACTAACAACAAACGATGTAGCGATACGCATCAACATTGCTGGATTCGTCATAGAAACTGTATGTAGTAAAATTGAAGATCTTTCAAAGCAGCATTTTTCTCAACAGAGGGTAATTTCAGGAACAAAACGTCTTCCCGTATAACATCCATCAGTATCAACGGCCAGGC
The DNA here is from genome assembly GCA_030523045.1 of Meteorus cinctellus. Lineage (NCBI taxonomy): Eukaryota > Metazoa > Arthropoda > Insecta > Hymenoptera > Braconidae > Meteorus > Meteorus cinctellus. The sequence goes on along the minus strand of JAPYZF010000044.1, from coordinate 345,352 downwards.
CACCAAACTACGATTCCTCGCCTCCACGCAGAAAGACTGTTGGAAAATTTCCCAAAATACATTGATAAATATGATGACATATTTGTTGATGACTCGTTCGATTTCTTTTTAATATCAACGAAGTAATTATCTAATATCATTGAAATATTTCGAGTGAGTATAAATCTCTGAAGTGCATTGAATAATTAATATATTTTTTTTATTATCTGCAGTCATGAATTCGGACGGAGCGTTATAGCTACTCATGGTATGGATTACCCATCACGCTAGTTAAAATTCAATGTTTTATTCATGTTCAAAGCTTGGCACGAGTTTACTGATAATTGTGTTCTCTGCTTGTTAAGGTTTGTCGTCATCATTGATTGATGTCTACATGATGAGAACGCTCGAAAATCCGCTCAAGAGGCTGTTAGGTTCGATAGTTCACCGGAAAGGAGCTCTGAGTGATTATGTCATTGCAACTCGTGAGATTGCACAGTTGTGAGTGAACATTTCATCTTCGTTATATCTTTGCGGATTACTGCATGTTACATGATCCGTTATTTATTTGTACAGAATGAATGTTCGACGTGAAACCTCGAATACTCGACAATTGAACAACAATGGCATTGCGTGTGATGCGATAATGCAGGAAGGAGGCACTCATTGTCCGAGTTGTTTGAAATGGTCCAAGTATAGTCAACAAGACGTGACGGAATACGTGAGGTATTCTATACATGTGTAACGGATAACTTTTCTAACTGAAAATGATACATTACGTTGTCATTTCAGGTCAAATCGTAACCATTGTTTTCTCCTAAACTATCCACGTTCACTTCACCCATATGGCCAGCCGTTACCATCGTTAAACCCGGAAGATCAATGTTCGTGCTACAAATATCCCGTGGATACTATGGTTCGTTTTGTTTACGAATTGTTGTTCTATAATGATTCATATATTCATAGGGAGAAAATTGATGAAAGCATTTATTTGTAATGATAGGATATATTCTATATGATAAGTATCCCCAAAAACGCTTGTGATAAACCGCTGCGATGCTCCTATCATCATCTTCATAAACCTACACCACTCCCGCTGGACGGTACACCATGTGGTGATGATAAAATGGTATATAACATGGTTTTTATCACGATAGTGCATACTCGTAATTTATAATTTTTCATGAGTCAAATTTACTTAGTTTTGTTGGCGGAAGAGATGCGTGGCAATTGGAGAACTACAAAATAGTAACCATTCCGACGAGGGCCCCCAGAGAGCGAAAAGATTACGACTAGGTGGGAAACCGCAGTAAATGTGAGCACAAACAATAGGAAAACACGTCATGTAATTCTATAGTCTGTTTGGATAGTAGAAACTTCAAAGTGAGACTCTTCCCGTAGAATGGTTTTGCAAATAAAAAAAAATTGTTGAATTTTCTGAATCTCATTGTACCCGATTGGCAATCTAGATGATACTCGTGACTGCCTCATGAGTAAATTACTTAAGAGCCAGCGAATAAATTTGTACAACTGTTCACTTTTGATACTATTCGCATCGAGAATTAACAATAATGGAATAAAAACTACTCACTCAATTCTCCTTCTAAGGAAGAATTATTTTATTTCGAGAAACAAACCAATTTCATAGAGGATGATTATTCGCGCCACGATATGATACATATGTTCCAAATTGCGATACCGTTGGAAATATATGCAGTAGAAAGCTGTTTTCGTTGAATGTGTTGATTCTCAATGACATCCACCACTGTATATAGAGTATTATTCGGTTTACTCAAGGGAAACATGTCGATTCAACACTTGAAAAATCCAATAGTGGTATTTATTCCGCACTTCAAAGACTAGATATACATTATCAAATTGCATTTTATATTCAAATGCGACATACAATCAAACTCATATACATAATATGTATTTACGACTGAATTTTATATTATTCATCTACTGAGTATCATTGGTAGATCGAAAAGCGGATTAACACAGATGCACGGGTTGTAAATTGAAATTGTAACAGTTAATATTATGCGGTGTGATAAATTAAACTCACAGATTTTTGCTCTCTCACCTCCTCACGCTTTTTCGTTTTCATTTATTTTTTTATTTTTTGTTCCTAACAATATAAATAATAATGATAATAGTGAGGGTAATAATGAATGAGGAAAGCAACGCCAGGAGGCACATTTCATTGAAAACTCGTGCCGGTAGAGCTTGCAACATGATTTATACCGGGAAATTCCGTGGTCCGGTTTGGTCACACTGCTGCAAAAACGACCGCTGTTATATATTCCAACATCCTTTTTCACCTTTCCCGTACACTTCGCATGTATGTCTGTATATGTTATATATATTATATACATACATATATACACGTTGTGCCCATTGATGTCACTGGGGACGATTCTTTTGCCCGTAACTTCCAACCACCCAAGAGAACGACGTGAGAAAAATATCATGAAGCGTAAAATCGATTGGAAGACAAGAGCACCAAAAAAAAAAAAAAACAAAAGAAAAAAAACAAACGTCAAAATGGAAAGAGAAAGAAATAACGTGAAAACAGCAACCAATACGTATATGGACGCATGCATTTGGAGGAAATAAAGAATGATAAATAATATATATGCATATTTTTTTTATATTTTTCCATTCGCTTCCATTGGAGTATCAAGTCCATATACATTTAGATGGTTTGCGGAAAATGTGATTGGTAGAATGGTAGTCGTCTATTGGACAGGGAATAGAAAGAGTTGAGCAGACAGGGTGATAGATTGATGAAGGTGACAGATAAGAGAATGGAGAAACATAGCAGAAAGAGACAGGGAGGAAAATGGAATAGCAAAAAGTAAAAAAGTGAAGATGGAAGCGAACGATATAAGAAAAGCACAAGTGCAGCGCCAGGTGGATATAGTGAACTTTCACAGCAGTATATATGAGTTTATTACTTGTTATCTTGTCATGTGAAAATTGTGACAAAACCTATTTCTTCAATTTTTTCTAAAACGAATTGAGAAATTACTTAAAGGACATTTGCGGTGGAAAAATAAGACATACGAAATATTGTGAATTGTACGGAAAAGAGAATTAATTCGCGAGGGTATTTTTTTAACAGTTGAATGTTTGATGTGTAAATATATAAACGTAAAAAAACGGGATAAAAATTGATGCTGCATCAAATTAAGGCATAAATGAATTCAATGTGACAAATTGTTTGAAATGATACTGCCCGAAGTTTTTGTCATTAAAGAAATAATAGATGAGTATACATAAAATACCATATTGGCTTCCGAAATGATGTCCAATCAGTTTGATATAATTTCAATACAGTTCAGTCGAACGCAGATTAATATATAACCACTTCGATTCCGTTATAATTCAATATCCCTACTTTTAAGTCGTTTTATGAAAAGAATAAAATGAATGATATGGTAATACGGTATGAATACATCATTATAGGCTCAAGAATGATATCTTCAAAGGTATATGGAATGAAACTACAATGAGAGGCTCAAGTTAGTCAAATGACATCTTTTTTTTTTCAATGTATTGTGCTCCTCAACCTGGATTTCTCTATAATATGTTATCATGAAGTAGTCGGGAGTATTGGTTGTCGGAAACTATTAGATGTGGAAAAATTGATCATTCTTGTTTCATCTCATCCATTCTTTTTCACTTATATTGTATTTTCCTTTCAAATTTTTCAGATAAAAGAACTCAATTTGCGGGCAAATGTTGGACAATAATGTTCAACCTCGAAGCAATACACTCCGATTATTATGTTATGAAAGCTTCGGCTAATAATAATAATCACTAGTAGATGTTTTGGAATAGGTTGATATTTATGGTTGATGAAATTAACAACTAGTGATCAGATATTTATGCAGTAACTTTCCACAGGATCAACTAACGAGTTATATTTTCCAAACTGAATAGTCTATTCCATTTACAAGTCACGAAATGACTTTCCATTAACTCGATTTTGAAGTTTTTTTCATTATTACGTATGGTCATATCGATAAAATCTCAAATTATTTCACCAAAACTCGTCGTGAATACTCAGTCGAATATTCATGCACTTGGCGTTGTGCAATAGTGGAACAGCACCCGTTGAAAAAAAAGTGCGAAGAAGAAAAATCATATACAGCTGTCGGTGATTCTACAGAGATTGCTGAAACGAGGACGTAATTTTTCTGCTGACCACGCCATCAGAATTATCCCCAATGATAAGAGAGAACGGGAAGAGTTTGGTCGAACAATGTTATGGAACATTAACGTGGCGCTGAAGCGCAAGATACCCGTCGGGTCAACCAACTGCATTCAAGTTTAGAGTGAAGGCAAAGTTACATACTTCGATGAGAATGTAAGTGCGGGATGGGCGACAAAGTTGAAAAAGGACCAAAAGAGAAAAGCGTACACACAGAAATGCAGCATCGTGGGTGACAACGACTTTCCTCTTGGCCAACCAGAATAAAGAGAAAGACATTTTTCCAACTTAATTATCGGAACGAGCGCACCAATACAGTAAAGTTCCCCAAAAGTTCATCCTTGGTGGTTGCTACTTGTGACTCACCACTGAAACTTTCGAATCAGTCGTCACTGGTAGTCGTCCCCACTGTCGTCAGGTAGGTAAGCTATATTTGAGGTTGAAACTTTGAAGAACCCACCGCTTGCCTCTCGCATTTCGACTTCTGATGACTCTCATAGTATTATATACTCTACCAACCCTCTTCCTCTCCACAAATAAATGCAATTTAACTCGAGGTTCCTAACACAAAGTTCAATTCATACGCAGTTAGTTGAAAAACGGTGAGTAGCGCGCGAAAGTATTTGTGATTTTTTTTCTCCGCCATTAAATATAAACTTGCCAATACCAACAAAAGAGCGACGCTTTTTATAAAATAATCTCATTTCGTTATAGCTTCATATACTTTACCGGAGGAAGTGTCTGATCAATAATAATTCTTCAAATTGTTAAAGATTCATTTGACGTTATCAATCCGACTATTGACATTCGCACGAGATGAATTTTAACAGAATCACTCATTATTGTACCTCATCTGTTTTTTTTTGCATTATGTATCCAAACTATTTATTGATCGGAATTCATGTTAATTCAGATATCCTTGTTAATTACATTTTTTATTACAGTTTTCATAATCCATTTATTCAGGAAAGATTTTACCTTGAAGATTTACCACGCAATGTACTGAAATCATCCTCTGCTGGCGTAGTAACGACAAACAAAATCATCGCTACTTCCATCTTTTTGTGAGATCATACAATAATTTCCCATTCTGTTCTTCTCATAGAATTGAATAATGTTTGTTATTCAATTGTAAACAATAGAAATGGAAATCTCACAACAATATTCCGAAGCGAATGAAATAATCACAGCAGTCATTGTTAAGATGCGAATTGTAATTTATTAGTTGATTCCATTCTGCATTCACTGCTAATTTTAGCAATGTGAAGTGTTTAAATTAAAATATCGTTTCATCACCTATCCTCAGTATTGTGAACGTTGCAATCTCTTTCGAAATATCCACGAGTGTTCCAGCCGTCACGACAATGACAGAGATAAATGACAGAATAATTCGGCGTCCGAATTTTGAATACTTTTCGAATACTTTGTCTTGCAGTAGTGAAACACCGATTGAAGAAGTTTTCTGCGATAAATCATGGGTCTGTTGTTTTCGAAATTTCATACCTTACGAACATTTGTGTGTTAGCTGTTTTAATTCGCATTTGAAGGTATCGCATTTCACCATCTAAGAAAATTCTGAACGGGTGTACTTATTGGAATCCAATGATAGCTGCAGTTAGTTGGAAGGAAACTGTTATAAACAAAAAGTAGCTTTGTGAACTTGGACAAAGTTTCAATGAAATCATAATATTATATGAAATGATTTTTTTTGAGTACAGTGTGGAATATTGCCATTAATTATATATATTTGTATATATGAACTCTCGTAGATTGAACTATGTAAAGATCCTCTAGGTAAATCATGAATTTTCAGTGAAGTAGTCTCGAAATTCATGGCATTCGTGTAGAATATTCGATTACAGTACAGCGATAATGGAGATTCCACGTATCAAAAATCAAATCACGTTCCTTCTGGTCTCTGCAGTTTACTGAATTATTGAGGAACTAATTACTATCGCCTCCTGGTAATCTTGATTTCTCGGTGAATTCGAAGATTGTGAGGAAGTTGAGTTCATCTTGATGATTAAACGTTTATCAACTGGGAAATGATTATGCATAGGGTATGCGTGACACTGGCATTAAATTTGCAACGATTTTTCTTCAGTTGTAAAACTCTTACTTTATATACTTATATTCATAAAAGAGTATATGTAATGATTCAATGATAATATCGCCGAATAGTAAGACGGTTCAACAACAAAATCGGATATATTGGATATATATTGGAAATATATAGAATAAGTCAAGATGATAAAGTGAATATTGAAACGCCCAAACTTCATGGGTAGTTTTGATTTTGCACCGAGTTCGTTGAAACTTATTCGCCAATTTCTGGTCATCACTGTTTACATGTATGTATATACATATGTTATTCTTTGTCATGAAATTTCATTCCACGTGATTGATGAAAATGGTATTACAGACCATTAGTTGTCCAAGAGCGGGTGATAGTGAATATTGATACTTTTTCCTTTAAAAATATGTGAAAATGATATTCTCAAGAATTTCTATAATGATAGCTACAGTATGAACCAATGTTCACTCGATATACCTGCTAGGTACATTAATATACATGTATGAGATACAGCAGTAAACTTCGTCGCAGTCGTGTCCAATGATAAAGCTCTTGATGAAGATATCGTATACCCAGTATGTAGTAAACTAAACTCCTCAGGGATTCGAGTATGGTAGGTGTATATTATGCATTCGAAGGATCATTGATCCAACACACAATATGAACAGCATCATTATTATAACAATGTCAAATATTATTTGTTAAAGTCAATGAATAATATCAGTGTGAATAATATTCGTGTGTGAATTCAGCTTCCTAAACCAAACACATGTAAAATAATTCTTCGTCATGATAATATATCCATAAAAGCAACGACAACAACAAAAACGCCAGTGACAACGCTAACGACAACGAGATAATCAGAGCGCAATGGCTTCTTTAGTTATATGTTGTGGACTTAAAAGTCATATTGTGGGTTCTTTCTCTGTCATTCTCCACCCGGGTCATAAATACACACTGTGAGCATGAATAAATGCATCACACTCCTAACCATTCACCATTTCTAGACATCTTCGCCTATATGCCCAACTCAACATTTACATATATATCTATAGATGTATATGAGTATGACCCCTCGTTTCTCTTTACTGAGCGACTACCCATTAAAATTCAAATATAATCTTGGCTAAAACCACCACATCTCTTATACATATGCGCATGCCGGAACTGCCGAGACTCGAAGCTTCCGACTTTCGTATACGCTAGTGTTTCCTTTAATATATATTTATATATACACATATACAAGTACATGATTGTATGAGTACACTCACACATATGTGTAGACACACATAAATTTATAGATAGAAATGTACTCTTCGCTAACGGACCATGAAAGCAGTTGCATTGCGAATAATCCGATTATATGAGAATTTCATTGCACGCCAAAGCCGTGAAATGTGCAATTGGCACATTTGTTCCATCATTTATTTCTAATATTGATCCAAAATTTTGCAATTTAATGCAATTTATGTATGAAATAAAATAACCGAATTTATTTCATCATCATTAATTTCTATTTGGTCATTTTCATTTTTATTTCACGAGGAATATCAAAATGAAAATCGAATAATATTCGTGTAAAATGGTATGACATTTTTCTTATTAAACATGAAGGTCTCAACGGGAATTCGTTGATGCTGTGGAGTGATCGTCAGAAAAAGAAGAAAAAAAATATCTAGTGAAAGCTCGTCAGTAGCTTTTTCCGGTTTGATATATATTTTTCCTTGACGCATTCTCCATGTCTCTCTACGTTTCTCACGTATAAAACGCGTTGGAGTGTCAAGTTTTTTGTCCCACCAGTCACGAAGAGTTCGCACGGACGTGCGCGAGTGTGTGCATGTATACACGTGTAAAGTTGAGATCGCGGAGAATGTCATATGGCTTTTGGCAGATGTGACAAATTGTCACAATGACAAGCGAACGTAGCATGCCAAGTACATTCACATCATCTGTGAAAAAATTCTCCCTTGGGTTGAATATAAAAGGTATCACAAATACAAAATATGTCGTCATAACGAATCATATTCTTTATCTCATTTTTGTCAATATTTGAATATGCATAAACATGAGTGCATACGTAACTATTGCCCAATTATATTCAAACTGTACAGGATTCCGCACTTGGAGTGATAATATTGATAAATTCAATGTATATGTACCTAGAATACATAAATATATATATATGTATATATATGTCAACTGGTTCTTCCAATTGTTACGAAAAAATTCCATATTCCAAACTGCTGTTCGTACTTGCAAGTTGTGAACTGTATCGATATTGAAACGCAGAGACAAGAATGTAACCTAGGAAGGAACTATCGAATTTCGTGACTATTGAAAAACTCGTGAGTACTTCAATTGATCAACAATAAGTTATAAATGAAGTACAAGTGAATATGAGATTGAATGAATTTTGCCGGAGTTTCGACTTGGAACATCAACTTGAGACAAAATGAGGGAAATGAATGATTCTTAAACGGTATGGCTCAATTTTTTTTGCTTGCATGTCGATGGTCTAATCATCTGTCGTTGCATTACGTGCCCAGAGGCATAAATGTCGTCACATTATTCCAAACAATATTACGCATTAAATAATAACGGAACATGTAGGCCAATCCATCAACTGTTAGAGATCGATTGGAGCAATATAGATTTTTCGGTATTAAACGTAACTACAAGTAAGGAACCACATAATTAAACTGTACAAATGGATGGACACATTTTAGCATCTCTTTTCAAATTATTTTATACGGTGCGATCAATCTCATTTTTATTATCGGCGAATGAAAAGTCTACCAAGTGAAACAAATCGCCGTCAAAAAGATGCTGAGATAAGATGTACCAATACAATAATACTTGGAATATATTTCAGATTGAAAGCTCAACGCAATCCATATCAGCAATTAATTATGGCATTTCTTTATAACTCCGTTATTTTTCTCCTGTTACCAATTTCTTCATTGATGGGAGGTCGTGGGCATTTCCTTCCTTTTGTGAAGGCAGCTTTTGTCATATTTATTAACTTCTTGCGATTGGCCAACTTCTACGCATTGCTTCCGCCAGCAAACCTGAAATTTTATTCGTACAAATTACTATCCACATATAAGGGAAAATGACAATATTTCCATGGGGCATCGCACCTTATTCAAAGTTCCACATGGTGTGCCATCAATTGGTAATATTGTCAATGTTTCAACATTTTCATGATATGAACATTGCATCCGTTTGTCACAACTGTCGGCAGGAACGGTTATCATATAAAATGGATTCTATTGTTGGAAGTAAATGTTTTGTATTGTTTGATATATAGATTATCCCAATAAATGGTGGAATTGAAGAGGTACAAACCAAAGTTTCCCTGGGGTGATTGTAGCATAAACATTGATCTTCTGGGTTCATGGAGATTACTGGTTGACCGTATGGGAAAATTGATCGAGGAAAATTCAACAGAAAGCAATGATTCAGATTCCACCTGTGAAAATTAGTCGTGATAACAATTAGTCTTTTGGTGACGAAATGTTTTGAGCAAAGCCCAGTGAAGAATACCTGACATATGTTTGTAATTCGAGTCTGTTCATCTCCGTCCACTGTAAGCAATTTCGACAATGCGTTTCTGAATTCTGCGTTATCGAATGACACCTCTTTCCAGTATCATACTGTCCTTGACTTGTGGAATCATATTCAATGCCCATTCTATAAAAACAAAATTCGGAAGAATTGTATCGAATCATGAATTATACATGATTATAACATTCAAAAGATAAAATTGACTTACAGTGACGCGATCTCGCGTGTAGCAACGACATAATCCAGGATTGAAGTTTTTCGGTGCACTACTGATCCCATGTAATCATGATTGGCATTTGACCTCACTCTCTGCGCATACACATTCATCAGCGGTGCTGACATACCTGTATAAGATGACCGAACTGAAATTCTTCACAGAAATGATGTATAAATAAAAAAGGTGAGAATAGTAGATCTGAATATTTCTCAATTGCATTGAACATTAGTTATTCGCATTAAGGATTCAGTTGCATCAAAATGTTATGACTTTATGAGCAATCAAACTAGGCAGATGAGCAGATGAATTCCTATAGTTATTTTGCAGTACGTTCAACGTGCCGAACTGTTTTTCTTTTAGGAGTTTTCAGAAACATGTGTCGAGAACTTTAACACCGTTGAAAGCTGATGCCAATACCATTGATAATCCTATTCATTTCTGTAGCTTCAAAAAAATCTATCATACCTTGAATCGACTTTGAATGAAAACCGATTCCCCATCTGAAAATCATAATTATTTATTTCGAACATGAGTTTCTGGATTGATGTTTGCGTTTATATTCATTTTCATGTCAGTTTGTTGATATTCGAAAATATGATTTTGTCCGAATCGATTCAGATCTCGAGAAAATTCTTCTTATCCACGGGAGTTTGTGAAATTTAAAAACAATCACTTTCATTCGATATATGTAGCTGGAAAAATGCAGCGTTTGCTATGCAGAAGAAATATATTTCAATGATTCATAACTCAAAAAAATTCTTTTTCTCTTGTATTTTAAAAATCTGATTGAAAAATTGTAATCCACTTCAAGAACCCCCGAGATCACATCAATTTTTAAAATGTCTATGGCAGACTATTTTGAAAATGAACAGATTTTTCCTTAGAGCGCAGCGCATTATGAATAGTTACCCTGTTGATACGAAGAAGAAATCGAAAGAATCTTCAACAAACACATTTTTATGTTGATTTATATAGTTTGAAAAACTATGTAGGATTTGGTGATCACTTAGGCGCGAGGAAGCTCTTGCGACGTTCAGTCTGTTGATTTTCCACAAATCATATTGAAATACGTTTGGTTCCTGTGGATAAATGTTGTGGATAAATATAATGCTTTTACGAAATATTAATATTCAACACGCACAGATTCTATCACCAATCCAGCAATATTGATGTGTATTTTGATATCATCGGTTGCTAATTTTGCAAATAACATGTCAATTGAATTGAAATATGTTATATAATGCAGCAATAGCATGTTGATCCCATTTCCTAAACTTGGTTGTCTGGAACAAGAACCATATTCCTCAGTGAATGAATAATCCCATAACAATTGTGAAAACATGCATGAAAATCATCACATTATTACCTGAACAAATCAAATATGTCACTCGTAATAAAAACAAGGATTTCGGGATAAAGAATTTTCGAGTGTGATGTTCTCACTGAAAGATGCATCGAATTATTTTCAATAAAAATATCACTATAAAACACAAGATGCATAATTATGTGCAACTTACAGCTCTCATGCATAGGTTGGATTTCATCCAATGATTCATGCCCCACAGAAGTAGATGGTAAATTACTATCAGGCTGCTGTGGACGCAGCCGTTTCAAGGGTGGTTCTGGAACTAGCTCATCAATGTTTTGAGCAATTAGAGAATTTATATATGTTAGTTGATCATTAGAGAATAATTTCGCGAACAAATCGTTTGTACTATCATGGAAATAGTCAGTTCCCTCTATGGGAATTATATAGTGTCCGTCTACTTCATGATAGATATCGGCTCCAAGGTCCAACGGTAGTCGAGCGATGTAGAATCTCGTATCAATGACACCGTACTGTAAATGCGAACATAACATTCACATTCATTTTTGATTTATTGTGCAATGTTTAACATCACTTACAAGTTTTCCAATCCTCGGATAGAATACAACTGCTGACGACTTTTCCACATCATGATAACATATGAACTGACCCAATTGTGATAGTGTCTGTCACATAAAGTCATAATTGTAATTCATAAATATATTAAGCTGTGGTAATTGAATATTTATGAATAGAGATATTCGATACGTAAAGAAAAAAGGAAATATCACAAGGGCCATCTTTTTAACTACGGAATTATATTAATCACCCTAAAATTTTCCAGATTACTATACTGTAATCACCAACCTGTGGCATGATGCGGGGTGTTGTATTCTTCCCAGCAAACCACACAGGTAAATTTTGATTTGCGAGATATTGCTCAGTGCGCTTCCAATTGAGTTCAATTATTTCATCTCCATTTTTTATTTTCATATTGATAGTTTCGTGAAAAGCTATGATGGAACAAAGATTTAATCATGATTCAAATCACAATTATCATGAATTTGTAAATTACTCGGTCGTGCTTAAATACAATGAGAATGGGACACTTTTCCAAATAATATCAAAGTGCTCGCGCCAACAAACCTTGTAACGAAAATATAATCCGGACAAATTTTTCTCATTAAATATATTACTCTATTTTTAATGCGAACAAGAAACAGGATCGATGAATTCGATGGATATTAATTCGTCATAATTATTGCTTCGTTCTCGATCAGTGACGCAGTTTGATATTCCCGTTATACAGAGGTGAAATATCATTTCATATCTCGTTAATATTTAACGTATCCAATATTGGTCCTAACTTGCTCTATTAGCTTGTTATATTTCGCTCGGTATTGTATAATAAAATTCAGGTGAACGTCACGTTGAAAATTATCAGTGTCAACAGCAGTAACAAATTTACTTTACCATTGAGGCTCGAATGATGAAATTTGATAAAATGAGCGGTGACAAATGACGAATTGCACCTTTGTGATTTTTGTTTAATTAGTTCAAGACAAAGATGATTTCTTGTCACATTGGTCGCAGTATGATCAAATGACTGCACATACATTTGCACAATTTTCTTGGTCAATTTGTTCCATGCATTGGAATATGGGAGGCTTTATGCTTACTTTATGCTTACCTTCTGAGATCTGCACGAAGCAAAGTTGGCAGAAGAGAAGTATGAGATAATCTGTCCTAATTGTTCGAATCATCATTATATAACTAAGTTCACTTATCCTTTTAGTAGCTGATCTCTCTACTAATTCCATCCGAAAATATACTTACACTTATTCTTATACCCAATGAGTCGCTATCAATCATGTGCTACCACTATGTAATCAGGTGGGCTATATGGATAAATGTATATTGTATGGAGATATCGTTTTTCCACCTTCATGTCTGTTTCTACATTATATTTATAGACATAAATGAAAAATGATAATATTCAGATCATTTTTGTTTCCCATCACGTGATTCGAGAGTGCGAAGTTTGTCTAATCATGCCAGGTGTATTCTGGGCATTGATGCGTAATAGGTATCAGAATAATTTTATATATATTCCAATGATTGTGACTTTTACGGTATAATTCTAGTGATTTACATTTACATGGATAAATCCGATTTGTTCATATCAATTTGTTTGTTATGTAGAATTTCCCGAAGTTGTGCATGCAACACCTTTTTTTTCAACAATCAATTTGAAATTTGCTACACTTATAAAACACTAGAAGTGCATCCGTCTGATAATTGCTAAAGCGGTCCTGAATGATAAAAGTTCCTCACGAAGTTGCAGTATTCGTCTCAATGGAGATTGCTATCACTATTTCCATTTTCCTGGTTGTCCATACTATACAAAGTGGATGTCACATGAAAGAAAATCATTAAATTCATACGTGAATTGACAAAACATTATAATCCGTCGAACAACTGATGGTATTTTCTGATTATTAATCTATTTCACTTTCTCGAAGATGAACACGTATTCGCGAAAAAAATTTAATAAATATGTAATGTAGAATTGTTATTACGCAGAAAATTTTACTCAATGCATTACTTTAAATCAGTGTCCCTATATCAGTGCACCACCTGTGTCATATCTGCCTCTGCTTACAGCGCCCACCACCATCGCAAATCCAAATCTCAATTTGGATCGGACCACAATGATAGAGGTTTCCAGTGGAATTCATGGTGCTTTCTTCGTGCTCCGGCATGCACGACGAACATGTGCAGCGTGATTTACAGTTATGTCAAATATAAATGAGGAAAAGTTACGAATTTCGGAGTGATTCATACCAAATGCTTGGATGGATTCTTACCAATCATAATACATGGAAAAAGTGAATCCAAGAGTATCCAAGTTATTAAAAAATCGACTGAACGGTGTGTAATTTATTGTAAAAAAATTTTTTCTCTGCAATGATGAAAAATTTCTTAGTTTATTTTTAAATTTTGTTAGTGACATTTCAATTTTGCCTAAAGTGGAATGACGTTGCGGAACTTGTCAATTGCATCAAACAATTTTCACTCAACGAGAATGAAATAGCTTGTCATATGATTATTTGACATCTTTGATTATATACGGGGTTGTATTCAAAAGCAACCAATATCCGAATCATATCATGCCAATGACCTGTATAGTACCATTATGAAGGCTTGTATTTCTGTCTGAAAACAAACCTTCAATTCCTCAGTTTTCTCTGTTTGGATTTATAATTGTCAATGACGTTAACGTATAAAATGAAATTGTGATTGTAATCATTTTGTGATAAACCCGACATTTGTGTTGTTATCGATAGCAAATGTCAAAGATTTTATGTGAATAGTATTTCTTCTTTAGTATTAATTTGTGGGACATAAACTATATCTTAGATTTTTTATCAATAATTGTAGTGACGTATTACCGATAATACGCATAGAAATTGAACGCGTTTTTCGCGAGTACTTGGCAGACCATTCGGAATCAAGACATACTGTTATGAGCTACTGGAACTCAACATCCAACGCCTGGCAAAATCGATTCACAGAGGGATTCCAAACTTGCAGTTTTATATCTCTTTTCGCGATATTGAAACTCAATTGGCCAGGGAAATATCTTCCATATGATTTTTCTAGACCAATTTACGAATAGTCGCCACAGCTCGAATATTACTCTCGTGTATCTCAATCCAATAAATGCTATTGGCCGTTAGTTCTATAAGTCCTGAAAATTATTAACTTCCCGATAGGAAGTTATTGTTTTGATATTGCCAACCACAAAAGTTGTCAATGCTCGAATGTGAGTACAAATATTTTTTCGTGTGCTTTGGATAAAACGATACGTTTCTTCATCGTATGAAAATCTTTCCTTCTTCGGATGGTGACAATTGACATAATTCAGTGACCAGTAAGTCTGATATACACGGCGTCAGCATTCCTTTGTCTTAGCAACTGATCTATTTCCATTCGACCAAGTTTCAAGAACAAAGGTCAATTACTAGTGATTGTTAAGTTACTTTTAGGTCACTTCCTAATGTTCAATACGTGAATCTGCTATTTAGTAATTAAACAATAATGAAAGTGTACTAAAGTAACAACAAAATCTGAAAGCGCGAAGATAGAAGAAGGAACATGTTATAGGCAATTGATTTTACAGCAAAAAAAAACAAATTCATGATGTTTCCCTGTTTCTGAAATATTCAAAATATAATTATACATTACATTCTAAGAGATAAATTCGATAGTTAAATATTGGTTCTAGCTGCTAAGTTATCACTTAGTATTACACGCCCGATGTGTGATTCGACAAGTGTTCAAATAATTACTACAAACGTGGAATTGTGATGCCTGAATGTCACCAAATTATTCATGGTGGGTAAAATAAAATTTTCCTCATCATGAGAATTATTTTATGCTCAATTTCCTTTTGCCGATCATATTGATCATCACTGTGCGAGAAGATACCAAGCTCTGTAACGAAGCAGAAAAATTCTTTGTCCTAAATTTTGCATTCACATTAATGCAACAGTTCGGCACAAGGAAATATTCTCCAAATGTTTATTTCCGAATGACCTGCGGTGTTTGAAGTGTTTCGTTCCATTTTTCTACTTCTAGTACAGAAAAAGCATGATTGAGCAAGATCAACAGCTAAGTGGTTGGTCCCCTTATACCCACACGTGTGCGCCATTGTCACTATCATTGACTTTAGAGTGATAATAAAGAAGCCTGCGCCATTCGACCATCCAAGGAATATTTTAGATAAGTAATTTATTCCACGCAGTCGGCTGAATATAAGAAATATGAAAAAAATAAAAATCTCTCTCGCACGATACAAAATAATGAAATATTTCCGTAATGAATGAAAGCCAAACAGCTATAAGCCTTCATTGCTCCAAATACACATGACGTAACTTTGTATGTAACCACGCATTATCAAGCACCTCAGGTGTTTGATATACACCAATGTTCTTTGATATTCTATATGGTGGTGTATTGACTGCTACAGAAAATTTGATAGTCGTTCATTCCTTTAGAGGTGATATTATATCGTAGGAATGTATGAATGATACTCACTATTGTTATATTTTGCATAGAATATCATGCAAAACAAAAACACAATGTTTCAATACACTTTTATATTGATTGGAATACTGACTATATTGAAGTGAGCAAGACGAATTCGCAGCCGAACGTTGCATTATATAGTTTCAATCAATTGTAATGAAAACTAATCGTTTTCTCCAGTCCAGTATATAAGAGAAATGTAATGGCGCACAATACAATTTAACAATGCGAATTTCTTCGTAGCTACATTGAAAATCAGTTGTAGAAGGTATATATATATATGAAGTCTTTCCACTGACTTCCGGACGTTGAGGCAATGGAGTGAAAATCGCGATATCTGTAATTACGGAAGAAGCGAGGTCGGAAAAGATTCGTGCTCGAGAGATTTTGAACAGCAAAGAGTACTTGAGAAGGCGAGACAAGAACGAGCTTGCGCCTCGATTCGCCATCTCATTCCTCTTCTTTGTGTATATAGTGTACATATATATGTACCTCTTTCACATACTTCTCATCCTTTTTCACTATCGCAGCAACTCTCTCTCTCTCTCTATTTCTCCCTGGCGTCTATGCCAAAGTGATGGTGGAGGGTTTAGATTGCTTGGGCATCAAGAGCCGGATGCAGATGGGCAAAAGAGAATAGGCTGGAAGTAATATTCCACTAATGAATACTCTCTTGGATAAGCATTCGCCGATAACTACTGAAATATAAATGTGATTTGTTTTATCGGTATTTAACATCGGCTAATTGAATTGTAAATTATCAAATGCAACTGAGTGTGAATGCATGTGTAAATCTTTCCTTTCTTTTTTCGCCGCTTACACTCTTTCTTCTACTCTCTTTGTATGCTCTAAAGTCGAAAACGATGGGTTTATCTTGGTTGCAGGTCCTATAGGTATGTACCATATCTGAAAACGTTGAATATTCGTTGAAAATGATGGAGGAAAAGAAGTTACTTTGTGATATGTTTTATTTATTTTTTTTTCTTATCGGAAAAGTTTAATCGAAAGTGCAAGATTACCAAATCTAACAGCCGTCTCTCAAGAGAAGTAGTTTCTTTTCAAATATATTCAACTCTCTGGCTCAACCACGGTCGGTTGGAAAAACGTAAAAGAAGAATAATAGATCGGTTCATGTGCAATATGTGTATGAGGTAGGGGTAGATCGTTGTTGAAATGCTCTAGTTCGAAATGCTACCATGTTGTCTGAATGAAAATACGAATTCCCAGATTCTCTATGGTTGCGCAATGTGACCAACACATTCGTACGATTTAAAAGCCTATTGGTGAAGCCGTATGTGGATACAAACGTACATGGTGAGCACACCTCAAATTCAAGAGTTTTATACTCACCCAGTCAATTCACCTTTTACATGCTTTTGAAGTGAAAGAATACTTCGCGCAATGTGCTCAACATAAGATATTATTCAGAATCCAACTAAATGGAAGGCGAAATCAAATAAAGGGTCGGGCGAATCCGAGATAAAACAAATATCGCAGTGGCGGTGCAATGCCTTTTTTTTTATTCGACTCATGCTTTTCCCATTTTATAGAAAAAGTGTTGAAAATATGAGAATTCCACAGCAGCGGAGTGCAAAACCAATTTCCGTTTGGGAAATATTGGATAAAATACTTTTTCATTTTCTTCTTCACCGCTTATATAAATATGTCTCATCACATAATGAGAGTGAGCGCGCTGAACGTTCTGCACGATGAAAATAACAAAAAAAATACGTAAGGAAACAAATCATGGACTATAAAACCGAAAGTGTTTGATAACAAAGCAACAGGAATGTGTGACAAAATGGTGATAAAAGTTGTCAGATTATCAATCGCAAGGGAGAATTTTTGTTGATACTAATGTAAGAAATAGGGACGGTCATAATGATATTATCATTCAAACAGCTCTAACTGCAATGGGAATGAAAGCTTGACAAATCCAGTTGAAATTATTCTAATTTCATATGAATTAATGATGGCTGTTGAATTATTATTTATCTCCATATCTGAACCATTTCCTAGGACATTGTTTGACCTAAAGATCATTCTTCATGTGTCACTTACTGTATGAACTCATATTCGATTCCTATGGCAATGTTTTGATGGAAGGTATAATATTACGGGTTTGTCATAAGTATTAATCTCGTGGGATATTCATTGACTATATTATCTTCATCAACGTGCGGCATATTTGCCGTGGTGTTCATTTACGCCCCGAGAGCCAATTTCTCATTTTATCTGCGGAGAGTGATAGTTCTCCAGAGAGATATCGTATCATATATATATATATATTTGTGTGTATATGTATATTGCGGTGAATGTCGACAACAACAAACTGTTTGAATACGATTATCGGGAATGCTTTTAGCTTGACAATTGTTGCGGAGACCCTCTCACATAGAAACATCAGTCTGAAAGCAGTAGATGTTTCAAGTTTCATTGTACATAGTGTTGGCAACATCTAGCGTGACAGATTCTGTTGTTGTGTCTGGGTATACACATAGTGGAGGATAAAAAGATATCACGGATTGCAATCGGACATGAACTCGTGCAATTGAAAACACCGATCACGTTCGTAGATTAAGCTAGTGCGACGCGACAAATCCGCTTGGAGATTACAAACACTGTCCCGAGAATCATTTTATTCTATCTCCCGTTTTCTCCCTCTTTTATATATCGTTCAATTTCTGTTTATTCTTGTTTATGGTTAATTCTGATGATTCAGTGTTGTGGGAACAAATGCTGTGGTACAGAGTTGAGTAAGAGAAATTATTATTGACAAAAGAAATAAAACGCTGCTATGTTCAAATTCTTTTTTTACATTCGTTTTATTACATTAAACCATGAATATGGCTACATTCGATTCGATATATCCGATAATTGACTAGACATTATTCGATCTGATTTAATTTGGTTGATAAAGTGGTCTCGAGTAAAATTCTATTTCAATTGGCTTAGCTTAATTTCCACTGAATCTGATAAGATTTCCATCCCAGGAAAACTGGTGTCCTCCAAGGAAAAATGATAGAACTCGGATTGATGTTGTCATTCAGAACTCGTCAAAATACTATTTGGAAAGCATAGAAACATATCTGAAAATTACCGAGATGATCTGCAACAGGTACGTACAAGATGATTTGAAACCTCGATGGATTTTTGAATCATTGATATGGTACTGATAAAACGTGTGTGGAAGTGAATTTTCATTACCATTTCTATCTATGGAAGTGAATGCGGAAAGAGTGAAAGTAAGAAACGTGAAATATGAAGACAAACAAAAGAAAAATAGCAGGATATGAAAATAATAGAATGTGGCTGTCACCCGGTGAACATCTTGAACATCTTGAAAGTACGAATCGAGAATGAAAGTAAACGTGAGAAATGTGTTGACAGAGAACATGGCAAGCGAAGCGTCAGACTGAAAAGTCAAGATATGTAAAATCGTAGAGATGAATTCCAAAAGACATAGTCCCACATGAGAACAAGATGTATCCAGTATCGATTGTATAGATTCGTACATACAAACACACATATTGTATTCCTGAAGTCGTATTTCTTTCCCTTGATTATTCTCCCTCTTCTTCTCTACCCTCTATATAAACATTCATCATTCTCTCTTCTTCGATCAATACAATCAGAATGCATATCATCGAATAGATTGTGTAAATGAAAAAACGAATAAATACCAAATAAATTTCGGTCGAATATACTCGAAAACGAAATGCATCAAAGAAAAATACTTTCAATTTTTTAAATACACAAAAACATAACGCGCCGATGTGTAACGTAATATATCCAGTATGACCCATATGAATATATTTTTTCGCCTATGGCACGATATTCATAACATTTTTATTGCAGCCTACGTTGTAGAGGGAAAAATCCGAAAAAGCTCATGCGTCCATACACCTATCTTCGTTTCACCATTATATAACGCGCACATCAACACTTTCTATATATGCGTCACGTCATGTGTAAATTCATACATTTCAGATTTGCATTCATTTACATTCATTTGGTCCGATGCATCTACTCCCATCATGTCTAATATAGGTGTATAGCAGACTAATGATCTAGTACGTATACTTTCGACTTGTGATACATAATTAATGATGAATAAATCACATTTACCCTATGTGTACAATAATCGCCAATTGCAAATTGCATAGTCCACTCATGTGACACGTAACGTACTCAAAAGTTGATTACACGTGACTTTCAGTAAGTGCTTCACAGAATAACATCAATTGTCATTCATTCCAATGTACTGGCATAGATATGAGTATTCATATCAGACAAACAGGAAACAATTCAACATAAAAGTTGACGAATAATTCATTTTACGGTTTGATAGATTATAAATTATTTTGATTAGTTACAAAGGGTCAGTTATAAAAGATCGAATATAATCCTGTGAAGAACAGGAAATTCAGTTGAAATCGATGAGTGCATGGGATTTGGAGTAGACACCCTGCATGGAAAGTAGCAATTGAAGTATTCGATAGCACTATATCAAGTATTGTTGACAGACAGAGTTATCTATTTCTCAATGCAAAGGACCTAATCAGAATTGATCCACTCGATCAATCTCACTTCGATTTATGTTTCAACTTTATTGAATACAAATAAATTAAATGAGAATGTGGCTAGTTCGTTTAGTTGGATGGAGATTAATGTTTGGTATAACAAATCTTTCTCACAATTATGGCACTCAAAAACACTTCATAAAGAAAGTGCATGTGTGTTCACATTATGATCATAATCTTTATGCATGTAAACTTGAAGAGTAGTCAGAGATGTGCAAGACTCGGGAAGTTACTTTATTCGACGGGGCAATCTTCATCGTAATTTATGAGTTTAGTGAAAATGAATTTAATATTCTACGGCCTGCAAGAATATACGCTCGAATAAACTTTCAACGGAGTGTAGCCCAAGCACCTATACCTATATAAACCATAAATATTATATTCAGGACGCTTGTTACATTATAAACGAGTACATTTTCAACACAGAAGAACATTAGTACATTTATTAATACACCCTGTACATCACGATGAAAGAAAAACGAGCACAAATAGGATAGAATATTACTTGGGTATATGAAATAAAAATCTACAGCTCTGATAGTAGAGTGGAAAAAGTATGGAAATTCGATAATCGTACTTATTAGACGTGTCTAAGAAGTAGCGTAAAGTTCTCAATGCGTTGCAGCTGTTCTACGCCGGTTCTGTGATTAAGCAGCCATTATTGTACTGGTCATGGTTATTATAAGAATCATAATTTGTACAAAATTCATACGTATTGGATTATACTAAAATAAAAAAAGCATTCGAGAGCACATTAAATTTGCAATCTGATGTCATCAACTTTACTTCTGTTTCAACTCGTAGAGGAGGAGTTCAAAACCATTTGCACCAGCAGCTTTTTCATGGTCTTCTCTATAGCTCCTTTCTCACGATTGCATATTGTTTCCAAACAAACACCACCCCTCTGGTATAATGTCTATACCAATCACTTGAGTGGTGATGTTTGCTAAACAACGACATTGATTGTGAGTATTTCTTGTTCCCCTTTTTTTTCCTTTTCTCTCAGTTGCAATCAACCACTCTGATGAACACAAAACTCATATTGAAATTGAATGTTTTTACTCACAAATAAACATCGAAATGTTACGAAAACAATTAGCTATTCTACTCTGTTGAAACAATTATGAGGTTTTCCAAGCGACCAACTTACTATCAAGTTTATTTGTTATTGAACATTGGCAATCAGGATATTCTGAGAAAAACAAACTATACCTAATGAATATCGCGTTTTCTATTATGGAGAAATGGAATCAATAGTTTACATTGGAAATTTTTAACCGAATATTTCGGAATAGTGAATTCATGGTTGATGCATTAATGATGAATTGGTCGCATTGCAGTATGTCTCTCAATAGTTTTCTTAACATGAACAAAGTCGAGAGTTTTTCAAGAAGTAAATGAGATTAAATGTCGAAACTTTGAACACCACGAGATTCCATATTCAAAAACATATTTCTCGCAATTCTAGAAAATCTTTTCTATGATTTTACCTCCAAAGAGTTCTGAATCGTATTAAAACACATGTGAGTAAACGCTGGCAATTCCTCAAACATTATCAACTTGATTATCTTAGAGAAAAACAATATAAAGTGATTGAAAACCTAAGTTTTTTAAACATTCTTTTTGATTTTCCTCATTATTCCAGTGCCCCTATCCTTGTATAGGCGTAATTCCATTAGCTCAGTAAACAATTTCTGATGAAACTGTGATTGGGATCCAACATGTCTTGATACGACGTCCAGTGGTGAGAAATGAAATTATTTTTAGTTCATTGGGACAGTGCGATATCCTCAGAGTTTCGACAGAGAATTAAAATGGACGGAGAAAAGAGTAATTTGTTTTGTACAGTACATATTCGTGTCAAATATATTTTTCATGAACGAATATGAGATCTATTGACGTAATCTCTGATGTATTGGTATATAGAGTCAATCTGAAAAAAATAATAATGTAAATTTTAAAAGTCTCCAGAAAATGTCTCCGCAGATTTTCCTTTTATAGTATTAGTGAAGCGAACAATGCAGAACTAATCACTGCAGAGGATCAGTTCATATAAGTTGGAGTTGCGGAATGGAATCCTCAATGAAGTTTCAGTGCCATCGGCTATTGCTATGAGTTTTAAGCATCAAATTTCAGAAGATTTGTCAATTAATTTGAAAATGAACATCGATGAATGGAATAGAGTAACTATGATGAAACATGAGAACGCGACAATGTGGAACAGTTCAATTCAATTTGGGTATTATATTTCAGAGGTAACACACTTCGACCCCTGGACAATCATTTTTCTCATTATTCATACAATGAAATATCCGTCAAATCGTGTTTCTGACACTATATTGAACTAAATGTGGAGATAAACCTCAATAAATTTCGCGCTCCATATCATTGTTGATATTCAAGTGGCGTTACACGGTGAGTTATTGATGTGAGAAATCCGTTGATGACGTGGAAATCGGATAGCAATCAATCGTTGACAAGAACGATGTGACATGTCTGTTACCTGATGCTACGAAAATCGATTGTTTCCGCATGAACATAAATTCTCTGCATTTGCTCGGGGCGTGCGTCTGTTGGTGTGGTACAGTCAATATGGCTCAGTTTAGTACCAGTCACATGACATCATCTGGTGAGGATGTGTATTCGGATATAATTACATTGTATATCTATCTGATGGTCAAAGTTCTAACTGCAGGCCGTGAATGTCTACACCAAACTACGACATCGCTTTATGCGCTAGTGTGTCTCCATCTGTGTGTTCAAAAGTTCCCAAATGTCATTACGACAGTTGGAACGTACTTGGCAGTTACTTCAGTTGACTTTTGTGATTATGCACTGAATATACATAGCTCGCATTCCACTATAGTTATACCGCCCTCACGTATTTTATGTAAAGGGTCAGTCTGACAAAAAATTCCAACAGATCGATTTTCATATTTTTCATTCGATAAACTTTTAAGACATGTTCCTTGAATTGTGTGATCATATTTGTTGAGATGACAAAGAGACGAAGAGTAATAAGATTACATGACTACATGAAATATGAGTGTACAAAACTTCAAAGATATTTCTATTTGGAACAGTATTTTTCAAGTTGGCGTAGACGATGTGTCAAGAAGTTATGAATGTATTGAATTCATATTGGGTATTGAGAGTCGCGAATTTTTTCCTTCTGTGATCTTCCTATTTCGATCCCCAATACAACGCACTTCACCATTCCTTTAGAATTTATTTTATATAATATCCCAACTGGGATGTGAATATTGCGGCAATAACGTTACCGATTATCGGAATAATCAGCCTATGAATGTTGATTCAGATGTCAGCCTTGTTGTCAGGACTCCATCATGCACATTGTATCCTCTCAAACATATCATTGATAATATTTACCTATCTCTCGAGCTTTTAAGAACGTATACATCTGAGATAAAATTTATTCCTTTCCAATTTCAATGAAAATGGTTATATGCCATGCGTTATGAACCGTGTTGCCATTTTGAAGTACGGAAGTTGAATAATTCTCCTGCTAGTGTTGAATTCAACGGCTAGTATCGCTTCGTGTACTTCCAATCTTTTGAAATTAATCATCGGCTTGAACGATATAGTGAATCAATGTGAGCGAGCAAAATTTCCTTTGTCACTTTTCATTTTTTTTTTTTACTATTAGTTTCAAATTCCTCTCTCACGTTTATGAATCGACAATTGTATGTAATAACTGTCCTTTCTGTACGCTCCAACTATATAAACTTGGAGATCTTCAACGGCACTTTATTCTGATGAATATATCCAAACTGCTGTATGAAAAATTCCTGGTCCGCTCTTATACGAATCTGCCCATTGTAAAATTGCGCTTCCTCTTATACTATTCGAACAATTTTATCAGCCATTCCTATATTTTCTGAGGGATATCTAAATACTACCTCTTTCTGTTAGATTTATTGCGCGACTCAGAGAATACATTTTCACAATATACTGTAATATAGACTCGTCGTATGATTCTTCAATGTTTTTCTGGGAAATAGGAACTTGTACGTTAGACAAATTAGTCCACACTTCAACTGGATTCACTTCAATAGACTCGAATGGTTCTTTCTCGATAGCATTTGATGAACTATCGAACGATATTTCTAGATGCAGTAATGGTATATCAATTCGACGACATCACATTTCAGGACTCTTGAAAGAGTCGAATGGTTTCAAAATTCCATACTCTGAATTCAATCGCACATATTTCACTACTGCGGAGTGTTCAATTGCAAGCACAAACCGAACAATTCCAACTGGTAACGGATGCATTCGATATCTGTAGAGAATTTCGCAACCATGAAATAAGTTAATTGCAAAATTAGATTTAATAAAAATTCTGTACCAAGAATTACACTCACTTCAAATATCACTCTTTAAAACGTCACTCTGATAAATTGTAACATCATAATGTTTATTTGCAGCTTTTTTAGTAATTTATCATTCCAAAAATAAGCCCGGAAAATTTAGTACTAAAATTGTGAGAAATGATTGAGGTGTAGACATTCTAGATCAGTTAGTATACGCTTTGCGTCGCTCACCCTAATCTACAAAAACATTTCGAGGCAACTTGTACGCTTAACGAAAGTCTGCAAAAATTTGTCAATCCCTAAGGAATACCCTTCGTTGAGAAGGAAAGTGTCGGTACATTAATGTCAAAATTTGTCAAGATCATTGAACTTATAATGAATTTTCATATTTTAGCTCATGAAGGTCGATATTTTTGGCTCTCCAACATCTTGCTTCATAATTAACGCGCTGACGATCATGATGAAGACTTCCGAATGTGTATCGTTGAAAACAGTTGATATATTCGATACAAAAATTACGATCACTAGGTCGAAAAAATATGAGCAGGTTTATCATCATTGAACTGATTCTCACACCGGATGTTTGGGCTCTTCGTCAAACTCATAAAGTTTAGTATCGCAAGCTTGAACTATGTTAATTGAAATTATCCGATCGATATAAGCTAATATTGGTTCCGCATATATGCGAAACATGCCCGAGGTATTGTTTGGAAGCTTAGCCGTATAGTTTTTGTCATATTTATCCGTTTTCCAACATCCTGATTGCATTCAGAATCACTATAGTTTCATATTGACATATTCCACTGATTACACAATTGAAAAGAAATATTGGATATTATCAGAAGCTATGAAGCCAATATCTACTGCTGGCATGTAGATAATGCATGTTGCCTTAATGATCTTAGAACTATCTATTGGTCTAGGATGGATGAATGTAACGTATCTATTTCCGTCACATATTGATGTTTCGTTAGACTCTGTACATCGCTATTTCAACTGCATCACCGATTGTGTTATTTCACATGTGGACATTGTTAACAATCTTGATATATTACCAAGTGTACAACGGAATGTACATTCTATTCAGAAGAATATGACACTCTTTGAAATATGAAGAAAATACCAATAGTGATTTGAGCAGGAATTCACATACCATTCACGTTCTCGAATCAGAACCAACTAGAACATTGACTGTTCAAATAACTCTACTCTAAAATAATAAAATCATAAACGGATAAATGAAATACATTTACACTTATGCGGTAGAAGTACTGAAAATTTTTTTGATTAATAATGGAATTATATTTGTTAATAAATACTAACTCGCTGACACAATAGAAATAAATTCTCACAAGTGAATTGACTTCGGTAGATCAACTTGTTAATTCCAATTGAAAGGAGTAGAATGATAGTACAGTAACATTCCGTCATTATCATCATCATCAATATAATGAACATGAGAAGTTCGATTGGCCAATGTAACACGCGCACCGGGGCGTCATTGGTGTCAGATAATTACGGCCACTGTTAAGCGGAGCTTACACGCGTTGGGCGGTTCGACCCTGGAGCGTTTCCATCCCATCCATTAACCCATTTAGAGTTGCTTTTGATACAGAATTGCTGTGTGTGTGATGAAGTGATGAGTAAATACTACACATTAGTGTATATGTATACATATAAGAACCCTCACACATATATATGTATGTATATATATATATATATATAAATTTATATTTGCGGTCGGAAAATATCTAGATAGGTGGAGGCATTAAATGTTTGCCATCAATTCCAAGATAACGACAAAGAAAAGAAATGTGAGGGCAATTTAATTGCGCTTGGTTCATTGGCCGCAGTAGTTTAAGTAAACAAAAGTCGTCTCAGCCAGAAAAACATTCTATTTAATGTTCATATATATGTATGTATAAATATATATATATATATTTTGTATGTATATGGGTACATAATACTGCATTGGTGAGCTTATGTTAATTATTGCAAATGCAGCGAAGTTCTTAGAAGTTTTGCAAAACATTGAAAATGCTGTATCTCTCACGAAACATATGTCGGATTATTGCACAATCATCACTTTTTTCTCCTATTGTTCCTTCCGTTCTATCAAAATACAGCTTTCTCTGTGTTTATTGTTCATCTTTGTTTATAAATGTTCCATTGTTCAATGTATAATTTTGATGATATGTTGCAGAATCACTGGCCGAATAATTAGTTACGGGAGGTTATTGAAGCTGTTGCCGACCTGCAGTTCATCTCTACAATTTGAGTCTTCGATGTATACGAATGTTGGATTCAGCGTATTCTGATCAATATTTATTCGACACCATGTATATTCACGAATGATTTTCCATTATATATGGCCAACACGAAATCGAAATTTTATGGAATTCACAATTGACAATAAGTTTATGTGGAAACTCAGTTGAATTTTTGTTTTCCTTCTTTTTCTTGATACGGAATGGAGGAATGAATACTAGAATTGCTTCCTCCTCTTTTTGTACGGAGAGATTCACCAGATTGATTTGATTGAACACAAGAATAGCATGCCGTTGAGAAAAGAATAAACAGATGAGTACCAAGATGTATCTATCGTTTCACATGGTTCTGTATGTTAGAATAATTCAAAATTGTGAAGAAACAGAAAATAATAAATTACTATCTATTCATGGAATTGCACACTATATTGAGACAAAATGTTTAACAGCGTCAATGACAAGGATATTATCGAAAAACAAGACTCATAAGAGATATATGATCAATCAGATGCATCGATATATGGCTGCAGGATATTCCGTTGCTATATAATGTAACATAACCTTAATTAATGTTCATGAATGCATATGGCTATTTCGGTGCGGGGCGCTGTATATGGAATGCAACATTGATTATCTCGGCATGCATGCTTTCGCTAGATGGCAACCATATTCTGATGTAATATCAGTTATAACAATGTCCGTTAACGTCGAGTTTACCTTTTTCATCAGAAAATAGTGGTAGATATCGTTTCGCACATGGAAGGTTCAGAGCTTGTGCGCAAAAAATATTACGCGGAACATAGTCTCATATTGGATAGAATGCCATGAATGATTTGAAAGAACGATCAACGGTGTTGAGAACTTGAAAAATTTTTTTGGTATGAGTCGCAATTAATAAATCATTTATCACCATTTAATTGGCTACGGCATTCAAACAACGGAAGTCTTAATGATTACATGGAATCTATGAAGAAGTATTGTCTTGAATGTTCACGGAAGTGCACTAATAAAGAACGGAAGATTCGTTTTCAGATGAGGTCTGTTTTGCGCCATTCACACGTTTTTTCATCCAACAATTCTACAATCAGTTGTGGGATAATTGAAAAGTTAGGGCATAATCTGTGGACGTGTTTTCCGTCTCTTGGGTACAATCACAAAAAAAAACGTTATGTATTGTCCTCCAGCGCCCATGGCATTCTAGTTTGATGAGAAAAATTTGACTCTACAGAGTTGTATTCGGAGTTGAGGAACGCAAGTCTCACAATGAACCGACTTCATATTGTGGAATTCCAATTGACCATTCAAAGGTACAAAAAAAATAAACTTAAACTTTTTCTACGTATTTTCTTACTTATTCCATCAGTGAAATGATCTAATCAACAACTTTTGCTTTTCTGTTTCCCGAGAAATGACACTTAGTTTCTACACGAAAGCTCAATTCAACCCTCAATTTATGATGTTCATTTTTAACAATTCATTTTAATGATATCTGTAAATATAGTATTATATTGCCTGTGGTTATTAACAAAAGGAAACAAACGAATTACAACTACTACCATTCTATACATTCTTTGACATATCAAAAACGGATCTATGAGAAACTTCATTCCAATATATGCTTGATTTATTTCTTGTTATGATCTTTAGATTCAGTGCGTTATATTTTGACGCATGACAGCTCCTTTGAAGTACTTGGATATCGATAGATTACCTTCCGGGCAGCTCGAATAAGTATACCTCTGTCTGGGGTTTGGTTCAGTCGCCATATTCCATCAAAACAGTGGAAGAATGTTCATCTTTCCATACGCTTCAAGTAGAATTTCTCAGAAGAATCAGTGTGAATCATCTATAAACGTGGAATCGATTCAATGTCTGCAGAAATATGAAGAACAACCAAGAACAAAAATGAAGTCTTTGGTAAATGGAAACGCATACTCAATTTTTATGTGTGAACAGGACGCTTCGTGCTGTGTCATCAAGATATTTTCTATCATCTCCTAAACATTCAGTGAACTCATATGAATAATCCTTGTAGATGAGATAGTTCCACGATTCTTGGGTAAAACACATTCATTTTCGAGGGAACATCGCGTTCACTATTTTTCATGCGCGTTCATGATTGGATTTTCTTTGTGTGAATGCATCCAAAGCCTTTCTTTCGTGCTCGTGATCATGGACTATTGATCATTATTATTATTACAGCTATGGATGTTTGATAACAATAAAAAAATCCGACCATGGTCGTTCTGAATTTCTTACCTTGATTGAGAAGTTTGGCGTTTGTGTGTATGAGGTCATGGTACAATTTTGCGCATGAACAAACGCTCAGCTCTCGGCTCCCTTTGATTACACCTCCAAAGTGATAAATGTATACCGTTAGAACTTGAACAACTGCCATGAACGTTTGAGGTTAACATGAATGCATATTTGCACATCGTACATACACACACTCGACTTTGAGGTTCAGTTTTCTCATCAATGTTATGTTAAAATCCCCTGGGGGGAGGATTCGGAATTCGAATTTTTTTATCAAAGTTGATTTGTCCACATTATCATCCAAGAATCAGAAGCTCTTTTTTATTTGCTTTCTAAGTCCCACATTTTTGATGGTTCAATTTTGATATATTTAAAGATGCAGCCATTGAATTATACAGTATTATTACGATACATATTGTGCAGGGAAATTATTATTGAGTAGAAAATTATAAAGGACTTCGCAGGTCGTTTCTCTCTTTGTTCAATAATTTCAATTGAGACACAGAAAGTCTCCAATTTTCCATTTCCACATTTTTTCTTGTACAAACAATTTTTGAGTAACGATAAAATCACAAAAACGAAAGCATGAGTATTAAGTGAGTTAGACGCAGGCTTAAAAGTTATGATATATCAAGTCAAAATTTGCCCAACTATCCGACTGTATGCTCACCTGTTTCACATCTTTCGCATCCAATAATCATATTGATGTATTACAGATATCGTGGATATCAGTCACACATTTTCGCTTTCACCACAAAAATATATATTAATCGGTGTGATGTATCTAATATTCATCCGGATGATAGTTGCATAAGTATCGAGTGAAATTAACATATACCTGCTACAAAACATATATTGCGATGCACAAAATCGTTTCAATCTTGGCATGAACCATTTCCCGTCGCTAAAGTTGAATTTCGGCGAGTAAAACAACGTGGTCAAAGTGTTATATATATATATATATCCGAAGTTGTCATCCAAGACTAATTAACAAACCGGATATTTACTGGTGTCGCAGCGTCACAGCGTTGCTTTCAGTCTGTGACTACTGACGACGACGCCAAAACTCTTGGGCGCTGTTCAGGAAACCAATTACAAGTGTCCCGGAAGTTCTGACCGGGCGTGAGAGAGTATGACGTATATATATATATATATATATATTTATCTATTGAAGTTGCAAAAGGGAATATTAGATAGTTGTGCTTATATCCGCAAAGGATTTCACGTAGAAAGAGAGCCTGAGTTACACATTGTCTTTGATTTGTTTGTTAACAAAGCTCAAAACAAGAATGAAATATAAAGTCAGTCGAGTGCGAGTGTTGTCAACACAATCAACAGTTCTGTGAACTATTCAATAAAGGAATTCAAATAAATAAGAAAAAGTGGAAGCAAGCAAACGAAAAAATAGTTGAAACATGATTGTTTATATAAATATGGTCGCGTAATATTCAATGAATTCAGTATTGTTTGGATGCAAAATTGATTTATTGAACTCTGTGGTGCAAAAACTGAAGTAATCAGTTTCTCATACATTTGGAAATATCTAACGTTGATTCTTAAAATGAAATGAAATATATAAAAACAATTTTTCTTGAAAATTTATCGGGATATATTGGGAAAAAATAATGAACTGAGTTAATGTAGGATTAGATGAGATATATGCATATGAAATTCGTTTCAATGATTATTCACTACTCATAGCACAGCTTCTATGACTATAATATGGCTTCATAATAAAGAAGAAACATAAGAGGTTGGATCTACTCAGCACTGGCCTAAAAATTTTCTTATATCATCAGTGGTAGGTGAGGCGAATGCAGCTATTCAAATTGCCTTCAGTGTGTGGCGAATTAGTACCGCAGCGCATGCTGGAGATATGCTGGCATTGATTACTGTTGTATCATTATCGTAACTCGTGTTCTTATAATCAAAATCCATGCGAAGATCGCGATGATAAAACTTGTAAAAGGGCTCAAGTCATATGATATGATGGTTCCATCGAAAAGATGAACAATATTCATCGTCACTATTTCCGATTCTGTATCTTTTAGGGAACGGACAGTTAGATAACGTGATAGGTTTCGTTCGAATTCTCTTTCCTCGCCAATAGCTTTTCGGCAAAAAAAGAAGCCAAACGAAACTCTGTTCAACTAGTTATCTCTTCTATCTCAGATTTCGATTCCATGCATTTGTAATGTAGAGAAAGATAAGTTCTGTTCAGCATACTCATTTATATGTAAAAAATATTTGAAATGAATACTAGATGCAAGTATTATTTATTCTGATGCAAGTTTGATAGACATTCTATTCTATTCTGTCATGATTATTCAGAAATTAGAAGTGATTTGACGCAGAATGTGAAATTCATGGACTACTTCAATGAACACATTTATGGTGAGCATATTCACTTCGAGTACTGAAATTTCGTGCACGCATGATGGCTGCCCATTGAGTTCTAGACCGTGTATTCATTGGTCTTCACTATCATCGAATCAATGAACATGGAAAAAAAAATGGGAAAATCAAATGAAAAAAATATTTGGTTGCAGTGAGATATTATTGGAATATCATGATCAATTATCAGCACCCGTGGTATACGCTTGTATCATACATATATATGAAATCCAATCATATTCACAATTAACATACATCTTTTTCATTCATATTCCAATTGAAAGGTAATTTAATTTAATTAACATTTCAATGGTTATTAATTTAGGAAAACTCTTTGCCCTCATTCGATTGCCCTTTATGGTACTGTCTTTATCACGTGCAACTTTCAGGGATTAATGGAAATGAATAAATAGCGCCAATTATGAAAGATTCATCTCTGGACAAGTGATGTTGCTCATAAATTTGATTAGTGATTCTGATGTGTGAATGGTAAAATATCAGAAGGAATTCACTAAACTTTCATCGTTTTTTCTCATATTTTCCTTAGAGGAATTCAACATCACGCCGTATAATTCTAGTCCGGTTTCCACGCAGAATAAATTGAAAGTTATTATTCCACTGAGTTTTGAAGAGATCGCTATATTATATGATGTTATTCTAATATAATATTGCAAAGAACGTGCCGCCGAGATATTCTCTGTAGAGGCGTGCAATTAATTTTCATACAACTGCGGATATTTTCCTTCGTTATGATTCTGAAATACATAATTAACTATATTAAAATGAGCAGATGAATGAGTCAATGACCGCTTGGAGAAGGAGGAAAATAAATTTAAGTTACTGCTCGATAAAATAGACGTTGAATAGAAGAAACAAAAAAATGAAAAAGAAAGAATGAGAGAGAAAAACGAAGTGAAAATGCGGGGCCGTTTGATTGTCTGATAAGACATGGTCAGCGACTCGTCGCGCCATTCCGAATGAGACATCGCAAAGATACGAAATCCCTGGTGCCTCGTAAATTCTTTGTAGTCCCTTGACTTATCACCCTCACACAGCAATTACTGTCGTGGGATTTTGAAGAAAAATAATAACAATGGTAATAAATATGTAGCAGAAAAGCAAACGAATAAAATAGATCTTAGCTATCTTCAAATTTTTGTGTTGCGAAAAACAGCACATTGTCCCTTTTCAACCACAATAATTTTTTTGTCCTTTTGACAGTAAGATAATAAGCAGAGTATGTTGTTGAGATACTTGGGAAAATAAATCTAGAAATTGTAGATAGTGAGATAAATAAACAAACGTGTTGCTGAACCTGTACTTTTATATCTGAAGTATTGCTTACATTTTTTTGTCATTGATATTTCGTACTACGCTTATTCACACTTGCTGTTCGGAATGATTTCTCTGTGATCACCACTTGCTTCAATAGCGCTGTCAGAAAAATTTCCCAATTATAAAATTATTACCGCACTTGTACTGTGTGCATGTAAATTGATTAATTATTTAAGGAATGAAATATCACAGCATCTCATCTGGATATCGTGTTGCAAAAGCTATGAGGGCGTAAAAGGGAAATCAAAAACGAGAAAAAAATTTCTTTTGAAGTGTGAAAAAAAAATTCTTGATGGAAATTATCTACATAGATTGGAACGAGAATAATTCCCTACGCCCCTATGCCTTCACAGGGGCAATTTCCAACATGATAAAAGATTATAGCTTCTGTGACGCGATACAACATCCTTCTTATGTATCTATCGAGGGGTTTTCATATAATGAAAGAGAATATTTAAATAATTAGAATCTGTTCACATATTTCGCTCACGTCAACTTGACTCGAGAACACTTTCGCAAATTCAAAGAGCAATTTCATGTGAGAGTTGAGCAGTGCAGTCTCTTACACATGTATACGTATATACTACTTTGTTTTCAATTAAACAATAATGATGGTCATTAAACACAATGATTCGTTGATATGAATTCCATAAAATAATTCAACTTACCTATTTTCACAATTAGGAATGCACAGAGCTATACACAGAATCGGTAACGTACGTATGCATGTGTGTTGAGTGTAAAAAAGTTAACAAGAAACTTTGCAGAAGGCGAATCAGAACTCTCAACTGATTATGACTTCCAGTCTGCAATCGTGTCCGCTTGACAAAACAACAATAGGATGCTATCAGTAAAATTCCGGAATTTCTGTTAGGCGTCGAGTAAATGCGGTTGTGGCGATTTGTTGAATTGCATTGACGACAGCTCCATTTTCTCGAGTGCTAATTCGTTCCACTCACTCCATGTGGGAAAAGCCTCCAACCGCATTTTCCTTTCTCTCTATCTTCTTGCGGTCTCAGACAAAACCAACAACGCATTTGAATAATTATGTCAATTACGACAGATAAATGAAGTCATAAATTCACAGAGCACATTTCAGTATTCTCGAATTTTTGTACATCTTTATCAAGAATATTTGGACATTTATATTGTTCGGAATTCAAATTCCATTGAGTATATTACATTTGACAATTGAACAGATAGTTTTCATTTTCATTGGCTATTCAGTTTCGCTCATTGATTTAAGCTCTCAAACATGTGGCACACACGTGTAGTATTCATTGATTTAAAATAGTACCGAGTGGTTTTCCATCCATGTTCATCGTTTACGACACTTGGCCACCTGCGCGTTCTCTCATACCAATGTATTAATATATTGTCAGAGTGTGCAATTTATAGCTTTTGTATTTCATTCCTGTCATCGAGATATACATGAAATATATGTTTATTCCACCAGTTACCTACGTCAATATTTATAATAAGTATAGATATATTCTGCAACCTAAACATTCATATACTCCACAGGATTGCAATGAGATATGTCTGATAAGAAAGCTTTATTCACGAAAGACGAAATATATTTGCATCGTTGAGGAAATCACGCTCCAATTGCCGTGTATATTCAATCAGAATTCTAGATGTGGTATAGACACAAAACAAGATAAAATTCAGAATTATTGGTTCTTACGAAAAAGAGTTATTCTCACAATAGCTTTCGCGTGGGATAAAACTTCTGCTTATTGCACATAATGACAGAATTGTCCAAGAATTTTTTCAGCTCAAATATGAAAATACCCGCCCTAAAGCACTAATTATTGTATTGAGCTGCACCACAGTGTTTTTGTCATATTTTATATTCTGAACGATGTTGAATCCTAATAGATAAGCTGCGCTACGCCAATCGAGGAACAGTGATGCTTACCCTATCACAATACTCATTTTCTCTATCTTGAATTTATATGTGAAAAAGAAATTGTGTAATACTGTTCGCATAAGTGAGAAAGCGTTCTGCGTTCTCTATGTGCGAAGTTAAGTTGGTTTATCTTTTCAATTCACATCATTTGAGCAATGTTACGAAATAATGAATCAGACTAGAAGAAATTATTCTAATTCACGTGATAACATGATGTGAATTCGGATACATTTTTTGTGCCCAATTACTGTACAAACAAATGGAAATATACAATACGTTTTTTAGTTTTGAAATGGTAAATAGTTGTACATAAGTATTGTAAAATCTTTCTGATAAATTGAACAGTTTCTTTTAATTCAATAGTACAATCTTCACTTATACTTTTGGCTTGCAATGAATTCAATGCTTTCATAATAATGCATTGAAAATTTTGGTATTCCCATTTTTTTCCTTTATTTTGATAGATAATGGCACAATTCTCAGTGAGGAATTAGTAATAACCAATGAAGCACTTTCATGGTGATACTAAATCCTCTCGGATATATGCAACATTCGTTCTTGTAATGTTGAAACTTGCAGTGGCAAAAAATGTGAATGAGAAACATCTCATGGAATAAAAGTTTGTCGGAGTGTGTACATATAATTGGCCTTCATAAAGAGAGTTTTTCTAATTCAAGTGAATAAAATAACGATCCGATGTCGAGACAATTGAATGAAATATAAATATAAAAGAAGAAAGATATAAATGTATATAGATGAGTGAGTGGCAATAGTATATAGAAAGTAAAAGAAGTGGTGTGACGAGCAAGATGAGGAAAAGAGAGTCGACGCTTATGTGCAAGTGCTTAAAGCGAAGAAGATAGACATGGTTAGGGCTTTGAGGTTCGTCGGGCCCCTTAGAGATTGTGCTTTAAATCTTTGAAAAAGCTCCTCCTGTTCGTCGTCCGTGTTCACTCGTGATTCTATTGCCAGTCATCGTATATCTCTGAAGCGTTTGCTGATTAAAAGACTTGCACCAAATTAAATTTCAAAATTTTTGCTGTTTGCTGCGACGTTGCAGTTTAAAGGCCGACAAGTGTAAGAAACTCGACAGATAGTGGAAATGTCGACGCGTCAAATGACAGAAGTAAATGAAAAATAATAATGGCAACGAGTCAGTCAAGTATTTTTAACTTGGAACGTAGAAAATATTACAGGAGAGAAAATTATATTTTTTCACTAGACTGGAAAATGCTGTGGAGTGATATGTAAAGAACATCTTTCGGCAATGTTAATGGCACTCTCGTATTCATAAATAATTTACATGTTTGGATATTTCATGAAGTTGTATTTACAATCAGGACCTATAACAAGGTGGTTATGGCCACTCATTTTGGTACTTATCAATTTCATGTCATTTCAGCTCGTAAGATTTTCTGTTCTTTGGCAAAAATTATTATCTTGGAATTGAACATCGAATTCCCCGGCACTATTTGATCTGGCACAGCCAGAATAGTAAGCGCGGTATAAAAAATCCTCACTTGTTACAATTAATGTCGAAACGAAACATAAGAATCCAATTATCACTGGAGTGAAAATAATTTCGGCCATCAGAAAAAAAGAAGACATCTTCATGAGTTTCTGAAGTCGGGGCTTGTGATAATTTCTGTCTGTTGTTTTTCAGCCGCGCCGTCGCCTTCGTTTTTTTTTCTATTGGAATTAATTTACATTCGAAATATTTCTCAATAACAAAATTGAAAGTTATTAAAACTGAATATATACCAAGCGATATTCCATAATTTATACGGTAGACAGCCTGAATTTCAATTCGTGAAATTATAATGAAAGAGAAAAGAAATGGCGCAGCCGTTCTTCATCCTCTGCGGATCATTTTTCGTAGATTTTTGTAATGGTGATCTCATCATGAACTCTTTATTTCAATTAGCAAGATTGTGGGACGCGTTGAGTTCATTTTCCTATTTTTCGTTTAAATTGATGCCATTTGATGAAACGAATATTTTTTCTCTATTTTCTGTTCACCGCCAAAAAATTCACATAGAAAATGTTCGAACCAAAATTGACCGAAATCAGTTCATTAATAGCTTAAACGAGCTGCGTCGCTCAATTTTATAGAGACGTGGGAGTCTGAAGACTCGAGCACTTATGGTTATATCTGCAAGTAGTGGATGAAGGACACGAGCTTGAGAACGAGTTTGAATCGTAATGAAGAGATTTCAAAAGTTGTTTTTTAAATATAAAGCTGTACAACCACTACTGAAATACTTTATCCAGATTGTAATCAGTAGCGCAATGCATTTAACGAATAGAATGAATGGAACCATTGATGAAAAAAAAATATCTGAGCATAACACCACTTGTGAATTCTTTTATCCATTGGGCCATGGTTGTGTTCCATTTTTCATTAGAGACCAGCAGCTGCATACGACATATCCGAGATATGAAAGAGTATCTCATTAAGCCCTCATTACCAACAAAAACATTATGTAAGATGGCTAGTGAAAGTTCAACTTCTTTAAAAATACAGTCTCGCATGGCTTTATCAGTATAATTCACTCAATCCATTTCAACCAAGTGAGCATATTTCATGGAATACTGTGAAAAGCAGTACGGAATATCCTTTTGCGCAATCATCGAATGCAACTTCGCAACACATTAGTTGAGAGGAAGAACAACATAAAATTTTCTTTGAAAGACATCCAGTTACTTTAATTCTGCGGATTAATTTCTTGGCGGATCGTTTAGCCATATGAGCGAGATTGTTAATACCGAAATATGTTCGGTCCATTGCACTGCTCAATCGATTCGTCACGTGAGAACATTTTCGCTTATCAAGTTGTATTAGTGAATAGTGAATTTCCAATTCAAAATATGTTTCAGTCTGTGTTATGAAAATACTGAAGCGAATTCTGGCGCAGTCATCCGTGTCGTATCAAACTCCGTAAATCTGATAATGAGTTGATGTTTACTTCGTGTTCATACATGTTGCATTATACACGCTTCGAATATACCAGACATATCAGTGTTAGCAGAATCTCGATGAACGGCTGGCAACAACTTATGGAATTCAAGAGTTTTGAGGTTGCCTTGCGGCACAAGAGTTTATCGTGTAGTTGAACAATCAATACATCTAACTATATATAACGCACGTCGAGCGCACGTCAGTAAATAGTTTGTTGTTTTACTCCCCAATTCCGCTTATGGATATGTCATCGAAGCAATCAATTTCATCGCAGAATAACACTAGGAGTTGTTACCGTTCGTTGTGTGACACGAAGCTGGAACAAAAGAATATTCAATATATTAAGGCTTGAATTTTTATTTGACAAATATGAGGAATACGATTAGATAAGATTATATATCCCCGCTGTATTTCATCCATGCATAGAGAAACAATTAGAAACCAACGATTTTCATTCGATATCGCAGAATTAACGAACGCTCTTAATTATTAAGTTTTGGTTCTTCATATTTGTTTATAATTTAAATCGTTCTGGATCAGTAATTGGATGAGCGCTTAGCTTATGCCCACTGGAAGTCTTCTTCAGTCTTTAATTTCAACTCTTCTTCCATATTATGTATTAATTTTATTTTACAACCGCTGCCATGACTCTTAAGGGGCCATGAAAGAAGATTAATTATTGACCCAAAATCCGGGATTTTCACCAAAAAGCGTGCAGAGTTCGATTTTAAACGATGCACACAAATCCCGGGCCTTGGGTCAATAATTAATCTTCTTGCATGTCCCCTCAATCTGAAAAAAAAAAAAAAACAAAAATCAAACATTTATTTCAATAAACTGGAAATAAATAAGTAATTCATTTACGTTGCTCATGCAATGACCATTTGCTATGCATTAATCATTTCATTTTTTTTTACATGAAATAAACTCTTGTCTATGTACATGAATGATGAAATGGCGACTATTGTAACTTATTTAAACGTTGTACGACCAACATATTCTATCACACAAAAGTCACACATGATTGAATCATTTTTTATAAGCTCACACAATTGTAGAATATAATTTTTTAGCTGCGTCGTTGCAACTACTTTATATAAGTTGATATGAAATTATTCATTAACACAGAAACGTCGGAAATATTATCATTCCCTAGCCATCCGATTCTGTTGGTATAGTTTAATGCGAGATATGAATCATTGAACTTTTTTCACAGCCACAGTCCTGTAATTCTCGCATGAATATAGTATAAAATCGATAACAGGTTGTAAATAATGAGTTTGAAAAGAGTGCGTCCAGGATGCTGCAAATTTTCATTAATATTATGGTCCGAGAGATATTTTACGATGATGCATCGGATTCATGTAGATCCTCTAGCCCGATTAACAGTTATAAGCAGTCACCATAAATGTTGGACGTATTAGAATAGTTGGAATTTTTGATTTGTCGTGAATTACTCACGTTGCCGACTGTGCTTTGAGCTTAACGATGATTATTAACATGCCATTCACTGACGGAGCTGAGCCGAGTTTCAAAGGGATAAAAATTTGAAAGCATAGAGTAGTTATAATGCATACTTTACTGAACGTTAGATAAATCTCCAACTTCATAATTTTATTATACATAGTAGATAAGTGCCAATTCAAGGATGTGTCAGAACGGGTATCTCATCGCAAATTCTGTATTGCTAGTATTGATATTTTTCATGTAGATTCATCATTTTGATGTTACTGCATCAATCGTACTGGCCTTGAATTTTAACATTTTAGTTGGTCTTTCAAATTTGGAAGATGATACGTTCAATCATTTGTAGGTAAAGTGGAAAAATAATTGCTAAAGATTAGAATTGATGTGAATTCGAATATTTTTGATGCAGAAATTAAAATCTTTCGAACATTGAGTCTCGGATGTTACAGAAAATCGTATCAAGTTTATGGTGATATCGATGTAAGTTGTGCCTAATTATGGTGTGTTGCGCACTAGTGAATCATTACAAAATGCGTGCAAATATTTTTCTGGATTTCATCTTTTGCAAACTTTGAGAAACTTATGAAAGTTGTAAGCCGGACTTTCATAGTTTCAATAATGTGAATGAGGATGGAAATCAGAATATTTCGAGTTAGCAGATACTCCAGAGGGTCATTCGCGGCTGGAAGAACTGCAACGCA
Organism: Meteorus cinctellus; assembly: GCA_030523045.1. Lineage (NCBI taxonomy): Eukaryota > Metazoa > Arthropoda > Insecta > Hymenoptera > Braconidae > Meteorus > Meteorus cinctellus. The sequence continues at coordinate 304,694 of JAPYZF010000044.1, read as the reverse complement.
ATTGAGTGAAGTTCTTTGTTTCGGAAGAACTAGGATGGATTGTTTGAGAAAAATTTTTCAGGTCGAGGGGAAATCACACTCTGACTACTTTCTCAAATATAATTTATGCATAAGTTATTACATGGTAACTGGCAGCCACTGGAAATATAAAAGAAAACAATTTTCAATGATGTACAACGAAATTTTGAATGGATAATTCAAAGGTTTAATTAAGTGAGACTTCAATGCGCATTTTGGGATCTCAGCTGGGCTTTTAGTCGAGTTCTACATGTTTTAATCGGTGAACTGTATTCCGAGAGTACTCGAATGAAATCATAGGGAGCTCTGTGCATAAATTCGTAGTTTGTGCAGTGAAATAAAAAGCTCTGTGGATCAGTTTCATGGAGTTTGGGTTCTATTGGAATCTCCCTAATTGAAAATACCAGAAGCTTTCACATGGGGAGTCCGGTGAGTTCATCATAGATACGAGAATCAATCTCAACCACTTCGATCCTCTAAATTACTACAACCGTTCTTGAGGACAAGTCGACATTGATATATGATAAAGTGTCATGTGAAATACGATTTTATCATGGATCAGCTTTTTTGTCAGACAGACAAGAAGTTGTCTTCAAGATCAATTCTTTGATATCTCCAGAAGTTTTCGTATTCAACCGATATCTACCGGGGATAAAACATGAACTATCGAAAACTCGAACGTTTTGAAATGCGGGAACATAGGAACACTCACAATTTTATAAAGTTCTATAAATCTATCACATTTTTTCACGAGTCGTAGTCAAATTTGTAGTATGAAGATGCTAGTGAGAATGAGCATTGACTTTATGCACTATTCAGGACGGTAGAGGGAATGCGAGAAATAATTTTTACTTGGAAATCGCAGAGGAGAATTGTGTGGGAGGGATGACGTGGTCTGCAAACAAGATTTCAGCATTGATGCAGTTGTAGAAATTCTTCAGGCAAAAAAAGACATCCTCCTATTCATATCTGGTATCTAAAGAAAATCTTTAATAAATATTTTCTTCAAAAGATGCGGATATTTTTTCTCAAACTTAAAGCTACTCATTCCATTCATAAATAGGGAAGCAAATAGTGATTGGCTGCATAAAGAAAAAGCTTGGCAGTTTCTGCGAAAGTAATTGGTTTTTAGAAATCATACCTTTATAAGGGAATCCAAAAAACAAAATAGATGGATGGAAACATTGATACAAACGTTCTCGTTGAATCATCGATTGGCTCAATTCCATGAAAGCTGGCGTGACCATTCGGTGCTGATAACTCGATTGATCATCCATTTTTTATCTCACTATATCCCAGTAATTGGCTTACCGAATGTGTCTTGTTATCTTAAAGTCTGAATGTCTCGGTTTGTTAAATTATTAGAGAGGCCAATGATGGAAATGAGGAGCTATAACCATTGATGAATCGATTTGAAACTCTGATGAAGATGATTTTCTATAAAAACATTTGAAAATAACATGATTTCATAATTTATTCACTGAAACTACCCGAAAATAATGATTTTAATGAGATGCTAGTTATCACATCGATCAAAAGTTTTCCTGTCAATTCATGTAATTCAAATGTCTTAGTTCAATCTTTGATAATCCCAACGAAATTGAACTGATTGATTTCGGTCAAAAATCCAAATCAGTGATGAATTCTTTAACTATTTATTCGTTAGATCGGAAATGCGATTCATTCCAGTTTACTCTGAGTATATTCCCAATTTACAAGGATTAATTCAGCTTTATTGGGCAGGGGATTGTATCGCTGTGATCAATCACTGTCGTACATTAGAAAATCCCGCTGATTCGTAATTTTCTTTGTATAAAGTACAATTGTATTGAAAGGATTCGATTTGAATTTGTATAATTTATCAAAGCCATTCCGATCGATTCGATCGCGAAATTAACTCGGTTTACATTTCCGAACGTTTCATTTATGCAAAGCTTTGGCTGAGATGGGCAATCACTGCAGCTTGACTTGCCACTGTTTATATTATTCATGATACTGACGATGTGGGATAGATCCAATTCAAATTCAAATAATGCGATAACAATAAGAAGTAGACGATAAGTCAGGCTTTAATTATGGCAATCCCTCGGCGTTTGTGCTTTTGTCGCTGGTCTTTGCTTGGACATTCCAAGATATCAGTAAACCACATGCCGTGGTGCTTTCCCTTGATTACAAAGAATTTCTGTGCATGTGTCCTCTCCTCTTGCATCCGAAGTGAAATAAATCCAAGCCGGTAAATCTGGATTAAACTCGCGCGCGTACTCTCTTCTGTTGTTTGGATGAGCGTCGGGTTTGCCTCATGGAATGCTAAGTACGCCACTTGTACTTTTGATCGCGTAGTGCCTTGTTTGCCCGAAGGTTGTATAAATGCATGTATGCATAGGATAAGAGAAGTGTGGGACTCAAAATGAAGAAACGGAAAAAGGTGGTTCTCGGGTCACACGACACATATACATTATTTAGGGCAATTCAACGCAACAAAGTGCAAAAATATTGAAACGGCAAATACTTTGAGCGTGGATGCGTGACGTGATGTTTTTTTTCGTCTTCAAAATGAGTGAGATGAAAAAGAACAGAAAGAGGGTTGAAAGGGAGGAGAAAAAAAAAGGGAATTGCGCACACGACAGAGTGCCAAAGTAAAACGTCCCCTTTTGTGCTTTCTCTGAGATTAAATGTCACCTCTCCTCGCGCTCAGCAAAGCCCCGGACGTCTCTTATTTCTACCCAAGCCCTCGAGCAGCAATGGCACTAGGAACAGCTTCTCTTTCATTCTCGTTTTTCTCCACTTCGAAATACCATGTTGCATTTTTTCACCCATTTCTCTTTTGCTTTTTTGCATCTGCAAAATTTTCACAAGCAGTTCAATTATATCGTCACATTTTTTTGTGTTACAGTCACGAGTTATATGAAGACTACAAAAAGGTTTGATTATTTCTTTTCAGTCCCTTTTTTTGTCGTCAATTCTGCTTGTTAACTCTGGCACGTAATCATGATCAACTTTACAATTGTTTGATATGACTATGAAAATTTATGACCCAGGAGAGAGACACTTGCATGTCACTTATTACGATATGTCAATATGAGGATAGACTGGTGAATGAAGCGGGAATTAACTGAAATTTGCGGCGGAAAATTTCTGCTTTTACATGAGTAAACATGAGATGAACTGTAAATCGAGTTTGAAAAGTATCTAATTGAATATTGATGTTTCAATATTTGCGCCGAAATTATTGAAGAGATAATTTAATGAGATTGTAATAAAATAACATCAAACCATACAGCTAAAATATTTCATTCAGCATGCACAACATTTCTCTATTGATTTATTAATTTTTTTTATCATGGTAAACATGGAAAAGAAATTATATTCGATGAATGAATGCAATTCCTATAATATTTTTCTTCTGTTGAAGGAATCCGGATATGACTCATTCCGGATAATTTTTGTATAAAAAATGAAAAAGTTGTCAATACATTTGATCAACGAATTTTTCGTATATGATCTCTAGTCATGATAAAGTCCGCGTGTGCCGAGGAAAAAATGATAGAAACGCCATTTCCCTATGATGTGTTTAATATAGTTGTTGAATTCATGGAGATCATAAACTAGAGAATCTGTCCTCATTTCTCGCTGTAAGCGTGAGGTGAGTCCTTGATTAAAATATGATGATGAATATAAAGAAGTTTGTCGGGAATTTCTTGTGCTTGAAGGAATCTACAAAATTTTAGTTAACGAGGCCAATTTTCTCTATGATTTCCCATTGTATTGTACGTGAATCACAAAAGAACACGTAACTTTTATATCCACCCACTTCATCATTCTGTTTTCCTTGGCATTGGCATGAAATAATGAAGATGCATTATGCAACCAGTTCTTCTCATGAAGTAAACGAATGTATAAAAAATATAGCAATGCTTGAGTTATGCTCTATTACACATATGAACCATGACAACATGGCATAGTTAGTTGATACTTAAGATGAATTAATTGTAAGGTGAAGTTCTAACGACATCTAATGGATATTGTGATGAGAAGACAATTATATATGATTGATGATGTTCCCAATACCGATAAGCTTCAAAGCACTCCAGATTGTGAATTATTAATCACACATCCCAATGGCAATTATCAATATTTGTATAGTTCACTCACAGGCGTAGTCCCATTATAGTATCGAGCAAGTGATCTATTCTTGATGGTGTAACTTTTATGATAATGAGTTATTCATAACCAAATCATACTCGCTTATTTGAGTTTTGGAATATTCAATCAATATGCAGTCCTCAATCATTTCTGCCACGGTAATCTTGGAATTTTCGCATGTCGAAAACATATCACTGAACAAAAGTTATTCGGACGTTATACAAGGATAAAATTCCTTCATGATTCACAAGGGTAAGTTCCGGCCCGAGCCTAGAATAAAAAACTCTTTCTTCGAATATAATTTCGAGAGAATTTGGAACTATCGATTTCACTTTTCTATGTGACTCAACATTAATTTTGCTGTATATTACAATTTTTTCCCCAGAAATCATTCAAATTCTCACGAAAAATTCCTCTTTGTTGTACAACGTGGGATAAGCGAACAAAGTCGTGGAGAAGGGGAACGGTTAAGTAAAAAAATGGTTCTGGGATGTGAAAGAAAAAAATGAAGCACGGTGCGCATCGCTGAAGGTGACTATATTCGTTGCGAACTCGGGAAAATTTGCTAGGGAAAACTTTAATTACTTCCTAGGGATTCATTACTCCATGCTAATAGACACGTGTTCGTTGAGCAAAAAATCTCGCCTGCTCATCTCGATGCGGCGTTCGCTTTTATTCGTGGGAACGCGTTAGTCCAATGACGTTATCCCCCCCCCTTATTTTTTTGCTCCAATTCCTTTTACTTTCATGCCATGAATATTGAAAAGCACGTAATTTTTATACTTGTTTTCTCACTGTTACTACGTTGGTGCGGTAATTTGTGAGGTACTTCGTGATCTGATGGAGCGAGTGCAAACACATTTTTCAGTCGTCAAGACCTTGCAAGCGTGGTGCAAGCACGTATCTATATCTTCAATATAGCTTTATTGCACATTCACTACATATATCCGGAAAATGACTGCGTTTGCCAAAGAGATGGAAATTTTTGTACCAATATCAATACCAGAAAGCAGATCTGAGGCAACGATTCTCACAATTCATCCATGAATGGAACAACGAGTGGATATGCCATAGACACACACTACAACAATGTGCCGTTCTATCAAAGATGGAAATCCTATTTCTCCTTCGGATGAGCGTTCCTGTGTCGTTGAATACGTTTGAGCAATCAACGGACACATCGGAATGATTGTGAGGTGACGAAACAAAGGGATATGCAGCTCTACTCATGCATGTTGATTGGAGTAGCAGATACAACGTTACGATGTAGTTTTGAATAACCCTCATACTCAGTCAAACCGATGATTGCACTTAAAAAAAATGTTTTTGTTAAGTTTACTCATTCACAGGTGCGACCGATGTTCATTATTTTCGCATCAAATAGTACGAAGAAATATAAATTGTGTTGAAACAAGAAGTTTACAAACTAATGGAAAAATAATTGGTATAGCGGTGCAGTAAAGAAAAGAAAATGAATTCATGAATGTTTGGAAACTCATCTATTTATACGAAGTAAAACATGCCATTAATTTATGTGAACTCTGTACGAAATTTCATCCAAAATTAGCGAACAAGGATTTCGCTACTGGATGAACAGGATGGAGAGTTTAATTAGTTCTTGTATATTCTGGAAAGACCGCGCTTACTATTAGTCGAGTGGCTCTATGTAGGAAAATATGTGAATTGTGTAGAATTTAACGTGGATCTGTGGGGCACTTCAAAGATTACGTTGTGACGTTTTGCCAAAAAAAATTGAAATACTTTTTTGTTATGATAATACATTTTTGACAGATATAAATTTGCTTTCAAAACAAGAAAATTTATATGAAATCATTCTATCATGAGATTCATGTAAAATCCCATTGTATTTTTCGTCATTCGAATTATTTGTCACACACACAATGCCAATCCAATTCGAATAATTGAATTGATAATACTCTTTCATCACCATAGATGTTCATGTTTTCATATGGGATGAACAAATGTCAAATTTCGCAATAGACAAAAAGGTTTTCATGTTATTGAATGCATTTCATTGACGACGTCAACCAGTATTTCGATTAGAATACGAATAGGATGATCAGTGGAAGTACACTCTGATGGAATGTACTACGACAATGACATTGGGAAAACATCGATGAGAAACATGCATACTGCATGAGTCGACATTGGATCGTGAGGGTTTATGTAGAGTGATAAAATACATGTATTATTGATGTAAATGCATTCATTTGGTGTTACCAATATAACAGCTGCCACTTAGTTGATTCCAATCAATTATGTTTCATCCAATTTATCCAGTAGCATCTCTAGCGATTTCTGTTTCTGTTCACTCTGATTATTTCGGGTACAATACTTACCTCTCACTGATTGATATTTCTTTTGTTCTGGGATCGTGTAACTCTGAACGAAAATCCGTATTTTTATAATAAATTCATTTTTTTGTTGATAACTATATGAGATGTTATTCGAATGTTCCATTAGCTATCAGAATTTGTATTCATTATCGCTTCTTTTGTTTAATTTTATAATCAGTACCAAAATTGCCAGAGAAACGTGTGGATTGATCAATGGTGTATCTTCAGGTATTCATACAGCTATTTGATTTAATCGCCATATAGTCACATCGTTTTCCCGTCTTTATTTTCAAGTCATGTTTCGGGATCTTCCTTTCACCTCTCATTCCATCGCAACTTGATTCTTCGCCGAACGTTCCGCATAGCTTTCACAACTGCTCACTCTTGAGAAATCGATAATCCAATTTTTTACTTCAGGTTCACTTTTCTCTCACTTCTTACACTGTGGCTTCAATGACGACCTAATACAGACTCGCGTCCTTTTCACACACATTTCAAGACGGGGTTTCCATTACAGCGAAAGAACATTCGTTCCCTATTTCTACCATTATAAACATTGTAGTCACTTTTGATACACTCTCTTTTTCAGTAACTTATATCAATCATAACACATTTCATCATATACATCTATCTTTTTTTTTTCGCTCCTGTCTCTCATCCATAAATTGTTTCTCCTTCATTTTCGTTTTTCTTCCATTCAGAATATTATTATGAAGGCTGTCAGTTCTTCTTGTTATATTTCTTCAATCCCGAATTTAATCCTATTGATTAGCAAATTTGAATTTAGTGTTTTCTTCTCTCATAAAAATGATGAAAGAGTGTATGCAGAGTTGATTTTCCTGATAAAAAAAAATTTCTTTTATAAAATACACTATAGCAAAGAAGGTGATGTTGAATGTTTTGCGATGTTGAGCGCCATGAAGTGCGCTATCGATCACGTCGGCTTATCTCGCGCTAGCGCGTTACTTGAATCGGTTGGACGCGCGCCTCTACGCCATCCGCCTCAAGTACCTTTAAAGCCACTTTGTGGTTAGCGTGTAGTGAAGAGACTGCGGCGGAGACGACGAGAAGTGCAATGCATCAAGGCATATAGGAAAAGAAAGGATTGTAGGAGATGAAGAAAATAAAAGTTAACTGTACAGAGGCCATTCATTGATTTATCTTGAAGTTTGAGATCTTGTAGAAGAATGCAATTGTTATATATGATATTTATTTATAGATATGCAACACGATCACTATGTTCACTCAATTGCCTTTCATAAATCGATGAAGAAAATTGAAGAAGAACATTTGATTGATTGAATTAAGGCTCATTGAATTCTTTTGCTTTTTCAATAGATATACTTGGTAAGAGAAGTGAAGTTCGATAGAATTTAGTCAAATAAACTGCACTTCGTTTCCTTAGAGTACCATTCAATTTTCTTCCACTAATTCTAATTGCTTCACGTCTCCTATTGATGCATAATGCATTATTTTAATTTTTGATTGTTTTTTTAAAAATACGATTGACGAAAGAGCTTCACACTCGTGTTAAAGAAAAACCAACTCATATTTTTCTGGTGATTCATATTTTAAGACTATACAGTAGAACATTCATTCTGAAATTTCGAAATTTACGGGAGTGCGCCACTTGGTAGCGACTATCGTCCATCTTGAGAATGAGTGTTCTTTAAACTTTCAACATGTTCTCCTTGAAACCATTTTTTTCAAGTTACTGAGTATCGGATCTTGACTATTAATTCTTAGATATATTTCATTGTTGGAGCGAATCCATATAAAATATTTCTCCTGAAAATAACGAACTTTTCAATAGATTTCAATGAGTGAAAAATATTGTTACGTACTCAAGAGCACGAGGAGACTTGTACACAAATCATATAGCAATTTTTTCCTTCTTCAAAAAAATTCTACATGAATGTCTCTCGTCATAATAACTTCTATTGTGTGGTATGAGAAGAATGTTGATTTATCATGTCAGCCATCACGTCGCAATTAACACAATTTTTCCACTCGAAACATCTAGTTATGTATAATTGTTAATTCGTATCTGTTTTTGCACCAGGACAAGTTTTTCCCTCTCTTCACTCGCTTCCTGTATTGTGACTGTTTTAACTCGCCAAACTATGGATAGTACATTCTACATGCATAATACAAAGTTGTATTTGAAGTTGGAAAATTAAAATTACTGGAAAAAACATTATTACGGAGCGATTTTTCCACCAGCGAAATGTCTGTTTTTCATAAAATTATGAGATACACAGACTGGAAGAAAAGATAAACTGCTTCAAGGAATAAAAGATAATTCAGCATCATATTGTAAGAGATTATTCCGTATACTCATTCGTGTCTTTGTGAATGATTGAATTTGTTTTATTTGTCGCTCTTTCACGATGATTTGATTGGTATAAATTGTGCTTGATAGTTTTCCTCTGTATGAAAGACCCACAGGAAACGAACAAAAAATATGATAGCGTGCAACTATATATTCATAACTAGGCATGAAGGAAAATTTCTTGTGAATGATAACTGCTTTGCACTACCCCCTAATCAAGAAAGTCGACGACGCAAACCGTAACTCGTTCCACTTAAAAGTTTTGAACGTGAAGCGAATCGAGTGATGAGAAAAGCAGAGAGAATATATAAACATATAGATAGAGAGAAGAAACTGTTACGCGCGACGGGGCCTTTACAATTTTCATACCTTTATTTTTTATTCTGCTTATTTTTCAATGGGTCTGTAGATAAAGATAGAATTGCTTGAAAGTGAAGAGGAGAAGGAAAGAGACGAATAACATTAAGCAGTAGAAGTAGGATAATTAATTTTCGTAAATCTCTCACGCGACCAAGCATACTCTGAAAATCCGAATCTAAAGACCATTTAGATTCGCTTTAGGCTGACTTGCGATGCTGAATGTTCACTGACTTGGCGGCAAGTCACAAAACTTCACGACTGTTGAAAAGACTCCTCATGGTACATGGCAGAAAGCGATGTGAAGAGAGAGTTGGCGATGCATTTGGTATATACAGGTACTAGACTGTGTGCGTCCGTCACCTACGTGATCGCATTGCCGAGTGGTTTTGCTGCCGCGTTCGGCCACTTTGAGTTTCTTCGCCTCGAGCAGAAGAGGCGAAATAGAGAGAGCATAAAATAAGACGATGCTAGTAGAAAAATAAAGAAAGAATAGATGAAGAAGAAGAAGAAGAAGAAGAAGAAGAAGGAGTAAAGGGAACAAGAAAAAAGTAGAAAAGAAGGAATGAAGTGTACAAGTCGTCGGGAAATGCGAATGCGCTCGTGACTTCGCCCCGAGCGAATCTGGCGAGCTCCCATGTCCTTACATCCCTAATTTCAGAATCGCCAATGGAATAAGTGAAAAGTCAAAGCATACGTCAAAGCATTTTTCTGTACACTCTATTGCATCGAATTCGAGGAACTGGGACGAAATAAATCAATAGGAATCACATATCGAGATGCGCGAGACGTAAATGCGATATGAATTCTCAGTAACTATCTTTCACGAAAAGTTTATAAATTGAATTCGCATGCGAGAAAAGGATTGAGATTTATTCGTATCTGCCATAAAGTGGATTGGCTCTTCATTGTCATGGGCTTCCTGCATCGTTGATTGGCCGTCACCGGCGGAAATGCAGTCCACTATTCAGAGCTTTGGTAGAAGATTCCTCCTCTATTCAACGTTCTGAAAATTAAAAAAAAACAATAAAAAAAGTCTGTGATTTACTTTCCACTTCAAATTAGGACTTATACAATTTACATTCAAAATACATTGAGAAGTTCTATAATAATCTCTCTCTTCTTGAGAACAATATAAATTTCGAATAGGAAGTACAGGAGTTTCTATTCCGTAATAACAGAAAGTAGCTGAAAACATATAAGTAAGAAATTTAAGTTAAGATAGTTTGTTGTTATATGAAAATGACTAATTGAAATTCAGAAATGCGACAAAAAAGGTACCAACATCTCAAAACTTACCGCACTCTGAGGAAATATCGATTGAAAATAAACGAATGTAATTTTGTCAAATGTTTCGATGATACTAAACGAAAGTTAACAGCATCATGTGAATGTTAACAAAAACACAAGTTGTTATGCATAAATCATTTTGATTAATTTAAACCTACAGTTCTTTAACGAAATGAAAATCTATTGGTGTACAGTCAACAAACCTAGTTCCGAATATGAATATCTTTGTGAGCATTATCGATTGGGGTTTAGAAGTCAAATAACAAATGATGATGCTATTTGTAATGCGATCGTGTGAAGAGTGCCAACAATTTGTATAAATTATCACCATAAAGTGAAAAGCAAGTCTCTTGTTATTTATTCTCTGAAGTTAGTGTTCACATTATATGGATTTCCCGCACTTTCGGTTGTATATTACGGTGTAGCCCTAAATCACACTAATTTCTTCTAACCTAATTGTGACCCAAATATGTCGAATTAGGGCTATTTGGGAAAGTATTGCTATGCTTTGTACTGTGTATTATTATTGAATAAAATATAAATTACGCACCAAATTTTATTTTTTTTATAACACAACTCGGATCATTGTCATCATTGCTTCATACGCTCAGTTATAATAGATCAAGCCGAAAATTGAGCTCACAACTCGTTAGATACGACAACTGCACACATTTTTATTTTCATTGTATTTCTAGAATATTTGTCTTCAAGAGAATGGGAAGCAAATAATAATCGATTTCAATGGATTCAATTGACAAAACTGTTTATCCATCCGATACGAAATTCGATCGAATTAAAATATTTCTTCTCAATCACTTTTCAACAAATTTATGTTGATGGAAAATGTAACGACGTACTTCAATATTGACTTCCGGCATACAAATGATACCAATGCTGCCCTTACAATCTTCGATATATCTAATTGACCTTTCCGTATTCGCAGCCAGTACCATCCCAGATTGGTCTGACTCAACAATCCTTATCTGAATTCTGGACTGAGTTTTACTGACGGTCTCGAACTGAAATTTCATTACTTGACCTATGAACCGTGCAGCACAATCATATCGATATTTCGAGTGCAAATACAACTACAAAAACCATTTTATAAGAAGTACGCCGCACGGAGCTCATGCACTTTCGTTCATCAATGAGAGTAGAGCAATTGGCATTAATACGGAATTTTTATATGTACATAGCAAGAGTCGGAGTGAACGGTAGTTTCTACAGCATAACTAAGAAAATAAATAGCAGGGAAATCTTCAAGTACGTTGTGCTTTCATTCATTTTATGCTGAATTTGCTCATTTAGAAATAATCCCTGCAGTTAATTTCTAGCAGATATATTGCTGAAAAGATTCTTTTGTCGCTAAATTATCAATGTATACTGTTCAGTTATTATACAACTAGTTATGGAATGGACCATCGGGAGGCGGCAACTCGTCGACCTAAATAGATTTAACAATTGGGATCAATGAATCGATCGCCGTGTGCCGTGTACTAATACACTCTGACCCCACAGAAGAGCGCATTTAGTGTTAGGGTATACAAATTGAGTTCTACGATCATGCGTAAGCGTACACTATCCGATTAGAGAGCATTAGAGAGCCGAAATTTGAGAAATTAAAGAATATGTCGCAATGTGATCAGACCAACATTCACACAAAATCGTTGAGTAATTTTTTGATTTAATACGACATAAAGGAATGTATTGCTCATCATTCCTTGAACATATAGAGTGGATTACGAATCAGTATTGAGTATTAGAAATCCCAAAAGCTAAGAGTCACATACAGTTACGACGATGAAACACTGGTCTGCCAGCATAATTAAATTACAAAATGCTGATTTCAAGTACAACCTGCATCATTATACCATCATTGATAATTGGATTCGGGCTATCTATGGGTTATCTTCTGACTAGTCATGTCTGAATTGACTCACATGAGCAGTTGTGTTTCAATCTGTCTGTGGCTTTTCAGGGACCATCGATCATTTCATTATTGATCTGGTGTGGAACTTGGCTTAACCATGTCCTCCAAGATATCAAGGAAATATTAATACAACCAACAAGGTGAGGGATAATTAGCAGAGAGATGCCATTGAATTATTCGCAACACAGAAATGATTTGAGTCTAAAAAAAAAACTAATTAGGTTCATGTTTTTGCTTTTTCTAATTTCATAATCTCGTGAAATGCAATATTTCTTCATGGTCGTTTTTTCCTTTCGTCGTTCGTACTTTCGCTATTGCCCCCTTCTCTCTTTCCACAATTTCTTTTTGTAGTAGTCTCCATATTTTTCTCATTACGCTCCAGTCATTCCGGCTTACGTTTTTATTTAAGCTTATATACTATATAATTGAGGTCGTTTATCTTGGTACCGGAAATCATTTGAAACCACGGAGCCAGTTTCATTCTGATGCAATATCCAAAATCGTATATCAGAAAATATGAAAAATGCCCTGCTCGTTTTTTGCGTTCTTCAGACTGTTAACAATTTTCTCATATTTTCAGATACCGCATAAAACAATAATTCTGACCCTGTTGGAATTGTCTGTGATTCAATGAGAATCCAAAATTCAATTCTTTATTTCTCTTAACTAACCAAATGTGTTCAAATCGAAACCATTCTATTTCAATAATTATTCTTCTCAAATGAACCATTCAACATAAATGAAGCTCAAGATGAAGACATCGCTTTTTTTGTCAACTCTATAATCTCCGCAACTCTCCCTTGCTGGAAATTCCAACTGCATTAGTACTTGAAGCGGCCAATATTTCTTCAGCTCAATAATCTCGTGCTCTGATTAATGATGCCATTGGTCACAACCTTTCGTATGACCCAACAAATGATATAAAGTTAGCACTTCGCGAGCTTTTCACCAGGAACTTTCATTGTTCCATCTTCAGAGTATATATATTGCATTTCTCATTATTTTTATTCATGTAAGACGTCTTGAACGTATGCCTAAAAATTTCTAAAAGTTCTACTTTCGTATAGAAAAATGTATCATCCAAACATCGATAATTAACGATGTAGGTATTGAAAAATTACTGTTACTTCATGGTCGTTCTATAGGTTCATCACCAATTGACCCAAATATGTTAGCAATGTTTCTTTTACGACGCATAATTTATTTTCCGATAATCTAAATAAAATATACATTTTTTTGGATGTTCACTGAAAAAAACGTTTAGTGCACTAGATGAACCGTTAATTATATCACACTCTTGTTGATATTGAGATCGATATCAAATATTTCAGAGTTGAGGACCGAGTGTAAGTCCACGATACGCCCGATGGTGCATACAAATGCCATGCAAATGAGCGTTTAGTGGAAGCCGTTGTTATAACCTCAAGTACACCACATACTAGGGAAGATGCTGTGGCATTACCGCTATAATGTCGTACGTCTTTTGTAATACAGCCAGACGTTGAGCCACTTTCCTAGTGCTCTACATTATACGGATTTATTATGAACTCGCTAGTATCGTATAGTTACATCATATTCCCAAATTTTGATGAGCAAACATGAATATTTATTTCACATCGTCTTCGACTATTTAATAATTGATCAATTCATAAAAAACTTTCAATTTATCCATTATAAAGAGTTGGAAACTCAATTAATGGCGACCTTGTGCAGATAGAGTATGCAAATAATATACCAAGCAGAATTGCCACGCTGAAATTTGATACAAAAAAAAAAACTCGTAACTTTTTTCGATTTTACATCAAAATCAAACATTCGAAGTGGAAATTTCATGCAATCTCTGGAAAAACTGACGGAGACTGAATAAATTGAATTTATATGTGAATATTAACAGGTAAAAAATTGTTTTTGCATCAATGAATTTGACTGTGATTGATCTAGGTCGCACAAAATGCCCTTTATTTATAAATAAATGGCAGTTGCACTTTCTCACATACGGAAATTCAGGTTTGACACACCGACCATTCAAATAAGTGAATTCTTAATGTTGATAATCCTCTTTATGTCACGAATGTTACCATCAATGTGCACTGCTTCTGCGAAACCACAATTTTTCGAAGAATGTTAACAATTTTAAAGTGAACAGCAAAGTTCACTGATGAAGAATTGCAACTATTGTCCAATGTACAATGTTCAAGCAAACTGTTCACATTGGTAGAATAGTATTTCATCTGCGCAAAAAGTGCTTCCTCATATAATACTCTGTTCTAGTCACTACTAGACTTTGTATCTTTTTTCCAAACCATATAAACACGTGGTGAGCACGCACTGATCTATGATATCAAACATGTTCCTTGTTAAAAGTTTAGTATTCGTTGACATCGTATTGCTATCATGATTATCAGTGCATGATCGTACAATATGTAATCACAGAGATGGACTCGGCTAATATGAAGGTGGACCACTTTGACCCGTGGGATGACTCTGCAAACAGGCGTACGTCTGGGATGCACTTTAGGAGCTTCTCAGTGGAGTTACGTCGGTTAGAAGTGTGGGTGGAGTTGTAGCAGCCAGAAGTAAAGAGCTTTCTGTGAGGATAGACCGCGCGATAGGATGGAAGCAAAGTAGAATCTATATAGCGAGATCTTGTTGAGCATTTGCAGAATGAGTGGACTTGCATAGAGTGAAGTGAAGTAGAGGAAGATGATGAGCGCTGGCCGATGTAATGGAAGACTCATAATCAAGTTATCTTCGATGTATATATATACATGTAGATAGAGTATAATTAGTCATGGGCGCAGGCTTCTTGTTGATGCAGCATTTACTATCATTCGTGGATACCAAAGTGATATATGAGAGCACTATCCGTGACGACAAAGAACATCTGTTCGTTAATTAGTATGTTTGGATAACTACGATGCAATAATAACACAGTTACTTTGAGAAATCGAAACTCTTTGGAGCATTGCAGGTCATCACTGCGCGTGAAGTCGTTTGGGATAGTAGTTGAATAAGATGACGCATTTCAATCTGATGATGAACGTTAGATTATTTTTTGAAGATTTCTCAATGTCATTTTACTGTCAGACTGAGTGGGCCTCGATTAACGGCTGCAACGGCTAGGAAAAAATTGGAAAATTTATAAACACAACATCAATGACGCCAACTAGGGAGTATTTCAATGGCGAATTGAGATCCGACTCTAGATATAGGTGGGAGTGATATGAAAGTGTCATTCCAATTGGGCCATATCGATCACTCATATGGTGGAAAGTGTGAGCCCGAGTTAGTTATTCAGGTGAAAATTTATTCCGTTTTTAAGAATGGAGCGAACAGAATGAACAGGAAAATCACAAAGAGTTTGATAACCAAAACTGCCAACAGTTTGAATGAACAATAGAAATATTGGTAATCATTTTTGAATGGGTTTAGTCCTTCCAAACTATTCCTGATTAGAAAAAAATTGTCACCACAATGTTCAAGAAGTTATCATTAGCCACCGTTGTCGTTAAATAACTTTGGAGTTTTTACTATTTGGCATTCAGTCGACTACTTACTGATGCAGATGAACTTATTGACAACGGCGCTTATCTTCTCTGTAACACCAAATCAAAATTTATGACTCCGAAAGAAGAAACGATGCAGATTCTTTTGTTTTTCCTCTTTTGCATCTCTTGTATCGAATTGATAACATTGGAGGTACTATTGGGTCAGTAGTGTGCGCAAGCGCGTAGTTTTCTCATGTGATGTGTTGTGAATTTAAAAAATCGATATTTCTTGATCCATTTTTCTTTTTGGCAACGACGTTTTCCCTTGGCCAATGAAAATAATCGAGAGGACTGTGGATGTTGAAAATGACGACGAATATTTAAACTCGAGTAAATATTTGGACTATCTGTTCAGGCAGATTCTCGATATATTCCTCATGTTTGGCCATCAGAATCGCTTCGATACCATTACTAGCCTTAAGATCCATTGATTTTTTATACATTCATCCATAAATTTTTCAAACGCATTGCTGCTTATATTTAAATTATGGAATGTTGTGGAAAAAATGAATAAGTTCAATATCATTCGCGCATGTATTTGAATAGCACATTTTATGGTACTACTTTAAGTTATTCCGGTTGGAATCAGCGCTGTACGAGTTCTGCCAATACTATTTCTTCAATTTTTAACCTCCCTACATTTTTTAAGGGGAGATCAATGCCAACATGCTGGCAATTGCAATGAACTGGTGACCTATCCAGCTCTGATTGACTGACATGAAAGAGAATCGATTTCATATACTTCAATTACAGGTAACACCGGGCAAAGTAATTTATCCCAAACCTTCATCACTTTTTTTTTTTCGTTCCCTTTTATTTTTCTTTATTTTCGTCTTTTTTCATTACTGGCTGTGAGTTACACTGAATATTATTAATGTCACCATTTTTCTTCAAACATCTATACTACTTAAATCTAACAAAAATAGTTGGACATGTGGAATATTTATGGCACTTTTCTCTCAGGCGGCTTCAGACTAACTCTGTCGCTCGGACTTTCATTCCATATTTTTCATCGTGTAACAAATCTGCGTTGACCCATATTCATATAAATCACGCGTATTCGTTGGCTTGCACCCGACTGTTCGTCATATCAAAAAAGAGAACAGTTCATTCTGGGAAGAATTGAAATCCGAGAAAAAGTATAAAATAAAATACCATAGATATAACTGTGAGGTATTCAAACGGAGAAAAAACTCTTGATAGCACAATTAGGAATTTGTCGTAGTAGAAATGGTATGACTATGGCGGTTGAGCTTTTACGTGGTCGTTCCATTGAAATATATTTTCCACATGGCCGGAAGAGCTTTATCGAGAGAGCGAGGCCCAACAGAAGTAAATTCATTGTACTGTGGGAGATATACGAAAGCTGTTCTTTAAGGGTAGTTGCGGAGAATAAATGTAGTGCATTACGGTCGTCGCTATCCTATTATTGTTGCAAAAAATACGCAGCCCACTTTACACATATTTACTTTTATATCGGAGTTTATATTTCAATATGACTGCAGCAAAGAATTTCCTTCGAAGAACAATCTATTGTTTCACATGTATTACACATGAATCACATAAGTGTCCCATCACTGTTTTTGAACTTGACAAACAGGAAATTTTGCATCGAAATTGAAGTTAATATTTATTCAGTTTGTGGTCGATTATTTACTCTTGATAACATGGAAAATATAATTATGATGTCATAATGGTTGTTTGCTGACAGGAAATTGCTACCGGCTGTTATTCACAGCGTGGAAGTGACAATTTATCTGTATCACTTCTTTGTCATATATTTATGCACACATACCAGATAAAGGACAAAATTCAGGCCATGATATGTCACTATATTGATCAATTCAGCATATTTTTCTGAAGCTTTCACTACCATTGCTATAAAAAACAGTTATCACTTTTTGAACCTGGTTTTTATCTCTTTTAACGATATATCAAATTTATTGATTACAGCAATAGCGTTTTATAAAGTACGGTCAAGTGAAATAAAATGTTACGATGAAGTGCTCACGTAAAAGAGAACAAACATTCATTGGCATAAAGTAGTGATAATGAAATTTAACACAATCATGGAAAATACTCTCTATAAATCATGAATCGAAACTATTCAAATAAATCCAATTATGAGCAGTTTTGGTTTCTGGAACAAACTGGCGATTCATTCAAGTCCAAGTAACAATGTATCTGTTTATAATCTGTTGTTTCGTAGAACTGAAGTGTGATGATTCATAAATCTAAACATATTTTTCCAGTTTTGTTCATAATTATTTTATAAATTGTCATTTAATAACTAAGATATATTTCTTGAACAATTCAAACTTCCAGTAGAGTGTTCGAAAATCAACTCTCATTTACATTTCTCTGAGAGTTTGAACGATACTGACGGGTATAATGTCGATATAGTTTGAATAAATATTAGTCAAGCTGGAGAGGGTATCTATGATTTATCATATATTTCCAACAAAAAATGATAAGTTCTTTCATTGATTACATAGAGAGTAAGGAAACTAAAGAGACGAAGACAGTTTAATTAAGAATGTCATGCTTCAATGGACCTGAATCCTTTTCACATGATTTTATGGATGCCAACACGATAAGTTCAACGACACGTGAAATAACACCTTGCTGTCTCAGCAGCGTATTCCACTGTCGAATTTGTATCGCTTCACTCTCAAGACAGAAAGTACACATAAATGCGACTCCCTCACTCCGTGGAAGATACGTCCAGCATTGCCTTTGAATCGTGGTGCACGTTCGAATGAGGTAACGACCATCACTACTAAACCAAACCGCATCTGAACTTGCCACAATAGTGACGGCTCTCCAGTCTGTTTGTAGCTCGGTTTTCCACACTCTAGTATGTGCCTGGAATACAACTCGAGAAACAAGCAGAATAGTATTCCAAGTCTCCCCTACATGAAGACAGCGTGGGAGAATGTCGATTGGACTTGACTTGCCAAGGTGTTGAAATGTATACGACGTGCCGAATACTTACGAGGATTCTTCAAATTATCTATCATCGATTTAAAACTCAACTGAACCTACCAAAAATCGAGTCAATTCATGCTGTGATTTTCCTATAATTGGCATGGGTTGCATTAACTGTTTTGATTTCGAAATAAAAACATGACGTAGTGATACATTAACAACGATTTCGATATTTTTGGTAACAAATTATCAGAAGTATTGGCTTTATTTCATTCAATTGGTATATTGAGACTTGGAAAATCATTAACCATTTGCATATTCAATTATTTTATCGTCATTTCAAACACATTAAATGTGTCGATATAGCATCGTCGGTGAAGCATCATCGATCCAGGTATGAATATGTGCATGTATCCAATGTTTATTTATATCATAAATAGTTTATTCGGCTGAAGGGGTGATCGGGACGTGAAGTGGGCCGTTAATAACCGTGAACAGTGTCGCTTGGGTATGGTAAATCAGCGTAAAACATAGTCACACTCATTGGGGAATATCGCCGCAATACTGGTGGAAATGCATACATATCGTCATTAACCAAATTATAACGTTTCGATTTTATTCATCAACTTTGTTCAAACGTGTTTTTATTTTTCTCTTTGAAATTTCGGATACATTTGAGGGAATGTTTGCTCGTTGAAATTACTGTTTATATGGTAGAAATTGGTAAAGTGATATGAATGTTATGTGATGAGTATTTGGGAAAATTGAGAGAGATGTGGTCATGCCTCAAGGCCTTGTGGCAACACTGACAAAAGTTGTAGCTTGAGTTTCATAAAATAATAGGAATATATTTTAGCTGTGAATACGAAAGTTATGAGAGAAAAATCGACATCTAGATCAAACAAATTGTAATAATCATTACTTGTCATGATGTAGATTCCTACGATACACGGATATGAAAAAGCTTTTAGATCATCATATAAAATGATGAGAAATGTATTCCATGTTATTTCCGGAAAGCTCAATCAAATAGCTGAAGAAATATAAATCGGATTTTTAATCTCATTTTGTTGTGTTTATAGAGAAAGATCTTGAATGTTGCACATTTATTCGATTTCTACATTTGATATTTCCATTTGGCCTGTTTCCTTTATTCAATAAGACTTATCATGAATTTACTTCAATATATATACTTAGGTGAGATATGTCATGGCATTGGTGTACAGGTATCCATTTCAGCTATTCATGATTAAATTAGAAAATATAAAATGTATTATGAAATGTCGTATCTTCTTATGCTCTAAAATATCTATTCTTTTATGACTATTCTCAGTATCCCGATTGAAATGGCTGCACACGAATCAGGATAAATCCGTAATGTATGGTAGATGGAAAAGAGAATGCGGTAAGATTTCTATCAAGACAGCCTCATGAACTTTACTTTATTTTGAATTCTTCTATTATTTTACTTGAAATATGTAGAACCATTTTATGCCATCACTAGATTATCCGCTGATATATTAAAGTATTACGAAAATATCAAAAACCAGTAAGAATATTTGAATAGTGGCAATAGTAAAGGTTTCACATGAGCTTGCTGAGAAAAAACTTGAATTTTCCTCTAGCACCGGTTTATTTTCTCTTTTGTTTCATGAGAATATTCAAAATGTATTATTGAAGTGAACACCAGCAATGTTATTGGCTCTCCTGGTGATGATTCAATTGTAGAAAATTGAATGGAAATTTCAATATTGAAAATGGAAACCCCGTAAATTGATTGGAAACATTTTGCAGGCGGTGAATTGGTCATAGATTATTATTATTTTTTATTATTTTTATTTTTGGTTTTTGTTATTATTATTTGTTTTTCCTTTTCCTGAATATATGGAGGATGCAACCTATGAACACATTGATCGAACCGCAGCTCGATTGCCAAACCACTGCCGTGGCCTCCACTGCACCGTGTCTGTACTACTCGCTAGTAGTGTGTGGTGCGCGTGGATGGGTCGACAGTGTGGAATGAATTTTGCATCGAAGCGTATCTGCTTGGGTCTCAGTCGAGGGCAAGCCAGGCGCCATGGGAAATTTAATTTCGATTCTGTTAGAAAATAATGCTCCGACCCTTCACCACACCAAAATACGAATGCGGTGAATGTGTGCGTTCGTCGGACCAATGCAATTTGTACATAACAATATATGTGCCATGGCGACTGAGTAAAAATTCGATTATATATCTCGTTGGCTGGACACTTTTGTGAATATTGGCGTTGAAGTAATTGTGAGCTCATGTGTGAATGTAGAAATGTTGATATTATCCAATTTCTTTTGTTTCACGTTCGCCAAAATTCTGTATTATTTTTCTTTCCCATTTTCGCATGAAACTCGACCGCGTTCGCTATTTTAACTGTAACTTTCATTTTCCAACATGTACATTCATATGGATATGCGAAAAAAACAATAATTTTTTCGTATGCCCCATTGTATCTGCATTTTCGGAACGAACAAATAAAAAATCCCAAATATATTTTTCATGTGTTTGAAGTCACTGCTAGCATTCAACGTCTGAATGCATATAATGTTGATATGTGACTGTAAACATTTGTAATATTTATAGGACTAGTTGATGTTATTCTGTTATGATACCACAGAGTAGAATCACTTTAACTCCTCTCATACAAAAATATTATTCGCCTATACCTATTTCATTATGCTGTAATTCCTTCACAATTATGAAAAGTAACAGAATTTAAATATTTTACGACAATGAAACTCTGTTTTCTCGTAGCTATGCTACAAAAATAATTATATTAATACGCCCAACATTCATTTAATACTCATATAACACACAGATATCAAGCAAAACTTCAAAAACATCCCTGTGCAAACGGTTTGCATATATGATAGTGTATATTTATATGAAATGTCCACAATTTCTCATTTTTGATATCTGTGACGCTGTTTTTCGCATGGGTAGCATAAACTTATGAATGTCATACAGTATACATATAGATATATCCAGACAGTTATGAACACGTAAGAGGTTACCCCAGAAGTTTTAATAATGTTATAAAGACATATATTATTGTTCAAACACGTTCTGCGTATTCTTTCCCTGACAAAATTATTCTGGTACCCGGAATGAAATGGGCATGTTTGTATCTCACAATAATTAACAATTAGAATGCCTATGATGATTCGTTCAAGAACGTAGATGAGACAATCGTGCGTATCTAGTCAGCACGCGACAGTATTAATTCATGATTTATAAAGTTTTATATTATATAAGCAATCACATGGTGGAAGTATTTCATTTATACTCATCTCATCAATACCAAACTTCTTTCCATATCAACTGTGGTAAATCTCTTTCTGCTGTGAACCTTCCTACACTGTTCACTTACCGTCACGGTGAGTGAGTAATATTTGAGAGTGCTGATGTTTGGGAAATCATGGAAGACATGCGCTCCCATATCAGTGACACGTTGTGTCTATTGGTTCTATCTCCAGAGAAGTGTTGATATTGGAGTGAATGTCAGGAATTATCGAAATCCTCTCATCATATCTTTCCAATTATGATAAGTTCTGAGATAAATATAACAACATTTAATGATTTGTCATTAGCTCAGCCAGTAAATGTAAATATGAATCTTCAGTAATTATAATAACAATTCCACTTTTGTCCTCGACAGAAATTTTTTTTCTGATAATTGAAATCATTCCAGATGTAGGCATCTAATAGAACTGAAAAGAACCAGGAAATTAATTTCATGAGTGTTTGTAATTACAATTGAATTCGTTCTTCGAGTCATCATGCGCATTATTCGGTGTTTCAAATGAGTTCTTCTAGCATGGGGAAGGATGTGCACTTGCACCCTATTAAATAATCCAAATGTCATTTCACCTTACTAAACAATATGCGACTTCTATAAATAGAAATTGAATTATATTTGTATGCAACCATATAACTTTCACTGAGAATTAACTTGGAAACGCGGGTATCACTTTACTCATCAAAACATCTATTTATAAGATGCAAATATGCAAATTGAATATGGAGCTGCAACTTTGTATCGAATAATAGGTATCCGACGATCTACAAAGCCGATGAATGTCTCAGAAGATAACAACGATTCAATCAACGAAATCCAAGACTCGATCTCTTCATTACATAATGTGATATTACTCTTCGTCAAGGGCAAATAAATTCATCGTCAATGCCTGATGTCACAAATATTTCATGTTCGTTGCCCGCATTGACGTTCGAATTGTGCATTTTGTATGCAAATAAGTGTAAAATCATGACAGGTGAGGAAGATGTGCATGGAGCGTAACTGCAAAGCGTGTGAATCCGGGAGAAATGAAATTTATTTGACGTCGCACACGTGAAGCTTTTGTGCGCCCAACTGTAGACATCCCCAAGTCCGAAAGGGGAGTAGGGGGCAGCACAGAACGAAATTAGAGGCGTATAGACAATGTCGAGGACTACTGAGTCTTTATTTTCAGTTATTCGACGGAGAATTATTTTTCTCAGCTTGTAAACCATTCGAAGTGGACTCTGCGATTGTACGAGTGTGAGTGTCGAGTAATCACTGAGACAAGCCACGACGTGGGATTCACACGGGGACTTATCACCTCTAAACAATTGAACTGAGAAGGAAGGGAGGAAGATATTGATCGAGGATTTTCTGGACTCGAAAAAATGGCCAGCTAGAAAATCAAACAACATCGTGGTAGGCACGATCCGCTGTGTATAGTAATCTGGCTGTCGAATTGAATACTCAACTCTCAAATCGTTTCGGGATTGGACAAGGACCACGATTTTATGAATATTAGTCGATTGAATTGTTGTGGGTTGAATCATATAAAATTTCGAGTTGGTGTGGTGCAAAAATGACTATAAGAAGTATTGTATGGATAATATAGTATACATTTTGTATAAGATTGAAAGCAAAAGAGCGAATTCATCATGGACCAGTAATGATCCTACATTTTAATCTTATATTCAACGGATCTAAATATGATCTTTGGAAATAATTCCAAAATTATTTGCTTTATTTTACTTCTTAGCATGTGATACCCGGACTGTGGGATGATGGGATCATATTCTTCCAAAGACATTTGTGATGATAAATAGAAGAAAATGACTTGCTCTGAAGGGATCCGTCTCTTCAATAAGTTACTGTTTTGTCATTTTTCTGTAAACGATTTGAGATTCCTAGTCGTATTTTAACGACTCTATGTCTAAAGTCATGTCACTTGCTGTTGTGATTGTCTAGCGTAATGAGTGTTTTTGTCATTTTCTCATTTATCTGAAAGATTTCGTGTATCTAGTTGATGCCTGTGAGATACCTGGCAGCCAACTGCAATCGCGGATAAAATGTTTTGTCCGCGTGATTGAGAATTGATATGCAAAAGTAGTGGATTTCGCTTTTGTTTGAGTGCCATTAATTTGATCGGAACCTTTCCCGTGAAATCCCGTCGCAATAGTCACCTGCACACAAGCGAAAATTTCATAGCTTTTCTGTCGGAACGATTGTTGAAGGATCGATTAATGCGGATGTACTCAAAACTTCATCCGATTTAGTTAAAAACGAACGATGAAGAAATAGAGATATTAACAACTAAAAATCATATGACTTTTATCGTGCAAATCTAATAATAATCTTTATTCAGTTTTCAATGACCAATGTTTTTTTTTTTCCATCCCCACTCGTTCTGTTTTAACCATAACCGAATCAATCAGAAATATTCATCTCTCGCGTAGCTCAATTTTGTCATTACCTCATTTGAATCTCATGATAAATTGAGTTTATATGAAATTGAATTGACAAAGCAAATTATATTCAACCCGTTTGACCATTGTGTGCAAGCGCGTGTATGTGTACATGCATGTGAAGCTGTTATACGCGAGTTCTTGGTCTCGTATAGCGCCCACAACTAGGTTTAATGGAATTAGTGGTTTGAAAATACCAACGTACGGTCAGACACAGCATAAGGTTGACGGTCAAAGGGATTACGAAATTTGGTGACGACCGCAGCACTGCAAATTTTTATTCTATTACACTCACTACCTCACTACACCACATCGAATGAGACTGTAGTGTGCATGTAGCATTGAATGAACAGAAGAAAAAAGAAACGGGCGAAAGGATCAATAATATCTCATCGAGGGAGCTTTTGCCTGTTGATGTTATGCGCATCAGAAGATGGATAAGTAGAAATCTATTTCCAGCATGTAACTTCGGAAGATATCTCTCTTGTTTTACCATCGCGGGCTAACTTTGTTTTTGATCGACAACTGGACATATGTGAATACCGTGAAAATTCTCTTAATGTGTTATAAATTCAAAAAGAAAAAGGAATTGAAATTCTCGTCATTATCAATCAATTTTACTTCTTTCACAATTCATCGCACATTAAATAATTGAATTAACTCGTGCATTCAGCGATATTTAATGGAGTAGATAATTGAGAGTGGAAAGTTCATGGCGTAGTGATGGAGAGTAGCCATAAAAGGGTGATGGAAATTTGGTGGAAGCATCTGGGGAAAAATCCATCGTCTCTTAACGATGAAATTACGATAAACGTCGTATAGAGGGAAACCTTTTGTTGCTTCTTAATTGCATTTCCTCGTGTGCTTGCATACATTTTCCTGTTGAAACTACGCACATGTCCTTTTATTAACGTGTGTGCGTGTGTATGTGAGAATATACACAAGTAGCCACCGTATGCACGGCTGGGAGATATTAAAATGACTTTTGCAGGTACAATCTACCTTTAATAATTATATTACGAAGCTTTCACAAAGCGCCATTCATATATTGCTAGAACGTATGGATGTACACTGTCCTTGCTCTATGTGGTGAACTCTATTATAAATCGATTGCTATAATTCAATATCTTTGGCAGAGCTACATGCGCCGAATTCGACATGATTGAATTTTATTGTGAAATCCAATTGGGACTTGCAGAAATAGGTTTTTTTACTGATGTTGTCATTAATAGTGTTGCGTTTTGCATTCGGCATTCACACGCTGGTTTTCGCAGCAGTTTTTGTATGATTGAATGATTAAATTGCAAAGCTGAAACATTGTCACGATTTGAAGCAAGCAATTCATTTAGACAGATATGAAATAGGTTTTTTTCTTTCTTGTGCCTATGAGATGGATTTTAGTCTTGTAAAATTTGTATCCATAAAAACGAAATTCTTTTTACTTTTACATTAGATGGAAATATTGATGGGAAAAATGGAATGAAAATATTGAATTAATTTCAATATCAAAGTTTTTTGATGCCTCATCAACATCTGTTCGATGTCAGCTCTCGGATAGAAGATGCTGGCGAAGCGTCTTCCGCCTGTCGCGCACGTCTGGAAATGTGAATTTTGAATACGGTTCGTCACGCTTTGGCTTCTTTTACCCTGTCGCCAGACATAACGACGACGAAATTGAGAGAGAATGTCAACGCATTGAGAAAAATATAAAGATAGAAAATTGATAAATAAATGGATGAATGACATGCAAAAAAAACATTAGCGATTACTACTCATATTTTTTCTCTAACTTCTTGAAATCAAAATGTTTCACAACATGGTGACAAGTTTTATCAAGAACATGGAGTAAAAGAAGAAAATGTTATCGTTCCATTGGATCCCAAATTTCTTCATGTACCCAGTGCCCCAGCTCGTACATTCTCATTCCCGTGATCATCATTATATATGCTTGAGCATTCGTTCCGATGAGGATGATGTCAGACTATATTTTTTCGTATTGTTGAAAAGCAATTCAATCAGATCCTTTGATGACTGAAAATTCAATAGAAAAGTAAAGGTGAATGCTGATAATACTCAGTGATGTTGTTTGCAATAATAGAGTTCATGATCGAATAATGTGATACTACTCATTATACCATGGATTACAAAGACATATGAATCGAAGATTCAGATGAGGATCATGTTCCCTGTACTGCACTCTAAATCAATAGTTTCTTTCGCTTGCGATTCTTTCCGATCGGTCATGTATAGCCTTGTCAGAAATATTTATGTTCAAATATATTAATGGTACGAGCAGCAAGTGGAATGAATAGTGTAATGTGGAATAAATATTTCATTCTTCCGGCCTAGGGATTCAAA
This sequence comes from Meteorus cinctellus, assembly GCA_030523045.1. Lineage (NCBI taxonomy): Eukaryota > Metazoa > Arthropoda > Insecta > Hymenoptera > Braconidae > Meteorus > Meteorus cinctellus. The sequence continues at coordinate 277,660 of JAPYZF010000044.1, read as the reverse complement.
TCAGTCGGTATAAATTGGAAATTCAATGACGAATCTACAAATGACATTCGATTCCAATGTCTACGAGGAATGATTCATTCAAAACACTTCAAATCTGTAGAAAATTGAATGTATCACCTAAATTCGAACAGTTTATTTTCTAAAATGAGAAAAAAATCAGTAACAACTACTTATCAAATGAGACCCTGTAATGAGTTTGGATCCAATAGTATCCGTTCAATACATATCTGTTTTAGTTACTCAGATAGTGAGAAATTGAGAAGTATGGCTAATTGAGGCAAGAAATATATCGTACTTTTATTCACATACGTATTTGTGTGGAAATACTACCATCTGCATGCATGGTACGTTTTTTTTTCTGTGAATATGGATCAAACTACAGACTTGAACACTGAAGTGTATATAAAATTTATTTTAGCCTAATACAATTGAAAAGTAGTCACGTATCAAATATATATTTGTTGAGCAAAGTTTTAAGAGCAATGACAATTGCCGACTCGAGTCACGTACGCGTAATAACAGTAACAGGGAGCATCGATGTGAAGCTAGAAAATACCTATAATACTGCCAACCAGCCGGTGGCCTATAAATCTTCACGAAATAACCTAATAACAAGATTTGCCGAGAGACTTTTGGAGAAGTATAATTTATTTAGCGATTCATTGCTGGTAACGTTCAAGAGATTGCAGGAGAACAAAGACCAGTAGCACCAGCAGTGGTAGCAGAGGTTGTAAGAGTATAGTGTATAACTGACAAGACTCTCTCCTGTTCTACCGTAAAATTCTATAATGGCCAATTGCCAAGAAATACTATTGCAGTCAATCGACAAGTATAGTAAACGACACTCGATACGGGTTATATTTTTTCTTTCCTTTGTGCAAAGAAACAAAAAAATTTAGATTGTATCTTTTTTACTTCCACGTAGTCAAAATAAAAGAATGAATATTTGGATGAAACAATCGCCCAGTAGAAAAAGTGTAAGAGAGATGGTTTGAGTGTATCCACACACCAACAGCTGAATTAAATTGGTTTGTGGCCGAGTCTCAAAACCCCAAACTATTTCAGAAAACTTTATAACGTCGCTTTTTTTCATGCAGGCAACTTAATTTTTCATCCCATGATCCAGGGAAGAGTGAAAGCTAGAGAGAAAACGAAAGAAACCTGAGGGGGGGTCAGAAAGAAAAAGAAAAGAAATGAGATTGAGATCTCAACTCCCAGTCTCATTTCCATTTTGAGCAGACAGTCTGGACTTACAACTTGCGCGTACCTCTAAATGTATTATCAACCAACTAATAAAAGTACCTTTATAGGATTTCGACGAAAATTTAGTACAACCTTTTATTCCCTTGCCAATTTCACTGAAGTTGAATGAATATATATATCGTTGTCAGGAGACGCGCCCGACGAAAGAATTTAGAGTGGATGGCAGTGAAGTGCAAGTATATCTATACATAATACTTTTGTGCTTTTGAGACACAGACTTTTCAACTCCAGAATGTGCTTTGCGCAAAACAACACAGGATTTTCTTTTCATGTTCTTGGCACTATTTGTTGAAAATCCTTCACTTCATTTATGTTTAAGTGAAAAACAACTGTGTGGTCGTAAAATTATATTGTGAATTGAGGTCTGTTATGAATTCCATGATAACAAAGAAAGAATGGATAGAGAGTATCCGCATGAGGAAACAGATGAGACATGATCATTAACTTCCAGTTATCCCTACAAGAGGAACAGCAGATCCAATCATTATTTGAATTCGGTGCATTTGTAAACCGTTATGAAGTTCCTGAGTCTGATTCTTGGGACACATTGATCCGATTTTAGTTTTCATGTCGATATAAACTCAAAATGCGGAAATTCCAGAATAATCCGTATACATATAAATAAAGTTGGCTTTTATCTGCAGTGTCTATCGGTCGAATAAACTTTTTCCACCTATAACGCTATACGTTTCTATAAAGAACAAAAGACTCCTTGTCGAGACGGGAGATGGTGTTTCCACGTGAAAGATTCTTAAGAGATTTATTTCGTGCTTGTGGTTCAAGTGGAAAAAGTTGAACGTGAGCGCGCACACGCGTTTATCCGTTAGAGGTACAGAACCAAACCCGATTTATCGCCCGAGAAAAGTGTGATCGTAGTCCGATGTCAGACGTCACGCACACGTGAGCTGTCTGCCATCTATACAATTTATAATTTGGTTTAGTGGCTGGATGAGTGGCCAATTATTTCAATTCAACTTCGAGAAAATTATATCATGAAATTGAACTTATGGCGAAAGTCTAATCGCAGTTTCTACGAAGAGAACTTAAAATTTATTCACTTCGAGGAACATTCAATCCTTGCGTGTCAATTTATTTATAACAAAAGATTCATGCCTTCCATAGCTCTTCATATATATGAAGTTATAGAAAAAGAGCTTCATGTCTTGAGGAGTTTTGCGGAAGAGACAGTTTTCTGGGTGGATGAAATTTTTTTCCGCAAAAATATTCACGATAAGGAAGGAGAACAATGAAAGTACAAAAACAGTCGTCATTCGGTAGTGGTGGTACAGAAGCAAGACAATTTTTAATTTGAAGAAAGACAAGATTATTCTTCTTTTATATTCCAGAATGAAAATTCATGTGTGGGGAATTTGTATTGTGAACTTCAAATTTTGCGTGAGTTTCTTATGAAACTAGGACCTAAGAATCTTGATATATTTTTATCAACTTCACACCGCATAAGTCACTATAAGTATAATTAAGTCAATGAGTTTATCAATCTCCGTCATTTTATATTAGGAGTATTCCTCCCATATCTAATTATGAGACGAACATATCGTACAATCATTCAACCATGCATCCATTAATTCGATTTGAATGTGGTTGTCTTATCGTTTGCAACCACTTGAGCGTACAGAATCCGTTACATTGTTCTATTCGGAGGATGCGAATCGATATGAATGCACCAACAATTCTGCTATCTCCAGTCTCAGCTTCGCTTTTCGAACCCATTGAAGGATTTATGTCAACATTCTGCTATACATATTTAGTTATTTATATACATGAAAAAGTTGATGACGTATTGAGTATGATGAATGCAACGAATTTCTATAGATATTTTAGTTCATATGAATGAAACTTGATGCTGACTCCAATTCTGAGATCAATAATTCGAAAAAATTGGAAATTTCCTGTTGCAATACACTGCGTGAGAAGAAAATTGAGAGAAATTAAATGTGTTACATATCATTCCATTTGGCTGATAGAAAATGACATGTCACAAAAGTAAATCGACAAAACACATTACTAAGAAAGTGCACGCTCGCGTGCTACTAATCTAGTATTGATAGAATTAAATGAAAATGTTCATAACATTTATTGTGAGGTGTGACATTATCGCGGACTAATTAAATCGTTCCAATTCTATCGTATCTCTCTACTTTACGAAAATATGCGATGACTGCGAAAAAATCCAATCAAGGAATATCGTCTCGTCCAATTATTTGGTAAATTTGTTGGTTCATAATCAATCACCTGTGTAACTTCATTTTCGTATTGCCTGTTCATAACTGTGTTCTCATTGGGTGATCATGCTTTTCTTTCTGAACACCTGGTTGATTAATTCTAGAGGTATACATAAATGATATGATAGATCAAACTGGTTCCATTTTAAAGCATTGATTCCTACATGTGGAAATATTCATGAACCGACTCTAATGACGCACAACTTGAGTGAAGCCATACTTTTAATAAGAGGATTAAAAAAGCCATAGGGTTTTGACAAAATTTGCGATAAATCAGATTATCATGAGCGCTAATTGGCCTCATACTTTGTTTTTCGTCCTTTTGGAGCTCATTCATTGATGCATAAATGGTTGTCTGGCGTAACAAACTGTATCCTTTCATAAATTTCTCCTGTGGCAAAGATAAAAGGAACACCTCTTCTCAAATTGACTTTTAAAATATATTTTGAACATATGCCACACAGTGAAATTTAATTTGATTGGAAAAGATGATATGACTTTTTCAGGTTGAACACTGATTCGTGCAGGAATACATAAATGCACGAAAGTTTAAGATGGAATATTAGTAGTGGATAAGTTTTGCGCTTTTTGTCGTAACGTTTGGAAGGTCACATTACTTATTTTTAGTATTAGACTGGTCGCAAGATATCTTGAGAGCATAGCTCTCACATCGAATAAGTGTATGAAACCTCAAGAAATGACGCTAATGCACTTTCTACTCTCAGATGCACACATATATACCTCACTACCGCATCTTTGCATCTCTTTCTCACATTATTACCATCATGGAGTAAAAGTTTCAGAGGTTCTTGCTAGTCAAGACGGTTTTACCTACAAACTTCAGCTTGGAGCACCGTTGCATGAAATGAAAGGAGACGGATCTTGCAATCCTGGAATTTCAAATATCATCTATCTATCTATCTGTCTACCCATTTATCCAACAAATTGGCTATATAGTTTTATTTATATATTATTTTTCAACATACTCAGACCTACTGAAGATCTTACGATGGTGTTCGATTTGACTTCTTGTACAAGAAACAATAATCATATCGGTGGTGGCATTGAGTCTGTAGAAAGTTTCAGTGAGACAAGCAAAAACTTTTCAACAATGTCTGCAAGTGAGAACGGACACCGGACTAGTGATAATGAACGAAAGCGAACAGGGAACAAAAAAACGGCATTCAACTGGACAGGCCGGTGGTCGCTTGCCAACAAGCCATTGTTCCCAACTCTGATCGAAGTCTGATAAAACTTTTTCTGTAGCGGAATTCGAGTCAATCACCATCAACAACTATATATACAAAGTTTGGAGTTGATCAGAACTTGAAATCCTCTCGTGAGTGACATTTTTTGTTCAACATTTTCATCTGTCGGTAACTATGACTCTATTGAGGTGATTTGAACAAAAAGAATCGTATTAAATTATGGCAATATAATTATAGTTTCCTTCCAATGAATATTGTGAGAATGCATCAACGATTCCTTGAAGGAACATCGCACACTCATTTATGTGTATATATATATTAATTATTATAACAAAATGATGAATGTTGTGTTGCGAATCTACAAAGTTGAATTATATTGTTCCTCTGGTTGCACAAACTCAGTGTGACAAAATTCATACAACTAAACTAAACCAATCCACCATTTTGATCAAGTTGATGTGTGAAAAATTAGTTATCCATACAAACTATGTTATATACTAGAATAGTACATGAAGATACATATGGAGATTTTGAGTGTATAGAAAATCATCAATGTCTTCATAGCGGTAAAACGATACCACGAATGATATATGTATATTAGGAAATTCAAAGACGGGTATTCCATCGCGAGAGGCAATCTGCTCGTGCGCTGGGTAGACTGGTTAACCATTCTGAATAGTAGTCTAGATAACCAAGGACTTCCGACAGAATGGAGGGTACTTCCGGACCCGCGCGGTCAGCTTTTACTCTCTCACCCTCTGTTCCACTCTTAGCCTTCCCCATTCCTGCATTCTGACATCTGCATGTCCGCAGCGTGTCGCTCAACAAACTTGTATATCGTTATTTATTGATGCTAAATTGCATCCACAACAGTCGCAATTATTCGCCAGCCATAGTCCATGAACTTTTGTGAGCCAACAATTATGTTGACTTATTGCTATTCAAGAACTTTATTCAAACGAGAGTGACTTTTGTTTAGTTATCACAATGTTTAGAGTAACAGTGTGGATCCAATTGATGCGTTGTATTGGATTATATTCACTTTATTTGTGTACTCAATAAAGATGATGAGACATTATCGATTTCATAGATGCATAAAAAGCACGGAGTTGGGAAAGTTGGTAAGAGTCCGAGTTTGAGATAGTTTGAATGTGTAGACGGTTCTATTCTTGAGTATAAAGGTCCCAGGATTGAATTTTTTCCCAATATATTGATGTTTGTACATGGTCATTAATACATTACAGAAAGTTTTCACACTGTTAGGTTGAACTAATTACAGTTGAGTTGTTGTTGCTAACTTTATTACCCAATGAATAAACTATTGTCATATGGCTGATGATACGATAGATGTCTAAAAGTGGGAGATATTTATTATTCCGGAATAGTAATTTAGCTCTAGAAGCTCAGAAATATTGAATTCAATTATTCATACAATTGAGATCGTGAAATTACCAAGGGAATTGGTAAGCTGAGAAAGACTGTGAAAATTTAATTTTGGAACTTGAATCGATATGAATTAAAACATTAACAAATGTTAAATAATATTCTCGTTTTATAAAATACAAATTTTCCTCTATTTGGAAACTTTCACTTCCTATTAGACAATCCAGCGATAATTCAGACTTAATTGTCGTAAACCACCGTCGGAATAGAATATTCCTAATCTGGTGCCAGAGGTTTGTATGTATAATATATATAGACAGACTAATTTGAACGAGAAGTCTATTCATGAAGTACAAACCTGGATACAAAGCCACGTACGCACTCAACCACAAAAGTTTGATAGTCGCGCCTGTGATAATCGACAAATCCCCATTGAAAACTTCGACCATATTTTTTCCAAGATTAGGTTTCTCGTTTCGGTTACCATTATATCTGCAAAATTCATGTATCACCTGTGGCTGAACAAACTTGTGTCTACATACTTTTTCATAACTCCAACAAGCACTATTTCATCAAAGTAATAAAACAAATGCAACATCAGTCGCGAAACGATCGATACGTTAAATAAATTATGTCGCATAGTATATCACAACTTAAAATTTCAAATTCTCTCAAATCATTGACATTGGAATTGGGGTCAGCATCAACATTCATTCACATTATAAAATAAAATATCTATAGAGATTTGATCCATTCACTATCCTCGATACGTCATTAACTTTTACATGTATACAAATAATTTATTTTGGCATTTGAATTCTTGTTCAATTTTCCATAATTTTCAACTCGAGGGATTCATTGAGGGAGCCAAATTCTCATGTCAACAAATGCTATTCATTTTAGTGCGATCATGTAATAATTGACAGACGAAAGTTTAGCTACTGACTCTAATCCCATCTCATTTCGACATCAGGCAATCGATTTTACGGGAGGGTGCAATTAATGCTACGGGAGAGAATACAAATGAGTTGTTGGGTTGCGAGAACGTTCATTTCTGGTAGCAGATAGTACATAGCTGCCTAACTCGATGGACGTTTCGTGACTGGTCTCGTCACCGATTAATGTCTACTGAAATTGAAGTAGCATCGGAAAATGTGATTGCTATAAAAAATGCAGATTTATTGTGGGATCAACAAGCATTTTCTCACTTACCAATAATTTCGCTAAGTATAGCCATGGTTCTACCATATATTCAAGATAAGCTGTCATTTAAATGAATATCGATACATCTACGTTTATCCCCCCAATTATCAATACAATACACTTAGTTCGAATAATTGGACTTGACTGAGCATGCAAGCAACTGTTAGATTCAATCCACATTTATTTTCACCCTTCCATACACAATTAAATATCTGTTACGAGGAAACGATTTTTCAAACCCTACCAATTTTGTTCTCTCTGCATCATTTGTGTAGTAAAATTTCTATTTCGTTCTTACACAGTTCGACATATGATAAGAGTAACAGGAGTCTACTGAAATTATCCACATGTGAAGCCATGATTATGTCGCAAACTCACTTTATTTGATGTAATATTATACTTTGAATTGAATAAACGTACGAAAGGTGACAGCCAATGCTTCTGTAATTAAGCGTAATTGCAACTGATTAGACAAACATATCACTTTTTTCTTTTTTAAATTGAAAGAACTTGAAACTTGTTACATGAGAATATTAAAAGCTTCGACTTTAGTTTTAATAATAGAAGAACAATTATAAATAATGACGGCGTTCCATCAGTGCCGTAGGCGAAAAAATAACTGTTTGAACTATCACAATCACTAAATAAAGATATTTAGATCAAGAAATTACACAGAAGTCTACCTTCCTCCCATAAAAGATACTTCACAAGCGAGAGTAATGTCGGATAGAATTATTCACAAGGAATTATTTGTATCAAAGTACTTCTCAAAATTGATGATCGATTCATGCGTAGATGAAAATTCAAATTGAATACTATAATACAAAGGTCTGTGACAAAGTTCACGAAAATTTGAAAATTTACCATTCAGAGAGATGGATATTGTTAAAAGAGAATTGATAATGGTGATGAGATTGAATATAGATTGAAAATTAAGTGCAGATTAATATCATACTTTTATTCACGCTGAGGATAGAATCTGGCTTTGTAAAGAAGAAATTGGACTTTAGTGAATCGATTCACAGTGACATCGATGAAGAATTCCTTTGAATGAATCACTTCCTTCATTCATTGAAAATATCATTGTGAGAAATTTAAAAACTTTCATCCAGAGTTGATCAGTAGTTTTGACATCAAATTATTTACAATGAAGATGATGTATTAAGTGATTAAAATCCAGAAATTGATTAAAGCTACGCTGTATCAAGGTGCACCAACTAAAAACTGATAGTACTCCGGTGTGCAAGCCCACATTGTTATATGATTTGATTATTTGTGTGACTGCAATTTATGGTGCACTATAATTTTGTCATTAAACAATTTTCAGCAATGTGAATTGTAAAAAAAAAGATATCGCAAACAATTGATGTATGCACAGTATTTCTCCGTTAAAATTTCACATTATTTATTTTGATTATGGTTCGTGGAATCACTAGGCAAATGTACTTGGCAGTAATTGTAATACACGAGTTTTGCGGTGTTTTTGTTCGGTATATATATACATATATATATATATATATTATTTGCATCAAATCGTGGGCATAGTGAATACACGAGAAGGCTGCACTGTCTCTTCATAATGTACAATTCACATCTCTCAGAATGCGCACGTAGGTATATATATCTATACATATAATGCCACTGATCACCTGCGATGGCATCGTGACGAAACTAGTTACTGGTTGCCACAAAGTTATTTCCGTGTCGTGATACAATTCCGAGTATATAGAAAGGGGGTTGAAATTGCGCCCGGAGCACCCGGCCGTCTCGTAGTATAGAATGTGAGCCAATCGAGTGTAATTGGCATAACTTGGAACTCATGAATGCACATGACACGTAAGGTATTTGAATCAGTTGATTATTTGGTAGATGCGTTATATACAAATTAATAATTGTTTTTTGTCACACACTCAGAAACTCCTTTATGTTTCCTTTACTTCAATCACACAAGATCTGTGTTTCCCATGTGACACTTCAAAGGATTGAGATAATTGTGAAAACTATGAATAATGCCGGGTGAGACGCGAGGGAAAAAGATGCCCAAGAGATGTTTTAAAAGAGTCAGTTTACATAATACAACAATACTTTTTACGTTTGTATAAAAATTCTTTCATCTTTTCAATCTCTAGATAAGTATACATTTCCACATCCTCGAGAAAAATAATACAAAGGATCATACTACACACAATGCTTATTATTATTTTATCTTACACTTGTTATATAATCGAATTTTATATTTCGCAATCTTTGTGGATTGAAAATCTTTTTGTAGCAGAAAAGAAATATTTCATTTCTTTCATTCATGTATGCCTTAAATTTTTATTCAACGTAAGTCTACTGAGCTGATTCATTTCTCTTTTTTCTTCCATTCTGCGTTCCATTTTAGGAAGCTTCCAAGCGTGTATAGAGGGAGATGCCAGTTGGGAATCCACACTGCACACATTGCGCTTAGAAATTATTTCATCCAACCATGGCTCACCGCCTTCACGATGATATCTTTAGAGGAATTATTTCCTCAGCGAATTTAGTTCGCACACTTCCGAGAATGTAATTGGAATAAATTCTCACCTTTACAGATATCATACTATTATTATACAAAGGAAAGAATTGTATATTTGTTTGTTTATTTGTTTGACGCTTTATAACTCAAAAACGGCTGAACTGATTGTTATGAAACTTTCACCTACACATAGTTCATACTTTATGAATTCTCATAGCCTATATCCATGAATGATGTTTTAAGTATATAGCCATTTCATTCCGAATAAATTCATTTAAAGAACTTATTTGAATGAAACAAAAGTTTCATCTCCGACAATTTCGACACTTAATACAGCCTAACCAATGACACAAATATTTTTTCCCTATTTTCAGTCATGAATAAATCAAGAAGAATTGAATTCTGTGGATTGGCTGGTGAATTCCGACAGCTTCTCTGTTATTTTTTGTTTTTGTTGTCCACGGACCATTCTCGTGTTACGATTGACACTCGATAGGGATAATTTTTTAGCTGCATCTACGTGTGATGCTGTATAATTTCTGTGATATTTTTCACATTGAAATGTCATTTGGCAATCGATCAGGCTCCTACAAAAATAACAAATAAACAATAGTAAATTCTTTTGCATTTTCATTCATTATTTTATATCCCACAAATTTCAATGATAAATAATTCACAAGGAATGCCAATTTTCTCGGTCATCGGCTTTAGAATACATCCCTGATCAATCGCAATATAATTATTCTGGAATCCGAAAAAGTTATAAATATTCCCAGGAATTTTGTGGAGCTGCATGAAAACCAGTAGTAAGTGATAAAAAACGATATATTTGATAAGAAAGGAGCATAGAATTAGTATGCGTTAGCATAAATATGAATTGAGATAAGATAAGTGGTAGATATTTGGGTATCTTAGATGGTGAAAGCATTTCGATAGATACTGAACTTGCGGCATAGTTGGACTGAATCCAACTTGAAGTGAATATCTATCATGGAACTCATCATATCGCAGTGGATCGAGAGCATTCTCAAAAACTAATCCTCTAAATACCAATTTCTCAAGAGGTTATGCGCATTATTATTGCTATTTTCTCTTTCATTTGTTTGCACTCCATTCCAGCAGTTATCAATGAACTCTTAGATGCCAACTCCTTAAAATTCATGGGGAACTGCTTTCATTCCATAGTCTATCTATGAAAAAAAAATTTTTTTTCAATTATCATATGATATGATGAACAATAAGAGTCACAACACGAAGTAATTGACTTTGTAACAAGACGATGAATTTTCTGTTTGCTATGATCGCGTGCGACCGACTTGAATTATACACTCAAACAATCAGACACCTGTACAAGCTCTGCTTTTGACCGAATAAAATCATTAGACAGAGTGCAATGGGATGGAAGCCGCTTGAAAACAATTTACAGGTGAACTTTCTAAAGAATCCATGATGATGGAAAATCCGTTAATCAATTCATGTATAATTAGCCGTGTAGGGTTCTGATTTAGGCATCTCCCAACCGACAACTATCGGAATTTCACCAACAGTAAAACACATTGATGAATTTTAATTATATTTGTTATTAAATTTTGTATCCGTGTGGGACTTGAATTGGTGTCAGAAACAATCCAAAAATTTAATCAGATAAACAGAGATTTCCTCATACACGCAAAATGAATGACCAGCTCCTCAAACAATGGAACATTATATGCGAATTGCATATCGAAAATCCGGAGATTTTTGAGTTAACCTTTTTCGAACAAATGTATTGGTCAAATAAAATTAATATTGGGGAACAGAAAACGTAAATATAGAAATTCTCGGGGCAACAATTAATTGGCGCACCGGATCGCGTATTTTTACGGAAAATGTTCCGACGACCGGCAGTGCGTTCAAATAAAACACTGACTCCATTGGATGACGGTAAATTAATTTCCACCGGGTTCTACACTCTCGTGCACATGCAATTTTATACATCGGTCCGTACAAATAGGCTCGAAAACTGTTTGTTCACTAATTGTCATTATCAGCGATTCAATTTGAATTGGAGTCTAACGAGCACGTTTGTATGGGCACATATATGCATGAATATACACAGGCCACACGTGATAAAAAAATTAATTACCAAATTAATGATGAGCATATACGGATTAGATACGAATAATAAATGTGATCGACCGTTTACAAATGCGTATTTCAAACGTTCTAAATGATGAAAAAAAAAAAAAAAAAGGAGAATGACACGCAAAAGAAATTAAAAAATACAAAGTACTGTTTAATGTGGCCAAGATAAATTTGCTTTACTGCAAAGCGTGTTTCTACTAATGAGCAGATTCGCTCTTTCTTTCTGGTAAGACAAAAGTGTTAGGAAAAAAAATACCAACCCGTATTAAATCACTCCTAATTATATTCCTGTTTAGACCCGCAAATGTTTGAACACAGAAATATTTTCAGCCATCTGACGCACAAGCGTGTAAATGAGAATTCTACATTCATTATGACTATTGTTTTCTTTTTATAGGCTCATATATCTTCCTATCTACGAAATGAAGGAAAAAAAGATGATCAATCTATGCGCTCAAAGTTGTCAATTGTTGATGAACGGAATTGTCGACCTGGCTGTATAAAGAAGAGAAAGTCACCACCGATAAGGGAGAATATAAGGATACATATGCCAATCGAAATCTGTGATACAAACACATCTGTATGAGCCACTTATTTGTGATACACGTTACAAAAACCCATCTCCTCGGGTGGTACACAAATCAGATACCTTTATCATATTGTTATCACTACACAATGTTGATATAAAATTTCAAATCAGCTATGTTGCCCATTTATTTATAGAATAAAATGTTACTCGTAGACATGAATTTTTATACTTGAATGTATTCTTATGCCTAGAATTGTTTAATATCAAGCGACGGATGTAATATGATGCATAAGTTTTCTGGTATGGAACGACTATATTATTCAATATTTCATGTTTTTAAATGAGTAGGTATGAAGATAATCAATACATATTATCTTCTTATACGATCAAACGAGGCCGATTTTTCGTATTCCTCTCATACATTAATTGCCAAATTTTAATTGTCCCTCAGTAATATGGAACGAATATCAATTGTCCACAGTTATCTTCAACCTCTTGTATTTTTTCAGTGGAATGTTGCGTGAAGATGAGCTGATCTGATGACAGTGACGGAAATATAGCGATCAATTACGATGTAATTTTCAAGGAATCATGCGAAAACAATTATGGGCCCATCAATCTAAACTCCGAAATAAACAAAAGCATAAGCAGCGTTCAATGATTATTTACATCAACGTTTATTATGCATTCAGAACGGTTAAATTTTCATGATTCCGGATATGATTCCAGTCATGTTACGTTTCATCATTAACATCCTCCAATCATTTGAGTATTAAAATTCATGTGATTAAAACTGGCGCAAGAGATATATACATTTTACTAACGTGATATATATAGAATCAGGCGGAAGTTAATTATATAAAATGTGTTTCAATCATAATTTATACCAGAAATATTATCTCATATATTTTGAACACACGACTTTTCAGTAGTGTAATATACTAAATACATTGTGTGATAAAAAGAGAAAATAAAAAATGAAATGACACAGGTGATGCGCGCGCTCGTTGATGTATATAACAACCGGACGCCCCATGACCTCAAGTAATATTTGATGTATGGTTCGCTGGATAATATATATATACCGACCGTAACATATTTCTGCCGACTTTGCGCCGAAGTATTTTAGTTTTTTGTACTAGTTGGAAAGCTTCCAGAGCTGCCTAGAGCGTGTGAGTGCCAGGGGCCATCGTAGTATATGAGAATATACATGGAAACGTATGTGGAAGTGAAAGGGACTGGAACTGTAGGATGAAGGGTTAAAATATAATCACCCCAATATGTGTGAAGAGGTACGAGGTGAAGTTACACATGTATAGTGAACATTCGTGTGTGTAACAGTCCGCTCACAGTTGTCGTTGTAGTAGTTGTTGGCGACGCTGACATCTATTATATATATATCCAACTCTGTTTAGATCCTTTATACCATTTCTGTATATGCAACGACCATGGAGGACGGGTCGTTGTACATAGATATAAAAAAGGAATACACGAACGAAGGGGTGTTCATACTGAAACTGGTTTCACGCTTGTCTCGTCCCTACACATCTTGCTCAATTGTTCCGGAAATTCGCCTTTTTTTCCTCTCTTCTACTCCTCATACCACCATTTCTTCACATGAAATTTGGACTTTTTGTACAGTATTGGAAAATACAGTAGTTTGCCTCCATTTAAAATTGGAAAATGAGCGAGAAAAACACGGAAATAACGGTGTGATACAAATGTCTTTCGTGGCAAAATGCAATTGATAACCTCAGGCGTTACATTTTATATAGGACGTTATGCGAGAGATAGCTGGCACCCAAGAGAAATCGCAACGATACTATTGAGGTAATATGTTGCAGGCCTACGGATCTTTTAAGACACTCTCGAGAAATATATATTGGTATATATTTATGAGATTCTATTGCCTTTAATAAATTTTGTGTACATTCATTCGAAAATTCAATTTATTTTATCTCAACTCCATTCACTGTATTATTTTTATTACACAAAATTTTCTCAATAAAAGTTTGTATCACACAAGTATCAAAGAATGGTCGAGTCAGAAGAGATTTACATCCAAGAATAAAAATTTACACTGTTGATATCGGTCCAATTTTATATATTTGAATTTTTATCGTAATTCGCAATCAAATTCGCATAATTTTGAACAATGGTTGATCGAAAAATTGAGAAAAAAGATTTTAATTTCGAAAAAATCTTTAGAAATGCAAAATTCGAAAGACGAAATGGCTTAATACGAATCAGTGACTTCAACCATTGATAAATTAAAATAGTCACCACAATATTGATCAAATTATTATTGGATTTTTCGACATGAATTTTTGATCGTGCAATGTTCTTATTCGTTTGCAATTCTGATTCGTATATTGGAGAATTAGTCATAAAAGTTTTATTCATCTCTATTTTCGGCGCATTCATTTCGGCGATATTCAATTGCATGAAATTGGGTGAAGGGTTGTTAGACAGCGTGTTTAAAATTCCGAAACACATTAATTCGTACTGTTTCAATCTATCAGATTTTGCCGTATATCGACCACTGTTATCAATATTATGTAAGAAGTATCAGCCATTAAATCCCGTTTTGTTTTGTGGAAAAACATAAAAAAACATGTAGAATGTTGTTTGTCAACAGTGCGTTACGCAATATTCTCAAATTTCAAAACTGTTATCTGAGCGATACCGCAGTGTATAATTGATATGATTTTACCATTAATGTTGGTTTGATTATAGCTATTGTCCACTTTTACTGTTCGTTATAGTGGGAAGGAAGATTTACATTCCTGGTAGGTTTTGAAATTTTCCAATCTCAAAATTCCAAGAAAAAATATCATTATCTGAGATAATTTTTATTAAGCTGGCCTCGATCAAAGTTATCACTCACTCCTCATATAAAACATGCAGCCATATTGTTGAGTGAAATTGATAACGATCGGCCCATGACTGATAAAATACCAAAGTCATTAGGTCTCTTTGGTATTTAAAGCCGACATATCGATTGAACACCAACAGTGTTTCTTTGACTTGTACTACTTACGCATCAAAACATTTCTGAACAAAGGTAAAATGTTTACAAAACTACTTTGTTTGGTTTTAGTGGGCTGCATTTTCGTTACGGTAATTTTATTCTTTACATATATATATATTTATAATTATTTTTTCAATTATATCTCACACAAAATTTTCAATGATTTCAAATGAAACATTAAACTTTCTAATAATTAATTTGAATTTGATCTTAACATAAGATAGAAAAAATTCCGCACATGTTAACCTCATACGCACAAAGGCAAAATACGAATTAAACAGACGTGTGGATTTTGCTTGATTCCCTTTGCTTTTCGCATATTCAATGAGGAGATGTATCCTCATTCCTTCCCTGATTCCACGAGTCTATCATTGTTCATACTGGTTACAAAGATCATGTTATTTTATGAAAAAATACAATCCAAAAGTTGAATTTTCATTTCATTCCGGATATGTGATATTCTCGAATTGTTTCAAAATTATTTTATGTTATCAAAGATTCGGATAAATGCATCATCGACATTTCAAATTGAATCATATTCGATCTTACGCTGTATTCCGGAAAATTTTAAACCTTTGCGAGCTATAGGAAATTTTCACATTTTCAATAATGATCATGTAGATATTTCGTGCGAGAAGACCATCTGTAATTAACAAGAAATAATTTTACAATTCTAAATTAATTGTTGATGCAGAGTTATTGACAATGTCAAACGAGAAATCGAAGCTTTTGAACTATTTCAAATTTATTATAAAAGTTCCTTTACTTGTTGACTATACTGCGCTTGGCATAACTGTTGGTGATAACCCACTAATCGATTGTGTGAAATCCTTTTTAAAGTCCACGTATTCTGAATAACTCATCCTTTTTTCTCTTGACACAGGTACTGCCGCAACCCTTGACTGCCAGGTCAGTTGACTCTACAAAGAATGGCGATGAGCCAGCCGAAGTGTCCTATGAGTTTTTTGACATCTCACGAGGTTCCCAATATCAAGTTCCTAGCTATTATGACAACACGTATCCACATGACTATAATGATATTCGGAACTAATATCATGAGTATCAGTTGACTGCAGTCACCTGATTGAACTTCAAATAATCAAATGCTTCGCCCATGAACATTTGTAAACTTCAGTTAAAATTAATTATTGATATAATAGTTTTTATATTGGTCGAACAATCATTGGCCACACATAATAATCTTCCTGAAAAACCTTACATGTTCAATGATGTAAATTTCATCAATTAAATTAACATTCGAAAAAACTTGAATATTTCAACAGAATTGTCTCATGATAATAACATCATTATACATCATCACATATTCACTCTTTCCTTATTATGATCCGTAATGAATAAATCGAATAGTTGAATGAGGCCACGTGCGAGCATCACGTATGAGTGATTCGACTAGCTTGAAATATTTATACATATATGTTTACATGATCTTGGATTCACTTCTCTTCCCACGGGAATATTTATGTGGTATGAACGTGGCAAAATGTAATTAAATACTCCGTCGAGTTACTGAGCGTAGGAGGATATCAAAGAGGATTATAATCCTCTTTGGAAGGTACATACATCATGTGTTCATCCTCTTCCCATCATAATGTCATATGAGTGTACAGGTTAAATTATCTCTTCTTGTCAATTGTAGTTTGATCATAGCATAATCATTTTCAGGGATTGAATTTTCTGACTGAGAATTGTGGGCACAATGGGGCGATACGTTCATTTGATTGGATGAATATCCTCTTTCTTAGTCAATGATCGTTAACTGATCAGCTGAACACATTGAAATCAGATTAATTAATTTCATAAAGTAGATTCGAAACCTGATAAACAAACTCGTACATGTTCGTCGAGTCATTGTGTCATGCCAGATTTATTTGCCGAATTGCAACTTTAGAGATTATCGCTAGAGAGATCCATCGAGTAATCGCTTTCTCCTATATTTGAGTTCATCCTCATACTCTTGACAAGAACTCGTATTTCTTTTGCAGTATTCCGAAAGAATTGACACATCACTTTTATCATATCTTTCTCACACGTTTCGAAGTTAAAAGGGGTCGTTGGTTCGCGCAGATTGAGAAAATGACTGGAAGAAACGAAATCGCATGTAAGATGTTGCGAATAGCGGCATGTGTTCGTGAAAATACGATATCAGAAGATAAAATCTTGATAAAAATATCGTACTCATATCCTCGGAGCATTCTGCTGTGATATCATCGTATCATTGCATCAGATCTTGAACTTATGAGTAACTTACAAGTTTGACATATGCTCAAGTTGCCTCGAGAATGGCCCATTGGAAAATGCAGAAATTCAATACATTTGAAGTACAGATGAGGAAAATAGAAAATCACATTTACCTTCAAATCAACTGTATAATAATCGTCTTTTGCATTTTTCCAACATCTCGCTAAGTCATCTATAGATAATAGCATAATAGATGCACATAGAAACCGGTGAGCTTATGCCGGAAAGTTTTTGGATCGATATGTGAATGTGTTCTCTAAAATTTATAACAATTGCACGTGACCATATCCGCAAGTAGTTTTTGAGCTAAAGTGGGAGAATTACTTTATGGGACATTGACTGTATGGTATCCTTCGGGAGGGTAATTAAGATAATAGTAAGGTATAACTTGAGGTTCATTCACGTTCATAAAGAACAATAAAGAATCGTATGTCAAAATATACCGGCAATTAATTGTCGAAAAAAATGTATATCGTTAGTGACCAGTAGTGAAACATTTGATTCAACTATTCAAGGTGACACAATGAAATATATATTCGACGAGAACGTAACACAGTCCGGAAACAGCAGGTGGTTATTTTTTAGGAAGAGAAAATTTATTTTCTATGATGAGAACATCGTTTTTCAATTACTCGGCTGTTAGCAATGAACATGATGATTTTACTGGTATGAGTCGTGAATGCATTACAATATCGGGCAATGAACGGTGACATTATTCTGATCGATGAGTCGCAACATAATTGTTCAATAAATCAAGCCACGGTTCATTTGAGATATTTGGAGTCAAAAGAGGCTATGATGTCATTCATAACATGGTGCCCCGTTGGTACACACGTATAATGTTCATCATTTTGTATAGACTAGACGCAATAGAATGGGTGGATTATGGCGCCTTTATGAAGCGTTAATTACGTTATGAGACTCATCTATCGACAAATGGCTTTATTACCTCGAGGACACAACATGTTCGCTCAAAGCTTCACAATATATTGTCAACTTGAAATCTGTTGTCCACGAAGTTATTCATTTTAAGAATACTATCACATAAACGCGAAAAAAATCAATTCAGTCCCTGAAAAAAAAAAGAAATACAATAAAACATGAAGAAAAATAAAAAAAATGCGTACAAGAATTCCAACATGGTGAATTAATTTTTTACCCTGAATAATTTTGTCTCGCGAAAAATGATAAAATGAAATACAATTTAATCACATGCACTTATTTTATATGGATACGAATAGTATTAGAGGAAAAAGATTAAAGGCGCGGTATATATACGAATACGAGAAGCGATAAAATAGTGGAGAACATGGGGGAAATGAAAAGACGGTGGAACAAAACCGTGCACTCAAGAGGAAGAGAAAACGAAAACGAGAGAGATTAAAGAGAGAAAGTCTGGAAGCCACTCGATAATGGATACAACGTGCATGTTCGCCCATCAATGCCCAAAGGCGGATAATCTCTAGCAGATGGGGCTCGACTGGAAAGAAATTCATGTACTATATATATGATGCCTTTCGTACGAAATAAATTTTCGGCAATTCGAGTGCACTGGATTAAAAATTAAAAAGGTTATTCGTGTACAATACACTCATGCACAAATCACTGTATAGGATCCATAAACAAACATAATGTATCTACAAATTCGCGAGGTGGAAGGAAATTTCATGATTGTGTTAAGAGAACTCAGTACAAAATATTTCGATGTGATCCATTTAAAAGAAAACTAAAAGAATCATTCACAGAATCTATTTGGTTACAAGTGTTATGATTGGCAGCTTCATTCATCATATGTTAATACCTTTTATACATTGCGTGAAAAATTTCAGTATTTATAGTCATCAACTCGAATTTCTGGTGCTTTAGCACCAGATTGCCTACAAATTTTGGGCGGTCACTACAATTATTTCATTCTAATTGTTTGCATCAATTCAAATATTCAAATTTTTCTTCAGTCGCGAACAACATCAATTTTTCAATTCTCATGCTCCCCATCATTCAATGCGTCAAAGTCGTCGGCCATATAATAACCATTGACATATAAATTTGTACATACAAGAGCAATACACTTTCAATGATTACATGAAATAAACATGACCATTGTCACCAAGAGGAAAACGATTCGAGTTGATAGTAATAAAGTGTGGAGAGTGCATTAGTGATATACCATGTTCATTCATTTTATTGTCGACAAAAGACAAGTGATCCTGGACATTATACAGATACGAGAAGCGTGAATCGTTACTTTGCGCGTTCTCGACAGCCGGGTGCGACGTTAGGAGAAATCGTGAACGTGAATTGAATTGTAAAAGGTGCCTTGAACGAGAGAGAAAATAAGACAGACATATATACTAACAGTATCTATTCCATTTCAAGTGAGAGACTACTCACGTAAAAGCATCTCTGTCACCACACGACGAAAAACTCTCATAAGCTCATACTGGTGCTACGTGCTTCATCGGGCACTACGTGGAAAAAAAAAAGAAAGAAAAAAGAAAACTATGCATGCAAAGTCGGTCTCTCCCTGACTGATGTACATATTGCAAGAGAACCGACGAAGCCTACGTTTGAAGCTTTATGCTTTGCCTACCATCCCCGTTGCCTCTTTGTTCTCTACGTTATATTAATGTCGACTGCATGAGAAAATTTGAAATTTTGAATAAAAGCTACAAAAAAACAATAAGTATAACTATGATACTGATAATAACAACAGCAACTGATGAGAGAGAAAAATGAACCAACTAAGAGATAGAGATATACACGCAGATAGAGTATAATTGTTTCTCTATATGTATGCATTGTCGTATATCTACCACTACATACGCTTTCCTAATTTACGTGAAACGTAGGTTTACGTTTAGAGTTTCTCTAACATGAAAGCTTGAGTTTTCAGTCAGGTTGTGTGTGTGTATGTGGTTCGTTGTGTATATAGAAATGGCTGGAGAATCTAATTTCTCGCGCTGATGGATCGTTCCTAACGTAAGACGGAGACACACACTAACGTATGAAATTGAATTGAAACTTGATTCCTATTTAATATGACATGGAAAAAGTTACTATAATCGACTTCTATGAGACTCTATCGTGCTGAGTGTGATGATGATTCGGTCACATAAATCGTTCCTCACCATGTGTATTCAATTTCACTTCTCTTTCAGTCCATCTATCTCACTTTGCCCACCATCTCTCCCTTGCGTGCGCTTTCAGCTCTGCACTCTACTGGCGCATTTTGCGCATCGGTAGGCAAAGTAACTTTTGTCTCAAGAGCCTGCCGCCAATTTAAGTTGCTAAACTTGAAGTTTTCCCTAGAGTTCGAGCTGCTATGTGTTTGTCTGCACCGATAGCACGACATAATCGAAATCAATATGTTGTCTCTTTTATATAATCTTTCCATCATTTCGTATTGTTCATTGTCTCAAAACAATGTTGGTGGCACTATAAAAACAAACATGTGAAATAATCATTTGATTTTTACCTCTATGTTAATACTTTATCTATGAACATGTAAATGAGGCAATGGCATATGATTACGTACGAAGATTTTTCATGGTGCTGCAGTTTTGTATCAGAATTGATGTTTCTGTTTAAAATCTTTCCTCTGCAATCATAGATCCGCTGACGGAAAATCTCAACCGTTCTGAAGGAATAAAAACAGCATATTGAACACCAGTGATAGAAGGTATTTATTCAACAACGACTCATCAACATTATATATAGAATTCGTAAATATTCAAAAGTAAATAGAAGAAATGTGTCACCAAAAAACTTGTTCGGTTTGTAAATTCGAACATAGTTCTTTGATCCCATCCTTACAAACTTATCACAAATATTCGAATGTGTAATCGAATTCGAATTAGATAGCGTATGCTTGAAACTGAATCTCATCAAAGTTTAATAAGATATGAAAATTCATGGAATAATATATTGTCGAAAATTCCCAAGTTAACATGGAAAGTCCAACGATCACAGTGGATTCGAGAATATTCAAGCTGGTATGATGGCACCTCATTCACGTTGAACCCAGTGAGCACATATGTTTAAATAAAAAGTAAGTTTGATATCCAATAACAAGTGGATGTTATTACAAGTACATATGTTCTAATGTCAATATGCGTCACTTATCGGTTATATTCCAATAGTTGTTACACGTACATGTATGGTCATCAAACACTCAGTTGTACTGTGAAAACAAAAATTCAAACATTTCTTGATGAAATTCACGATGGTGAAGTTTAATCATCGTATTGAATTGTGGAATCACGTAATGCTGATGATTTTGAGTGTCACTAACATGGGACAATCTCACGCATTTGATGAAGGTAAAAATTGGAAATTGATCATTGCCAGATACTTTGCAAACCATTTTTATTTTTGAAGAGATTCATACTTCCTATTTCTAGTAACACTCCGCTTCATTAATGAGAAGCAAGAGGCATTGGCTGTGACTTTGGAGAAAATGAATTCATTTTTGGGAAATGAAAATCTACCAGTGTGGTCTGAAGATGAGAATAATCCTGGCGAATTAATTCTCCACCATGAGGTATATGTGTACAAGGTTCTTTCACATAAGTTATGCACCTCTCAGTAGTCATAATGAGTTTATCATATCAGATTTTTTATGTAAATAGAAACTGTGTCAGCAAATATAATTTCGAATACTATTGATGAACGGTTGTGTAGACGAATTATATAGGAGTTGTTATGGCGATACAGTTCCGTTTGTGACTGATATTATGAACTACACAGCATGAAAGACAACGAAATGGAAACCATTCACTGATTGTTATATTTTGTCACACTTTTCTGTTCCATTCTTATTAGATGATTGAGAATGTCGGACAATTCAGCATGTTTCAAAACAGTCAACTTTCATCGGCTGCTGTGTACTTCCATCACTTGAATAGAATGGTAATTATCAATTATATTATATTGTCTGCTACGGAATTTTGGCATCTAAACTAATATATGAATTTACAAAAATGTGTGCACGACCTTTTCACAGTATGGCACCATTGACATTCGGTTCATTATTCACGAAATTGCTATTGAGGACGTAGTGGGTCAGATCAGCATCAGAAACAAAGCAACAATCAGAATGTTGAGGCGAGAGTTTCCTATACACAGATATCGTAGATCAGAGTCAATGAAAAAGAACGGTTTACCTTTGCTCATAGATTTGTCTAACAAAAGTGGTAGGAGAAATTACACTCTTTTTGCACTAATATTTGTAGCATCAATTAAGACACAAATGCGTGTTACAAATGTATACAGTCCCAAGACAGTTAGGTTCATAATACTTATTTGAAGTTGTATATTGGTAAAAGTTATATCTTCCTTACAGGAAAAAATTGGCCAAATAATACTCAGTCGAATGTGAGATTGCGTCGGACACTATCAAAAATTTTTTACGTGAAAATACTGGTCATCATCAATTATGATTTATTCGAAAAGATGTAAGCACATAAATAATAATTTCCATCGGTGAATGTTTCACGTCCACTGAAATTTCTGATCTGGCGTAAATGAGACATTCCAAATCCATTGAGCGATGAAAACTCACTGTCATTCAAGAATACATTCCAATTTATAATCTTACACATAGTGATTGACAAATGCAGATTATCATTAATTACCATTCATTGATTGGCGGATGAATGCACTGAGACATGCAATGCAGGCTGATGACTAATTGACAATACTGAACAAAAGTGACCTTCTGTGAAATCTTTGACATGGTATTAATTCCATCAACTCTGAGATACTTCCAAGGGGATATTCAATCTCATCTTTCGCTGCACATGGCTCAGATTTCACTGAAGTTGCACTGGTGTTGAGTATTTTTTGGGGTGCATATATCTAATATGATCCGATAAAAGTGTTTATGATTTCCAGATTTATAAACACAGATCTACTTGCAAGTCTTCATGAAAACATCTCTTTTTTGCAGAAACAACGGTGCTTATGGGAAGATGGGAATTGTGCATTATGTCTTGACTCTATTCAACAGCGTTGATATGTTATTTTCAAAGCTTGATAAATTGCATATTAAAATTAATATAGCTGGAATTATAATCAGAACTGTAAGTATGTCTATGAAAAAATTATTGATGTTTGCATGATAATATGAAATTATTTAGCTTCGACAACTAAATGTAGTAGGGTATTCAACTCAACGTACTGAATATGATTAGGATGTACATAATATACAAAAGCACCATCAACAGCGTAATTGTTAGTGTGCCGCGATGATAGATCTTCACTGAGTCTACTTCTATCTTCGTGCATTTCCCATGGGAATATTTGATGTTGCCCTTCTTATTCAGTGTGTATTCATCGTGCACTTTATTATGGTCATGCATGAAACAGTTTTTTTCCAGAAACATGAAGAATTCTCTCCCCTAGAAAAGTGTCATAAAAAGGATCTTGCCCAGGATATGGAGTACGTGGATGCACGTTGCATAAATTCTGCTGTGGAGTCATATCTTAAAAAGTATTCGAAAGTGATCTCATTTGACTCCTATCACTTTCCACTTTTTCTCACAAGGTTTGATAACCGTGGTTGCTCATTATTATTTCACCCACCTTACATATATACTAACAAATAGTTGTACACATGTTTACTTTGGGATTTAATGATTCACATTGTTTCTATAGTCATCACGTACGTTCTATATGGCCTCATAAAGATTTGATTGTGGCAGGTGAGCACACGAAAAACAATGGAATCATAGACCTAAGCAACCACGATTGAAGTCAGCAATATGTTCAATTATTCACACTTTCCTTTCAGGGACGACGATTCACGAACAACGTAGCCATTATCAAATGAAAAAGAAGGCTTTAAATCCAGTGGCTGTCGTTATTGTGCAAGATAGTCCACATTTTGGTAGTTTTTACACCGTTGCTCATGAAATTGCACATGCGTAAGTGTCTTTTGTGATTTGGATCTTACAGCCAACGGCACTACGAAAATACACACTCATTTGCACGTTCCAGGCTCGGATGTTATTCCCATGATGAAAGTCCATATGTAGATCAATCGAAAACTTGTGTTGCTCATATCATGAAGCCATATAACGATGTTTGTCACAAGTGTTTGACATGGAGTCCTAATACTATAAGGATATTGACGGAAATTCTTAGGTAGATTTTTGTCTAAGTGAGAAACTAGATCGCTATCATTTACTGGTGAAATATTTATTTTTGAATTATGTAACAATAGTTCTCGTGATCGCTGTTTCTTTATCAAAGAACCTCTTTCATTGGAGAAACCAAAAATACAGCAAATCTGGACTGCTGATGAACAATGCCAATGCTACGGATTTGATAGAGCACATTCTCCAAGAAGGGTAAGTTTTCCTATTATCAACCCCTTAAAAGGCATTTACACCATATGGCGTGTCATTTTGAATTTCTGAATTATCCGTGCAAATTTATTATCAACGACCAAAATGCCTAAAATGCCATGTTCCCTTCAAATCAACTTTTTCATTTTTTTTTTGTTGATTTTTATGTTTATTTTGTAAATTTTCTCCCAAGCTCCGGCCAAAATAACTGAAATTTCGCTCGCTTCTCAATTTTTTGAAGGCGCTGCATTCCGTCCTTGATTGCATGAAATCATGATAGCAAAATATTAATAACTTGTATTTTCTCAATTCAAACTAAAGTTTCGCCAGTAAAATTCTGAAACCAAATAAAAATAAAAAAATCGATTTGTTATCTTTATTTACAGTCATTGGTGAAAAAGATGTTCCGAATTCCCGTCAAAGAAATGTGCACGAAGAAATTGATGTGTGTCGGTGTGGATGATTTTTTTCATAGGTCACCCATACCATTAGACGGCACATCATGTGGTAAAGATATGGATGGAGTGACGAAGGTAAAATGAGCGTTTAAAATTTATACAGAGTAATATTTGATTGAATTTCGTTGATTAAAAGAATCCGTATTGATCAAATTCGCAGGTTTGCTGGAACAGACAATGCAGGCGAGTTGGATGATACAGGGAAGAAGATATTGAACTCTTGTACCATTGTCCATTGTTTGTTTATTAAATTGTATTATATTATATTGCATAAACATATGGGTCAACCACAATTTTATTTTAGTGATTAGTTGTAAACATTTCTGTGATATCTGAACTGGAAATTGCATCAAACATTCGAAATGGTGATCCATTACCGAATGGACTAACATTCCGCGCATATTCTTTCGTTTCTAAAAAAAAAAAGAGGAACAGTAGAATTTGACGACGGTTGAAGTAAAAGTAAACAAATTCTGATAGTTTCCCAACGCCACCGGATTGAAGATCTCGCAGGTGATTTCGAGACTTTCGGTAAATGTATGAGATGATTAATAGCCCTGTTCTTATAGCGCCGAACTCTATTCGTATTGTCTTAAGAAGATTAGACGAAAGTCGTGCAAATTTAGCTTGCAAGCCACCTGTCAATACAGCTGCTCTCAGGCTGTGATGAAATGTTGCACGTACTAACCGTCTGTCTGCAGTGGTGAATTCCATTCGAGCAACTTTTCTCGTACCCTAGGATCCACACATATAATAATAGCAATTGTAATGTAGCTGTGTAATTGTTCAATAAATTATAAATCAGCAAAACTTCAATGATGCAAACAAACACGCCAGGACTGTGAAATTGGAGGGAAATCAGAGAATTGATACCACCACCGCTTTGGTTGCTATGGTAACAGATATTCTCGGGCGAAGAATATCAGTTCTGTTATATTAAGGAATGTATATTGAATATAAAAACGAAAAACGATCTAATGAGGACTAGAAATTTGTCTGCAATACCAAACATACATAAATTGCTTCAGCGTCGGCGAATATACACACAGAAATGTACTAAGAATGTGGGAATGTTTAGGATCCCTAATCTCTATCTTTCTCTCCCTCTCCCGAGGTGGTCGCAACGCACATAGTAACGTACGACATACATGCATGCATATATAACAAAATCAGACAACTACATGGTAAAATATG
Organism: Meteorus cinctellus; assembly: GCA_030523045.1. Lineage (NCBI taxonomy): Eukaryota > Metazoa > Arthropoda > Insecta > Hymenoptera > Braconidae > Meteorus > Meteorus cinctellus. Next base: position 250,919 of record JAPYZF010000044.1, on the reverse strand, counting down.
AATATAATATCCTTATTGAACAGACCTGACCTCATTGAATATACTCATTTTGAATAACCGTCGCCGAGAATTGAATTTGAAGGATGAGACCCACGTGATGAATTTACTCGTGGTTATTCTTGGTCGCGAATTTGAGTCACAATCGTTATTTAAATCAATTTAATACCTGTAAAACGTTGATAATCCAACATGACTCATTGAGATTCTATCGATGCAATGATTTGATTCTGATACGGGCTGTTTTTTACGTTCGTCACGAGCATTAGTTTAACAATCACGTGTAAATAGTATGTCTCATGGTTATCAACGATTCGATTTCATTTATTGACACAGTATTATCTCAAATGCATATTTTATTCTGTCAATTATGAAGACTTGATACATACATATACGAGTGTTAAACCAGAAAATTCTTGAGGTATAATGGTAAGTTAAATATCTCTTCTAGAAGATAAAAGATTGTGCAGTAGCAATAAGAGTATCATCATCAATTTTCAACACAATAGAACAGCTGCCTTCGCAGCTGTATGGACGAAATGTTTGATGATACGAGTTTATCAGAAGGAATTCAAACACTTCTTCATCATGTTGTTTCAGTTGACAATTGCCGGTTTTTAATCTCAAAGTCATTATAGATAATGATTAATATGGGAAACTCGGGAAACAATTCACTTTAAGTGTAGTGATAATTCACGAAGTTCATGGATGTCTGATGAAGATGGAATCAATTGGTTTTGTGGTATTGTGGATTTGGATGATTTTGATAGCTGGTACTACAGCGGGTGATCAAGAAGCAGTCCAACTAGGCACTGAAGGTGATATTAGTAAAATTGAGTATATATTATCACATGCATGGCTTAGAAAATCTTACTATTCTCAATAGAACATGGGCTTTGCTGATTATTTACAGTTACCCTACAGATTTTTTATGGAGAGCAAAGAGAACTGGATGTGACTTTGCAGGAAACAGAATCATTTCTAGCAAACGAAAATCTACCAGTGTGGCACGTACAAGGAAACAACCCCGAAGAGTTAATTTTAGATGTTGAGGTATCTTTGACAGGAACATATCAGTTAATTAGGGTCCCGTAGATTATGAACCAAGTTCGCGCGATTCAATATTTTCTGACTATACTGACACTAGAAATATGAAATCCTTGCATTCAAATATTGCAATAGGAATTCTTATCTCCTCAAAGTTTGACGCCATTGATGTAAAATCAATGTGTAACACTCTGAGTGCGGGACGGCACTGAACCACGTACTGTTTGAAAGAATTATACATCGTCACTTCATTCGTCGCTGAGGATACTATAAATTTTGTACGCATCTGTACGAATCCAATTTTTTTGGCCCTGATTCGGCACACGCGATCATATTCATCGTGAGAGATAACGAACTTGATGCTGATTGTTCTTTTCTTTTGCGCAGCTTGAAAGCCTCTGCTTAACTAGTTTGAGTAGGTGAGAATTTCTGTGATGGGGAGAAATATACTATGGGTTGATGACATTGAACCAAGATAGACAGCTGGTCTAAATATTGTGCAGGATGGGTTTACTATCAGTTATCACAATGATATGATTGATGCGATTATTCTTTGCTGAAGGCAACAGTATATAACTGGGGTTGTTACATATCCGTCAGTAAAACAATTATCAGTGAATTTGCAGTAGATTTCATACGATTGATTGAATACCAGTCTTGTTAAAAGAATTTGGAAGGGTATCACAAAACGGATTCTACTTCGAGTATGGGATTACGTTCGTGCCAATCCACTGTATAGAGCTCGACATAGCACTCGAAGTTATGAATCTAGTGGTGTCGTTGTATGTGTATCGACTGGATTATTCTGTATCAACGGAATAATTTCAGACCAACTGCACTTTCGCGGTGCTAATCGTAGTGAGCTGTTTTGTTACTCTCATGTTGTTCAATAGTTGATAGAGTTTGCACATTTTCCAATGACTGGTTACTATTCATGCTGCGGAAGCAATTCGTTCACATTGTTATCGTATTGTTTTTTTTTCTCATCACCGACACTTGACTAAGATCATTTATAGACTCTAGCCACTGTGTCGGGTGTGAAGGGTGTAGAGGTAGGCTTGGAAATCGATGCCACTTATAATACTTTGAGATTTTTTCAACAATACTCTTCATTCTTCCATGACATTTTTTTTCTCTACTCATGAAAATTAAGGTGGAGTCAAGAAATTGATTACAGGTTCTATTTTTAGGTAGTATGACTGTACTGTGACGGTACATTTTTGAGATGGAGCATAAGTTTTCATATTAACAACTCCTACCGAATAACATTTTTTCCATTCTCCTAATGATAATGAATATACCTTTATACTATGATTACGTGTCGAGTGGGATTCTTCTCGTTCCGGAAATTTATTTCATCTCTTTCATCAGATTATGAGAAGAATTGGGCGATTCAGCATGTACCAGAATAGTGAGCGTTCATCGGCAGCAGTGTACTTCCATGAATTGCAAAAATTTGTAATTATGAACTGACATATGTCAATGTTTGTAATCTCATGATTGACAGCTGAAACTACATAAAAGTTCACAAAACCTTTTTTATCAGTACGGCACCGTTGATGTTCGTTTCATCATTGATGCAGTTACTCCGGAAGATATAACACATCAGTTGGAATCACGTTGTCAGGAAATTCTCATGCCAGGCGTATTGATGCGAAATCGCCCACAACACGAAAATCGTGCATCGAGATCGCCGAGAATTCAGCATTCACTTTTCTCTAATCATCTTTTTACAACAGTTGGTAATATACGCTTAGTGCACTAATGATGGCTGCAATCCATGCATATTCAACAGTCATATTATCTATTGTACATAGGAAACGAATCTTCGATTGGGAGTCAAACACCGATGAGATTCCGTCGGGATCTTGCCGATCTCGTATACGTAAAAATATTAGTTTTCGTCAATTATGATTTGGCGGACAAATTGTAAGTACAAAACTTGAGATTGAACCTACTTTTTAGCAAACAAATTTTTATGTTCACACTTTTTCTTTTCAACATCTTGTGTGTGTTCAAATTATATATTTTATGCATTTGTAATTGTAATTTGTGTTTCACCATTGCAGTCAACATTGCACCTGAAAATAATCAACTTTTTATACTATTCGGATTTATTATGCACATGCAATTTCAAATAATATACTTTTCATATTCTCGAACTTTTTCTTTTCCACCGGCGCGATCTATTATGTTTACCCTTTTATAGGATCACTCTATACAATGACAGAAAGGGAATCGTACGTTACATCGTAACATTATTTAATAGTGTTGATATGTTATATTCAAAAGTGGATGAACCAAAAATAAAAATCAATATTGCAGGAATAATTATTGCAACAGTGAGTATGCGCACATGAATATATGAGATAACTGTTAAGGTGATGATGTACATTTACTGAAACTTCAACTAATACATCAACATGGAAGTGTAGATGTATTTCACTGCTCATAATCGTTTCATGATCAATTATTTGATTGACTTATATTGACTAGTGTGGTAGCATCTTCATTTGTATAAATGTGAATGTCATTTGCAGTATTTTTTTCAAACAAAGCTCACGTACGAGCTAAATTTTTTGTGTATAGTTGGAAGCCGAACTACTAATTGACTTGCTTGTCGTGGATACGTTGATACACTTGGATGGAACTGTGCAGAATGTTGAATTAATGAAATCTGTTACAAATATCGATTCGATCAATATTTACACTAACAACTATTTACAGAATATTTCTTTCATCAGGATCATGAATCATTTCCAACATTGGCTGATTGTTACTCAGAGATGGACTTTTATGGGTCGCCCACGATGCAAACTATGGAAACAGGTTGCACCAACTCTGCTCTACAATCCTACATTCAAAGGAATTCCGGAACAATATCTCCGGATTCTTATAACTTCCCCATTCTCCTCACGAGGTTTGACTTGAATATCATACAAAATATTTACACCGCAGTATAATATATAGAATTCCCCGAAAATTTTTTGATTTCTTGTTCTTTTGTTGGTTTACAATGCCATTTCTTCAGCTATCCAGTGCGCTTTCATTACGGTTCCATAAACAAATTTGTAGCGGGTGAGTATTCACAAGCACTCATAATATGACATTTATCAACTACGAAATGATGTGCGTTGTTCAATTTTTCTACATTGGGCTTAGCAACGACAAGTTGTTCGCAGTTTGATCTGTTCCATATTAAAAAAAAAGGTTCATCAATGGTACCCACTATCACTCTCAAAAATGAGGAATACTTTGGAAGTTTTTTCACCATTGCTCATGAAATAGCACATGCGTAAGATCACATGAACCATATGATACAATTGTCAGTACTAAAATTCTAATCTGTGAACACTATTTCTCAGGCTCGGATTTCGAGCCCATGACGACGGGCCATATTTTGATGAAGATGGAAACTGTATCGCATACCTCATGAGACCATCAAATGAAATCTGTGAAAATTGTTTGTCATGGAGCCTGGCTACCAAGGAGCATTTCAAACAATATTTCAAGTGATGGGACCACACATTTCAAATTCCTACATCTATTTCAGAATACGCAATGACATTAATACTTTGGCACTTTATGATTCCAGATCATCAAACCGTTGCTTTTTCATCAAAAAACCTCCGTCTCTCGAAAAAATAAGAATGCGTAGAATTTGGACTGTAGACGAGCAATGTCAATGCTATGGATATGATTCGGCACGGACTCGGCGAAAGGTGATCTTTTAGTTCGTACAATTTGCAATTACAGTGGAACCTCCCGATTTTCTCGCGTCCGGGAGGCCTCCGCTGGGAAAATTTGCAAGTAATACCGCTCCCCACTATTCCCAAACGTGAGAGAGAAGGCAAGTCCATCCTATTTTAACGTCTCAGGGAGAGGATGCCACGTCACTGAATAGGTTGCGAAGGAAATGAAAATGGATCGAGAAGATAGCGAAAGAGGTAGTGAGAATACATAGTGGGGGATCGTATTCTTACTCTCGAAGAAGAAATGACATGAAAAGAGGTAGATGATTCGAAGGTTCCACTGTAATTGCTCTTTCATTTGAACAAAAGAAAGAAAAGTCATGCCTTCAGCTTCGAAATTTCTAAATTTCGGGATCATTTTCTGGAAGACAAAGGTGGAATCAAGTCCACGAACTTATAAATAAAATTATAATCACGCTCTTGTCATTCTAGCCATTGTTGCATAGGCTATGTGGAATTTCCATTAAGGACAAATGTGCAACCAACCTCAGATGTAATGATCAGGAGCATAGGTCTCATAAAGTGCCGTTTCCTCTTGACGGAACGTTTTGTGGTACAGATGCGGGAGGTGTGAGTAAGGTGAGGCAATCCACTATGGTGTACATTTATTATGAAGCCATATTGAATATTTTGTGCAGCATTAGCTAAAAACTGTCAAAATTAACAGCATAGCGTACAGTCCAAAACATATACTAGACTGAGAACAGTTATTATTTTAAGCTCTGACTATTTCAGGTCTTTACTAATCAATTTGTTTTCACTTAATCATGAACTCTCTATTTAGATTTGCTGGAATAAGGTATGTCAGCCGATTGAAACACACGAAGAAGGAAGAAGACTGGATTTAATTACGGGAAACATCTGAACGGATTGAATTGTACAGAGGCATATTTGTGTGATCATGTGTGACATCAGATAATACGTCATATGCCCACATATGTGATGAATATACAAATAGCTAACAAGTTACAGAATATAATGTACGCTCTAACTCTTTCGTCGTAGTTTTTATTTCACCCCTACTATGGTAATGATTCTCTGTCAATTCAAGTAAATTATTCAGCCTAGTAACATCTGTCGGTAGACAGAAAACCCTCAGGGATGTCTCAAGTGGCAAAGTCCAAGAAATGTTGAGGGTGACAGTCAGTTATAAATGACTACACTGAATTTTCTAGGAGGCGAAAGTTTTATTCATATCCACAGAAACACATTCATCTGTATAATAGAAATGTTGACTGAAAAACGAGAGATAATCGGAAGCGCGCTCAGGCTTTCTGTCACTCTCAATGATTTCATACTGAAGAACAATATAGGAAACGATTGAGTGTGGCATCAAATGGTTCGAGTAAACCATTCGTTCCAATTCATATTTTGTTTGAATATATGCATAAATGATCAACTTGTCAAATTTTCAATCGTCCTACATCGGAACCTAATACGATTAATCGCAGTAGGATGCCAATAACGTATCCCAACTTCATTTTGTGCAATACACAAAATTTCACTGACTTAAAATATGAAGAATATGTCGGAACGTCATTAATGTTAACATTAACATATGTGGTGGGCAATTTGTGTTATTGACGTGATACTCTGCCGCACCAATGTTTACCCCAACAACTTTTTGCTGGTGACTCATTATCATCTTGAGACCCGGATATTTCGAACGTTGATAATCTCGAATTTCGAGAATAATGCATCCAGGAAAGTATTCATCGATTTGATCAATTGCCAAAGCATACCAAGTTCCATCTAGCTGCGAGATAATTACATTTGAAATTATTGAATATACTATAACAGTGAAGAACTTACTTATGTTTTATGGTTTTACAATATAAACATCTCATTATTTGTGGGAAAACGTAGGAATGTTCAATTGATGTCGAGATCTTTCGAACATGGTATAGCAATGACAATGATGAAATATTATCCATATTTCAGAGGGAATGCCCCTCTCGAACATTGAAAAAAGTACCATGAAAAGAAACAGTGAAAATAATCACTGCCGGCTTTATTTCCTCATTTTCGAGTTTCACTGTTCATAAACTATTCTTACCTCAGATGACCATGAAAAGTAATCTGAATGATTCCGTGAGTGTTTGTATTTTGTCATACGAAGAGGGTTTTTTGTTCAGTCCAGAATTTTTCAGTTTCGACGCCTAATACATTTGGTCAAATCAAATTTCGAGTTGCCGCATTTTATTGCCTCAGGGTGAAATTGATGAGTAATCAAATTGTGAAATTCCCGAACGGATACATCTTATCCTAGTTATCTTTGGTGGATCTGTCTTCAAGTTGAATACTGCTTATACAAACTGAATTGCACTGAATTACAATACAGAGAATATGTGATGACAAAATTTTTTTTTTCCTAATGATTAAATTTATCATCATCTTATTATCTTTCGCAAACTAAGTTAGATCTTTATCGTTGTTAAATAAAATTGTACATCTAGAAACAATTGGACGGGACTTTTTAATACAACCATAGTTCAATATATTAGAACACCATTATGGTAAACAACAGTACCATTTCGAGGACCTGCTAGAATCACTGAGCACAATTGTAGATTCGTACAAAACCGAATCAAGCTTAATTTAATAAGCATATTTTTATTGAATCGCCACATCAACAAGATTTGGCGGGCAATCCATGTTGTCAATGAGATTTTGAGGTGCACCAAGATTCACTCCAATTAATGTTGGCTGGCGACTTATGATCACATTGCGGTTGGGATATCCACGCTTCTTATCACCATGAACTGTTAGCACCTCATAATCATTTGACTGCATGGGAAAATACAGTACACTTAGATCTGAAAACATTGAAATACATCTCTGATGAAGTATGTTGCGTTCAGTGGAGATATGACGCAATTGATTCAATTTTTACCTTCATTCTGTCCATCATGATCTATACTAACTCTAAAGAAATTATAGCGCCGATCCCTTCGAACACAGCTAACGTTGAATGATGTAGTGAGCCATTCATCTGTCGTACTATCAATGAAGTTTGATACTCCATTGAATGATCCTGATGTTTCTGATATTTCAATGGTCCAACACTTGGGCTGTAAATGTGTGTTTTCGAGTCTAGCAACACCCAGTACATACCATTTACCGACCATCTGTCAAACAATTAAATTGAAAATCAATTCTTATTCTGCCCCAATAAATCTTCCTAATGCAACTCATATATCAGGGAACAGTATGAATCGGAAACTCCGATCCATGCAACATTTGCAACAACGATGTTCACTACTCGATCAATCTGAAGGCACCAAACAACATTCTGAGGTTTTTTCCACAGAATGTTATAAAATAGGAAGAAGAAAAAGATCACTAATTAATGTTCAAGATAGTAATCATGTATTCATTAAAGTATACCTTAGATGGATCCAATGAGTCATTGATATAGTCTGGAGCAGCGAAGTTCTAAGACATACGTCAATAAGAAAAGAGGATAAGAGATATTATTATTGCACTGATTGTCATAAATTCGTTAACTCATATAATCATACCTGAGATGGATCCAAATAGTCATAGCTGCGCTCAGTACCTCTCGAAATCCCCGCAGCGCCTAATATGGGATGAGGAAAGTTAAAATTTGGAAGTGGAGTAAATATTACAGATGCAGCAATGAAGGTTTGGTAAATTCATGATGGTTAGAATGTGGAGAAGTTGATATCAAGATTAAACAAAATAACTGAAGATGTTTCAACTTCTTATTTTGAAATCAATAGAATACCACGAAAATATTCATGTCAAAATCCACGGAATGAAAAATATCTCCCTATTTTCTTAATGATACAAAGTTAACTTCCATTATAATTCTTGATTGGAGAAACATTCTCAATTCGTATGGGTTTCTTCATAAGGCTGTGAATCAGCAGACTCCTTGGATGGTTAAATGTAATTATTTCAAAGTTTAATACTTGCAAAATAGTCAATAGTCAAACAGATGGGCGAATTAATAAAGGTAACTTACAAATGCAGATGAGTTGCAATGCGAAAAATCTATTTACAAGTCGTGGCATCTTCAATATCTTCCCGATCTTCACAATCAACTTATTTCAGCAGTGGGATATGTTCCATATATATATCTCCATCAATATATGAGAGGGGATAATTAATTCAGAATAACACAAATAAAATTAAAGAATCCAAATTTTTATCATTTCCTGTTTGATGTTCTCATTGTCAATAACCTTCAGATGAATATAACCAAAAATAATTCTGAACATCTAGAGGTGATATTATATGAGCAAGTTGGAATTGTATATGATATCAGTCTCGTAAGTTTTGTATGGCTCAGTGATGAAAATTGTCAATTCTTTATCTCTCACCTGATTAAAGGTTAGAATTATTTGTCATCGTCAACATTTCCTGTCAAACAGTTATTTTTGTAAATTGATACTGATTATAGTTGAAAATTCTGTAGAGTATCTGAGTAAACTCAGCCGAATTCAACAGTATATAATTGTTCAAAATCTAAAATTTTATGGCTACAAAAAGAAAAGGAAAAAAAAAGGAATTTTCACACTGTCACCTATTATATAAATTAAAGAAAAGTTTTGACTTTATTGACCATTCAGATCTGGAAATTGATGGATTTTTTAACAAAATGTTCAATAAATGAATGCGCGCGCATTCTATTTTTAACGGACATATTGGGGGTCTGATGGAAAAAGATATGTAAGCAGTGAAATGAGTTTTATTTATCACACATTTCATGTGAACTATCTCCATACAAAGAATACATCGAATTCTCGCCCCTCTGCAAAATAAAATAAAAATAAACCAGTGAAAATGAAATAATGAGCACTAATGTTCACTAACAGTAACATAATATGACTATCGCTAAACGTCTGTTCGAGTTTTTTTTTCTAAAATTAAAAGCAACAGACGGATTCGCTTACTTCCACCGGTTGTAAATGAACGCGGGAGCTATTTGTTAACGCGGTTATCAAAGAAAGATTTCATCGGATTCATGTATATAACTGTACGAAGTTATGAAAGAGCCCCACACGGAGCAGTTCTTATCAACCACCATCCCGGAAAAAAAGTCCGCCGAGGTTGCTACTACTCTAGTCTTGGACATGCAATAACGGGAACAACTTAGTCATTTTCCGATGTCTAATGAATGTCTAGTTGATGAATTTACGGATCGCAAAAATCGAACGCAACAAATGTTTCATATAAAGTGGGTTCCGATGCGCGTGGGCTAAATATGATTTTGTTCAAGACTGTTGTCAGACTTTATGAATGTTTACTTTTTGTTGTCAATTGTTATTTATAGTTACCTTTTCAGATTATGCCTGCCATAAAAGCACTAACAGCAACTCCTACCGTGCCAATTACAAATGTTAATACTGGAAAGCTTAGGATTGAGCCTGTTGCGCCTATAGTCTGAAATATGGCAACAATACCCCCCGCTTTCGTCACACCGCCAATTGCCAATATTGACATCATGCTGGCTGCCCAGCTTCCTGCTACTATTCCCGTTGATGTGAAACCAATTGCTGATAGAATAAGTGGTGTTCCCACGATTGCTATCACTGCGCCCGCTAGCAAATACAACATTTTTCGTAATTATGATACAAATGTTTAGAACGACTGACTATGAGACAGCGCGTGAGACGAATAGTCGCTTTGTGATGCGGCTATGGGCTTCTGAGTCAGTGCAGTACATAATTTCTCCGTTTATCGCTACATAAAACCTGCGTCGGCTCTGTCCCACTTTTTGCAATGTCAGTTTATTTCATGCTGGTAACTTGTTGAAGTGATACTGCGAGACCTTGGATTGCGAATAATACAAAGAAAAAATATTCTTCAACAAATGGCGTCGAATTTGTACTTAGCCATTGTTAGAGCACGTCTCTGAATACACTCGCAAATGATTATTTCGATGATAATGATAATATTTTTTGCCATGTATAAAAAATATTGAATTCTAAACTCAAAGGCAGAAATTTTGATTTAGTTACTCCGTAGCTAAATCATCATACACAATTGATAAATAATGGATCTTTGTTGATGGCAAATTCACAATCAACATTCGTAGATTACAGTGATGACTGAAAGATAGACATTGGGATTTCAAAAATCTATCTGCCGTTGAAGCGTGTGAGTTTCCAGTATCGGATCAAATATCACAGTCAGAAGATAAAATTCGTGGAGAATGCAATTTCACATTGATCCAATTGACCTCGCGGAATTTTTTTTTCAGCTTTATCTTCATTTACGAATTATTAGAGATTCTTTGATGAATTAATCAATCGGTGAGGCACTAGGGGTATTAGAACACTTAAAAAATTCCACACTAATGATAAATCATAAAAAATTTCGATTTTACTGGTTCTTGGAAATTCCAAAAGTCAAAACACTGAAATGAACGGTATAAGACATGCACCGACAAGTATTCAGGATATAAAAAAACTGATTTTTGGTCTCCGATTTCACCAACTCTTTTCAAACAAATCAATCAAATAGTTCTCATTCTTGTGTTGCTCATAGATTCCAAGTTGAACAAAAACAGAAGGAAAAATGTTGTGTTTGGAGTTCGATGAACAAACATTGAACTTGTTACATCTTTCCCTTCCATTCCAGTTGCAACACTGCAAAGAATTCATAACAAAGGTCGTAGTTTTTCAGTTTGGAAAACAGACTCTCGATAAGACCCTCATGGACCGACTAATTCTTCTAAATAGTACAATGGCAACGAGTGCTGATGAGTGCAGAGTAATTTCGAACCCATGCAAATAAACGTTGAACGTGTTAGTAGAAAAGTCGGAGTAATCGACGAACGTTAGTAGAGTGGGTTGATAAGTACTAGTGCGAACAGAAGTGTATAGGAGAGATAGTAAAACCAGGAAAGAGCGATGAGTACGTTAAGGCAGAAGTTTTGACCCGAGCAGCGCTAATTTAGAGTCGCGACGGTCATTTGGCCATAGATCGTCGGTGCACGGCGGTCAGTGGGTTCGCAATATGTCAAATTAGCCCATATCTCATCGGCTTCTATATCACACCATCGATTTGTTTCCATTGGCGCTCAGCGTCGTTTATTGAGGTAATTATATATATATATACATAAATATATTTGAATATTTATACGTTTGTAAAGAATTTTTTTATTATTCATATCGTTGTCATCATACAAAACTTGTTCGATGGGGTGAAGGAAAATAGTAAGTAATCATAAGGAAAAACTTTTTCATTTGCGCAGGTGACAATGAAATATCATTGGAATAGGAATATTCATTTGGAGATGTTGAATTTGCAGATGAATTTATTTTTGTTATGGATATCTAGAAGGGGATTTCAGATGTTTTCATGCTCAACAATAAGCCATCGCATATGTGGGTAATGAAAAAATTGATTCTCATTTTTAAAAAGGAGATTCATCACATACAGTGAATTTCTGATACCTCCGTTCCACAAAAAAAAATTCGGGGACTATCGTAATGAAAAGCAATAACTACTGATCGCATATAACACTTAATTGGCCATTCAATTCCGTCGTTCTGTACCCCGCAAAAAAATCTTTACATGCGACTGATAACTGCGCTTTTGTCATGACTCTCTTCACGCCCTTTCTCACTCTCACAATACGCAAATGCACATTTGTTATATAAATAGATATTTCGTGACAATATGAATACACATTTCATTCTCATACATACTTTCACAATTAGACGTATGAAAAATTCATCTGTTTTATCGCCACCGTTAACCGCAAAATTGTAAACATTCTGTTTTCCTTTAAACCTACCATTTGAATATTTTCATCAAATGTATGTGTATATTTAAATATACAACCGTCTAATGTGCTAATTTCTTCCGAACAGCGCACCGACAAATATTTATTTCTAACGACCGCAGTGCCACACCCATGTTTTTTCATACTATGCTAATACATGCAATTATTCGCGTTCTTCCATTGTTTTCCTTGAATGCCGACTTAATTGTCTTTCGATTTAACGTTTTTCCATTGCATTTTTATTGTCATTCCAACCGCCCACGTACTTCCACACCCTACACTCATTCACAACTCAGTGCTCACTACAATCCCCCACAATTGTATTCGGCAATTAAACAAATGCTGCTTTGATAGTCATCAAAGACTTTTCATTAAACTCAAAGAATTTTCCACTAGTTGATGATATACTCATCTATATGAATTATTTATGAGACATATTGTTTTGTGCTGAGAGTGTTGAAGTTAGAACGGAAAAAATACCAACACACGAATTGAGGTAGGAAAAAAATGAAACGTAGCAGATTTCTGCATGGGCTGTCGTTTGCGATGGTATAAAACAAAAATGGGAAAACTTTCAAAGCATCTCCTCTACATGCGACGCGAAAACGCAAAGTATTTGCGTGTACACTGAGTTAGTGGGGGTTTGAAAGGCTCCTATATTCATATTCCAATGAACGTGAGTAGAGTATACACATATACGTGTGTTATTTTGTGTGAATATAATATCCCGCATAGGAGTTTCTCAACAGAATAATTCTTTTTTTCTTTTCGTTTAACTTCTATTCATATATTCGTCGAGTTCTCTTTCAGTAATAACTAAAAATGAGCTATATTCTCTCTGTTATCACACATAACACGATTACTGAATTCCATTTTCAATTATACAATTGCCTCGGAAATGTGAGGCTTTGGATTGAAAAGTGTGAATGAGCAATCTTTTTAATCATAATATTTTACGCAATAATGCTCATTATTCAGTCATTCCCTATTTTCGTCAGAGAATTTTCTGAAATTAGAATTGTTCTAACCAGTAAATGGATTCGTACGTTCTCACATATCAACCCAAATGTTTACCTATCACCTAAATATATTAATCACTATCTTTTTTCACCTTTTCCAATAAATACTTGATGCATGTGATAAATACATTCCGTTCATTGCCCTGTTTGTGTCCAACGTCAATACTGCGAGAAATGTAGAGCAGCTGTACGAAACAAATTTAAGCTTGTCACATTAATAGAATCAATGCCAAGAATCTAAAATGATCTCGGTCTATATAATCTGTTGAAGTATTTCGGCTTTACTGGAAATGGATTGGATTCAATTCTCATCGTTAAAACACTAGAAGTGAGAAAGACAGAAATTCTATGTACGTATCATGAAAATTGAAATTTTTTTTTGTGTTGGATATATTTAAACCTTGGAAATTGCGTTATCCACAGTTCTTTCATTGTCATTTTGGACGCTGTGATAAACACAATATATTTTTGGATTTTCACTAAATTGACATAGTGTCCACTATTTGGCGTTGATTTTTCTCATTTAAACAGAAAACAAATAAACGAACACTGCATTTGCTCGAAGTGAGCTATATAATCGCCCGTCGCTTAACTCTAGACTAGAACCGAGGCATTCTTGCAAATCCATTATTGCTGTTTGTTCTATTCTTTGATGTTTGCCTCGTTCGTATGTACAAACATATGTGCATATAGAGTTGTTACCACACCGTTCCACTTTGATTGTCTCATGCATACACGTACGTTCACACAAATGCAAATCACATAACTATGTAACTATGTCAAAAAATACCATGCGGTACATGCTTTCGAGCACAATTCAATTTGGAGATGAGATGCTGCAACATTATTACCTTCATTACATTGCATAAATAAGCTTTCTTAATTAACTCGACACTACCGTTATATTCCATTTGATGTATACGCTCTCATAAAGGAATAAAATTATTCTGTTGAATATATCAAATTGCATTTTCATTCCAGGTTGTTTATTAAATTGTCGGATCACAACACAGTAATTCGCAATTTTGCGATTCTCCTTTCCACTTCGAATTTCAACACTCATATATATACACATGAATATATGCTCAATCATCGTGCATACACAATCGAACCTGAATCGATCTGATTAAAAATTTGAATGGTTTCCGCGATTGTGTTTATTGTTTCCGCGATTGTGTTTATTGTGGGAGAAATACAAATACAGCGAAAGTACCAAGAGAAGTTACAGTACCAAAAGAGGGAACATTTTTAATTTAATTCACCTATACACACAATACATTTCATATCTGCGTAAACTCTCAAATACTTTCTCTGCTCAGTCAAAAAAATTTCTAGATTATTCATGCATATAATCTAATGTATAAATCTATTTAATTGTAGAGTTCGATGAAAAATCAAGATTATCCAGTCACAATATTATTAATTAAAGTTATAATCTTGAATTAAAGGGAGGTGGTTGCGGCACGAGACAGATGCAAAGACACGGTAACATCATGAGTTCTTCTAATTATAATTGTTTGGGCGAAGCACTAGTCGCAAACTTATGACTACTCCGTAATAATTTGCTATTCTGAATGTCTTGTATCAGGGCGTACTGTAGGTAATTTACGGGTCATTGTAAGAACTAAATCATTGAATTGGCAACAAAGGAGCACATGAGAATACCAAAAAATATAGATATTAGTATTGACACTGGAGTATTGAGACTGGAATTGAAAGATTTTGATATCGATCATATGAAATGAATGTATGATATGAAGTACTGAATTTCGGTGGCACAGGATAAGAAAGAGAGTTGAACAACGCGACTATCAAGAGTGGTATATTTAGTGAATGCCAATTACGACGGAAGATCAACCAGCATAAAGTACAATTGTTTTATATATAATAAATCTTTTTTTTAAGGAGGCCGCACGTGACCATGTGATTCATTGGTTGGCTGACTGTTTCTGGGTTTGACTACTTTGCTGCGTTTCATCACAACAGTTCCTACGAAATAGCAAGTGTTTACTGACTCTCGAGTGAATGAATGGTGAACGTTGATGAGGCCGAATCAACAGACGTTTGGCAAATATGCAACTGGCATGGCGAACTTGGTGATAGTTTCCCTATAGGTATTTCCATCCACTAACCATTAGTGTAGCACTGACGAATAAGATCGACGAATACAGTGGTATGAATCGCTGATAACTCGGAAAAAATCTGATGAAATCAACAGAAGAGCTGCTCAGGTCACTTATTCCAAGGGATAATCTATTGACTAATCCGAGATTCGCAAAAAATCAATCAAATCTGTCTTCTCTGCCAACGAATTTTCGTCAGTAATTGAATTTCACCAAGCCCTTCTTTTTTCAAGTCTTGAAATGTTTTGCAAGCTATGAGAGTGTAGTCTGGGTTATGTTCATCAACAAAAGATGTACACATTAGAATTCAGGTATCGTTGTATATCACATTACTTGAACGAAAAAATTCTGCATGGTCATTAAGGTGCCTCAATAGTATGAGCAAAATTAAATCGCTTTGTGGTGATTCGCAACATTCTCGAGTGAAGCTTAGATATAGACTAGAGAGGTCTGTCAAGCCAAAAATTGCTACAATCTTCATGCTACAGTTCCACAAATGTGTGGTTGTCGTTTATTCCGATAGGAATTACCTTCAACTCAGTGTCACTACGACTCTGCAGCTCAAATCTTACTTCAAAGTCCTCAGAATCCGTTTTCTATCCAGTAGGGACTTCTATTTGAAGACAGTCATTGAAAACTTTTATTAACATTTCCCTGATGGCGAAAGTTCTTTGAAGTACAAACTACGATCGGGCCTCAGACTCAGGTGTTAAATTTTGAAGAACGCTTGATAATTCTACACCATGGATAAGCTGATGTCTTCAGTTTTTGAAGGGATTCAGCAATCGATTCCTAAGTCACATTGTCCAGGAATGATGAGTCTGTGTTGCCATGTAGTTCACATTCATTTGAGATATATATATATAATTGAAAGATCTTCATCACGATATTGACAATTACATAAAAATAATGAAGTTTTTTTTCTATTCTCAACTTTTCAATTAGATTGATCAAACTAAACAATTTTTATCTATTCATCATCCAATGTTCTAATACCATATCTAGCTAGTAATCTCAAAAGAATCTGAATTCATTCATGTAATGTTTCAATATTTTACGGTATATAATCCATAGATTTACGGGAATCATCAACAGCACCAATGCATGGCTAACTAACCGTCCAGATATTGATACTCCATTGCTAAATTGCAACATCAAACGTATTTTATTCCGCACGAATAACACAATTGGAATGAAATTAGATGGGGATTCGATATCCATATAATAACCCCAGTCAGGCATTGTCTGCGGCGTGTACATTCCCACAAAACTATTGGGGTATAGCAAGACAGTTAGAGTCAAGTCAGAAGGTGCTGTCTATTCGATTCTACGCATAACATAGATTGTTCAAACTTGTGGATTCGTGCGCCGACTTCTGCCTGTTACGGATGTTAATTGAGCCTCTATCACGTATTCACGCGATCACTTGAAGAAAGAACTCGTGTATCCACCCGTGCCTGAAACCACCACCACATGACATACATCAGTTTTCAATCGCATGTATGTCCACGTGATTATTTCGAAGAAAGATCTTCTCGTTGCTCCTCTGAATTTGATGGTGTATATGGCTATTATGGGTATTGTTTTCCCATCCCAAATGCAGTCCAAATTTTAGAAATGCTACCATATTGAGGAATCGAAGCTTGCGCAAGCTGAGTTGTTTGCACATTCACTGAATACCAGTTTTATATCGTTGAAACCACATGACAATACAAATTCTTGAACAATTAGAAAAAAGGAATTGTACAAAATCACAGCGGTCTTTTAGAATGATTCTCCACAAGTAATTGATCAAATATTCTGTAAATATTCCGTACGTTCTCAATATGATATAAAAATTATAATTGAATTCAACGCAAGTACCAATTGATAAAGAAAAATGAGGGCCATGTTGATGCATGGGATTCATTCATTTTCAATGCAATTTTTTATTCTTGCATATATATTCCGGCATATTGTCACGAAAATAATGAAAAGAAAGTATGCCCTTATTTGCTATTTATAACGTCAAGACGTTGAAAACTGGAACATACAACCATTTGGTTTCAGTAAGAATACGTGAATATATAACCAGTAGCCTTAGAGTTTCTTCACATTTGTTCGTAGGAACCCGTTGCGGAATGTCTAATCGATTTTGCAATGCAGCGCAAGGCCACGGAATGTATGTCAAGAACATACCCGTGTAGTTCCACGTCAATAGACGCATTCAAAACTGCAAACTGTATGCCTCTGGAAATATCGCAATGTTGACTTATACCTATATTCATTCACATCTGTTTATATACATTGCAGGTCACTTTATTTATGTTGATATTAAATTCATGTTCAATCGAATTCATTGATAGGAAAATCATGAAAAATACTCTAAGACCTGATGCTCATAATTTAGTTATCCTTATAACATTCATGATACATATTATTAAATTTCAGAAGCGTTTGTGATCTTGCCACAAATATTTCATGTATAATTGTCTTGTTCATCATTGGATTTGAATGACTGCAGTCGTTGAGTACAGAAAGGAGACATAATATTTTCTCCCTCATTTTTCAATGCCTTGGGACGAATTTTTATGCGAAGAATATACTTATATGTGATGGGCCATGTTGTTCCTAATCAAGTTTTTGTGTTTAGCCGATTCGGAAAAGAAAAACACGAAAAATGAATTATCATTTGATATTTAAAATCATGCAGGCAATTATGTTTTAAAATACATTCGAACATTTTATTTGTCAGTAAAAAAATCTCATATCTATTTTTCGATATCGTACAGAGCTCTGGCAATCATGAAATTATTCATCGCTAAATTTCGATAAAGTTCATATGTCGTGACAAAAAAGTTTCATTAAAATATCGGGTGTGTATTTTTTATTCGTGTGTATATAGTATACTATGGGAACGGGAATTGTCGAGAAGATTATTCACACACCATTGGAGCAAAAGCCACGCATGTTTCCGCACTGTAATTCATACACAAAGTCGTAAAGGAAACAGCATTGGCCGCCAAAATGAAATAATATATAACGATGCATTTGTTTTCTTTTTTCATTTTATTTCCACAATTTTTTTCATCCCGTGCAAAGTGGGCTTGCATGAGTTGGGCGGTGTGAGGTGACTGTGTGAAGCACATACACATACACAATACATATAACACCAACACTGAAACATCGAAACACACACAATTCCCCAATGCAGCTTTCCATAAATTTTGTCACGTTGAATTCGCCCGCATTGGAACACTCGCATCGGCACAGGATAAATATATACATATATAATATTGGATATACCATTTAAATTGCAACTCTAGAAGTGCTCCCCGGTTATACTCATCATTCAATTTGCTCACGATGAAAAGCATTATCTACTGCTGTTACATATCACCCATGTGTGGATACAACTTTTATTGGCTACACTCTGCGTCAACATCAGTCTGTACATATAACTCGAAATTCAATATATGAATAACAATGATTTACTTTATCATATTTCAACGAATATGATTATGAAAGTTACAAACAATAGACGACATCTTTTGTCATGAGAAATAAAGTATAACCAAAAACACTATTGAAATATTCATTAGTCGTGTACAAGCAACGCAGTTAAGAATTCATTATAGCGAGTTGGACGTTGCTCGCAGCTCGTTGCATTCAGGTGGGTAACGAGCGCATATGCATTTCTCTCTGGGATTTCAAATATTTACATCTCCTTAAGCCAGAGTACAACTCTCGAGGGCTACTATATATCTGTGCATGTGTATAACAGAAACTACACATGCATATATATATGCATACAATATCTTTGCAATAGAACGATGTGAATGTATATAATCACTATCAAGAGACGCGGCAGTGTCTCGAGCCAAGTATGCCCTCATACGATGTTATATACACTTATACTTGGCTGATACCATTATCTTTATAACACACAATCACGATCTTCCTTAATGTCAACAACTAAACTGGCTATCATTCCACCAATACAGTCGCAAAACAAAACAAAACATATTTAATATTGTTTATAGAGTTAACCATGATTCATTGTCTTGTATTAACTATTGCCCGATGGTATTGACCTTGGATTTCGCAAGTGATTTTCAATCATACATTTTGACATTTGACATTGATATAGAGATAGCTTCTGAGTCTATTTCCTGCATCTGTCCATTTTTGTGAAATCATTCACTTTTTAAGATTCTCTGGGAGCAGTCCAGACCAAATAAATAATCTTCAGATTGTATCAAAATCTTCCTAACAGTTTTCATCTCAAGGCTAACTTTTTATTTCATCTCAATTCCCCTTTTAATGTTTTAATATCAAACTGGAGATATTCGAATCCAAGATGAAAATATTCGATCTCATAGGAACATAATAGTCACCTCATGAACACTGCAAATACATAGAAACACGTTGACACATAAACCTCCAATGTTTGGAAACACGCACTAGCACACTCCGTTCATCGAGTTTATGTCACGCCATTCCACAGTATTGTTGATTGTATAGGCATGTGCATTAAATACAAACTGCATGCACGATGGACGTCGATTACTGTTGCAAGATATCGTGACAATGATATTTTCAGTAGATTCTCTCGTTTTCTTTGCGCTCACCAGTAGTGTCATTGTGTAGTGAGTTACAGGGGTTCGTACCCCTATATACTCATAAAGCTCAAGCTGACTATACAGTTATGCAAGTGAGGTAGTTTCGCGATCTGACTTTCAGATGCTCAACGAGCACCAATGCTATAGCGTGTGGGCTAACCGCTCGCCCCTATAAATTACGTTGGGTCTTGATGCATCGCTGCTCTCCTAACCACCACACACATCTACTTCCTCTAAGTCGCATCCTATACACATTTGCACATATGCATATATTGAATGACCTTTAACATATGTGTAGTATATGCAACATGCATATAACATGTAGCTATTTGTCATGAGAGATATTGGGCCATTCGCTGAGCGCATAAGTTGCTGCATTTGATAACGTAAAAGTGAACATAGAATAACAAAATGATAATGGAATAAAAATACAACATGAGTATGGTGAAGGGGAGAACTTGTAAAATATGGTATAAGTTGACTGCAGCAGTACACTGAGCTCCTCCCGTAGTAATCTCTTCCGACGTCGTTGCCGATGTCGACGACCACCACCATCATCACGTGAATCGGTCGTGGTGAAAGTTATATTTTATTTAACCAACTCTGGGAGCAACTTGTAAATGGGGTTGGGGACGCAGCTTTTGAAGCTGCATACTTTTCCCATCTGTGCATATCACATTTTAAATTAACTAGAGGAAAATTCTATCAAGTTAGAAACCACCTGCCGTCTAGTTTAAAATATTTATATATTATTTCTCAAAGAGATCAGTAGGAAAAGTCTACTGTTGCAAATATATATTTATCTATCTCGAGTGATGTAAACACCGTTATATTTCTAATGCAATTTCATGATAGAAAATATTTCATGAAAAATTCAAGTATGAGATGATGTACACTTCATCTAGCGCTAGCTTTGTTGTTGACGCTTTCGTTTAGAGTAAATCAACCAATTTTCGATTTTCACGATGAATTGTAGCAGAGTGGCATAGTGTCACGAAGCTTTATTGAGTTGAAGTTATGAACGCAGTCAGAAAGCCAGAAAAATACGCTTTTTCCTTCAATTTCCTATGTCCAAGCTATCCGTTACATAAATCAAGCTCCTGTTCTACAAAATGAAACGCATTCCAAATATTCATAACGAAAGTTTATGTTCACTAATTCACACTTTATTCAAGAATATATTATACTCTAAAAATATTCTGTACTGATTTCATACCAATATTATTCTCAGTGTATGTTTAACGAAATAAAAATGCGAATAAATACAAGAGAACTGAGGCTGATGAATAGCAGCGTATATTTAATTATTGGGCCGACAAACAAATAAAAGCGATGAGAGTGAATGTTGAAGCCTTCGCTGCGATCCAACTTCTCTGGCTCCATCACACATATTCTCTGTATTTCCAGTTCTTCACATACATGCATGTATATAAATATCTGTATACGAGTATGAAGGTCGAAGCGTATTATGAGAGCGGAAAATTTCAATGAATTTACCCCATCGTGAAATTCGTGCAAATATTTGTTATTCTGTAATAAAATTTTCTGAACAATTGTTGATGTGTAATAACATGAATGCTGCCGCACAATAACAGCATATGACGATAACATATTTTTATGATACCCGCATCGAAGCTTCAAGTTTCAGTGTTTCTATGGCGAGTTGAATCGAGCTAATTTCAAGCCAATACTGGACAACTGGTAGCGAATGCATAAATTGCGAATGCATTCAGTCAGTGGGCAAAAACAGATTAGTCTTTGCCCTCCGGACAATAGAAATTTGCTTCTCCCCGTTGAGAGCCAATTTCACTCTTTAATTCAAATCTGATATTTTGTAATTTGTTTATCAGTTACTTCAGTTCATTAATTTTATTTACGCTTACGCTAATAGCTTCCCACACCATTAGCCTTCATATAATTTGCTTCTGACTGGCTGCTGACACTGCAATTTCAAGTTCCGATTCAAGGAATCATGGGAAATATAGTATGTGACTCCGAATGAAACACAATTTCAGACTACGGTCGATGTCAAGCCTCGCTTGCAGCCCCGGTAACCAACTTTACCTCATTCTAAAATAATCTCGTATCATCCTTCCTCACGCAATATACTTATTAACTGTTACCATACATAATCTGAAGTACTGACAGGTTAAAAATGGAATAAACCGATTCATAAGGTGGAAATAATTCATACATATGCCAAAGTGGGATGTAGTTTATTCTTTCCAACAGCATCTTCTTTTCTCTCCGTAAAACTCAGAAAAAGTGAAGGAAGAGATTCCTATGGATAGATATACATTACTAACACTAACAGAAATAATATGAATATTATTACTACAATGTTGTATTTCTCATTTCCTAATTCCTATTTTTCACTTCTTATTTCCTGATAATTATTCTTTCTTATTCGACACTGAATTATTGATAAAAATCGATGAAATTTGAAGATCACCGATGATATCTTCGAATTAATTCAGAATAAAGAAAAAGTCGAAATATCCAGCATTGAATGATTCAAAGAGAAAAATATAACATTTCCGAGTATTGTGAACTTCAAATTGATCAATCTAAAGGAAATATATTGAACTCACTGAGTGATGACACACGAATATAACATATATCATTTCATCACCGGGTTCAGGCTGGGAAGAAGTTTGTGATGGTAGAGTACGCCCAAGTCATGCAAAACGTGACACGCAATTGAATTGGGACAGACACCCTTCAATACATTCACTCGTGGGACATTGAAACCCGTCGAAATTCTGTTAATTCAATGAGACAAGAGGAATCCCAATGAAACATGCCATAAATGTAAGATCCTTCTGAAATATTTCAGAAACTGTTGGACTACATCAGTCTCTATTGTCATAATGAACAAAAGAAAATATAGAGTCAAAGTATTTTCACATGCATACTAGAATATTCGTTTGATATGCATTAAGATGAGGATATCCGTATGATATTTGTAATTGTGATATCACAGATAATATAATATCTGTAGATTCACTTTTTTGATTGATGAATGCTCAAATACGTTATTTGTAGAAAATATTGAAAAGAAAATATCCTAAAACATCTAATGAATTATTGACCGTTCCAACTCAACAATTGTTAAATTTCAAAGCAGCTGCTTCTTCCGTTTTTGTGATAATATAAATTGCAGTGGCATAATTGTAAAAGAGTGTTCGCAATCAGTAATAATAATTAATTACTCAATATTATGAATGAATTAAATATTTTATCACGTGAAACTCGACTAACCAGATATCGAAAAGAATGCACTAACACCAAATAATATATTTGTCACTTTCCTCTTATTTATGGCGGTGGTATATATTCTCATTTTTGTATCTCCAAGGTGGCGACAGTATCAGATGCTCATTTTCCACTGACATGAAGTTAAATATACGACCAGCATGCTGTTACTGGCTGGAAAAAATCTATCTGTTCTTGCACTACTCGCTGTGGTTTATATGTTAGATGTCTTGCGGTAATCAACGGATTGGAGAAGGTATTATCTCCACGATCAATTGGCAAAACAAGTAATGTTGGTTTACACATCCCATTTAAATCATTAATTCGCTGTCCATCCTATCGTAGATACGACTCTAGAACGATGGACGAAAATTATTATTTGACATTACCGTCTACCAAATTCAGTCTCGGTTTAATGACATAAAATTTAATTCATTTCAAGTTCTGCAGCTCAAAATTGATATCTCAATGAGCCAAAAATATGACTATTGTTCTACACATTTGCTCTCCTAGTTGTTTTATCATTTTAAGCTCAAACGGATGCTTCCAAATCCGTTTCCTTGGTATTTGCCGGAGGGCATATACCTTTTGGTGATTCCTCAACGGCTTTCCTCTTTACTCCAAGAGTCGACCCTCGTATTCCCGGTCAACCAAATATAATGAATTTTCTCATATCAGATAACTCCCGATTTTCACCTCTAACGACTTTTTTCACATGAAAAATCAAAACGCAAATATGGGCACTAGAAAATGAATTCGATGAAACAGTCATTAATTTTTCTTGGTGAATTTCCAAGGAGACAAATTATCTCACCATTCATAATTGTCACAGCAATTATATACTGCGAAGTTTTGAACCAGTTTGTCGTGTTTTATGGCTTATTTATCAGGTGGAAAATTCAATGTTCCAATTCAAGAGTGCATATCACTTTGTATGAGTGAGCGTGACGACAAAAATGTTAAATGTTTCTCCACACTGCAAAATGCTCTCTATTGACGTTTTGAAAGTACAATGGCACGAATTTTGTGACGTGCAAGGGTAGATTATGACTTTTTTATTACTCGACGATGGCGGAATAAATTTCCACAGACACTTTTTGATTTGTGTTTGGGTGACCCTTACAGCTCAATAATTGGTTGAGTAAACAGAATCAATTTTGGCATCGGTTGATTATAGAGTGTGGGAATAGACATGAAGTAGATTGTGGGGAAGGTTCCACGATCAATGTTGAACGGACGATAACTCAAGTGCTGGAGAGGACATCGTATACATGCAGCCATGGTTGCTCGAGCAAGTGATAACCGGACGCGCGTTTACCGGTGTGCACTCGATAGTAGCGAACGAGAGATAGGTCAGTAGTGACAGAGGATGCTTCAGTATGCTGGTGGCTAGCTCAATATTGTTGAACTCTCAGCTGGCTAAGATGTATGTACTGTAGCATCATCACGATCAACCGCATGTTGGAGATAAACGTGCTCATAAAAAACCCGATCGATTCCGTGAGTATAAAAGTTCTTTTGCAATCAACCACATTCACTGTTTTTTGGAGAAACTCAAAGGTAACAATTGCGTCACCTAAAAATTTTCATTTTGACATAGAGTGAACAAGATATGGTTGCAATTCCAAATGAATACACATCTTCGAAGATAGCTTATTGTTTGATTTTTCATGTCCCGAAATGTTGTTGCTTGGGCGAAAACAAATACTGTCTGAGGCGAAGAGGTGGATTCAGTAGTGCAATTTTTTTCTTGATCTTCCATAGCCTTCAAGCAGCGCATTTGTCTTCCACTATAAATGTAAATGCGAGAAATATGTGAAATGTAAGCATTCATTCAGCAATTAACGTTTACAGGATAGGTCTCCTTCTTCCAGCCATTTGGAGCACTGCCGTAGATAACTTAGTTTTGGCAATATTGTAATTACTCATCTTACTGCGATATTCAACAAACCCCGCCGTACTCTGCGTATTACTCATGAACTGAGTCGATGAAAGGTTTCATTTCGACCCAATCCAAGTTGATATCGCAAGGTACCAACCTACGAATTCTCTCACTTTTGTTAAAGGTGGAAGATTGTTTGGTTTCTCTTAATCATTTTCCATTTTTTTTAATATCAAGTGGACCGAAATTGAGTGCATTATCAATTCATTAATAATTAGTAATGAGTTTTTACAGGAAAATATCGATTGCACTAGTACTCGCTCGTTGATGTATTATTTATTAGTAACCAATCAAAGCAAAAGTATGCGTGGCAAATTTTACAACCAGAAGTATTTTTTAAATCAATAATGAAGCTTGAAACCAGATAAACATTCGTTATGTCACAATAATTAATGGAGATTGATTAAAGCTTCCACTGTCCAAATGAACCTTCATCTCCGGTCGACTGTGCATAATATTTACTCTATAAGTTTATAGAAAATGATATAGTATTGTTGTTATGTGAAAAGGTTTTCTATTTGAAGAGACTGGTCGGAGTAAGAAGACACGCTGCTCCTATTATCCTATGGCGGTTGTATAACAATCCCAAATCACAAAGAACATATTGTGTACATATTCCCGAACAGTATCGTGACATCGACGTATAACAACTTCCTGTTCAATAGAGTTATCCATCTATATTCATGTTACTTCCTACCCTTTGTTTGCAAACTTTTTCTCGGTATTTTCCGTACATATATCTGAGTCTTTCAAGTTCTACTGTTTCTTCACCACGTTAATACACTCAAAAAATTCTGCACAAATTCATACGAATGTTCAAATCATTCAATTGACTATCACGATTGAGTGAGACAACAAAAAGTATTCATCATAATTCGTTGGTTAGAAAAATCTTCACTGATCACATAAATATTATCTATAGTTATATATGATATCTTGATTCATTCAAATTTCACTCTTTGCAATTTGGTTATTAATCAATTGTAATAAAAAAAAGGAAAATATCTAAAAACATTTATCAATTCCGTGAGTCAGTTTTCAATTGGGTCCAAAATAATAATAAGAATGATATAAATTTTCTAGTGACGTTGATTTTTGCTGACATATATATACAAATGTCGCGTGACTGTCACTCATGAGCGAATTCATAGCTGTGCGTTGTCTGTGTAACAGTCGAGCGGTCCAATTACTGCACAATACGATCCACAAGGATAAACTGCAAGAGAATATAACTATAACGGTCAAGCCTCTTGTCACATCAGTTTCTTCGTGAAACATTGTTCTAATTAACGGCAATCTCCAGGGTATCACAGGTTTCCGTTTGAAATTTCATTCATTCCTGACGTCGTTTATTTGATCCCACCTCGTTCGCCTTAATTGCCAACACTCATCGATGCGCCGTATTGTATGAAGTTTCTTTCTATTTTTGTAAAGAATAAACAAAAAATTAAATAACATCGACGTCACTTGAGGATCATGCGAGCCAATCACTAGTATTAATTGTTTCAGATAAAAATTGCTCATATAAAATGAGAAAAATCGATTTTTGAGATATGAAATAGACATTGAATTGCATAACACAAAACTTTATATATTCGTTGTGAATGTGGTCATCCCAATCGGGAGAATGTGTGCAATCAATCATTCCGAATATATACATGCATAGTAAATATGCGATTGATGAGTGTTTGCAGGTGAAAATGAGCTGGCGTATTCATGTGCTAGTATGTGTGAGAGTTATCATGTGCACGCATCAGATTCCATATTGATGGGTATCCATCATCCTTCTACATGTATCACACCCGTCCCTCTGCGCATGATGATTCCTACATTGAAATCGCTTCAGTCCATAGTTTTTTTATTTTCATTTGTTGAGTGAGAACAAAAATAGTTAAATGTGAAAAATGCTTTGAAGAACTGGCTTCAATCGGGCGGGGAATGGAATTGGGCAAACGCTCGAGAATGAATTGGGCATTTGCATAAAAAGAATTGAATACATCCAAATATTTTCAGTGATCGTTCCGAATTGTGTGCCTAGTCGATTCCATACAGCACACCAATTGTCGATATATTTATGAACACATATAGGTATCCACTTTGCTTTCAGCAGCGCATTTAGACGTGATATAAAAGGATGGGAATGGAATCCATATATGTCACGTTTATACATGAAAACTGATCGAACAGTCACTGTTGAATGTGCAATGTGCGTATTTCAACCTCTACTCATCTACTGAAATTGTATGTGCAACAAAAATGTGGTTTTATTCGCATTGTGCAAATGTGTGTAGATGTGCAATCGCTGGTTGAATTACTGGATTTTTTTTTGTTTTTTTTTTCACTTTCTCCCTCTCACTCTTTCTCTTTGTCCATGATTCAGAACAATACGAACAAATCAAGGGGTGAACAACGAATCGAAAACTACGTATAGGAGTACAAGAAAAGAAGAAAAAATGGACTCACAGTCGAATAGAGGAGGATGACGTAAATTTCTGTGAAAAGCACAAGCGTGTTTCAACCACGCGATAGTTATCATCGGGCCAATTGTCTAAATCTTTTGTATTGTATTGTATATACAGTTGAGCGTGCGCGAATGCATCCAACACCCAGAAGCGTCGCCGGTTTCATGCTTTAGAGTCACACTCAATCACATATATATACAATTTATCGCCACTGAAATAGGAATTGATACGTGAGTGGATGAACAAAAACAATATATGCTATACATTAGTAAAACAGTGTACAATTGATGTAAATTGCAGAAAAATCAAACACTTCACGCTTAGTTAATTCCACATCGAGTGTGGCTCATTACAAATGTACTTTTAGTGTTTTCAAATGTCTTTCCAAGTTTTCACTAACGATGTGATGCATTCTATGTATCTTTTATTGCTATTTGAATATTTAAATGTCTAATTCCGTATTCACAAAACGAATTTGTGAAAATCGCTTCTTACCATTTCTTACGGATAACTGTGCGCTCTGTTTCATCCGACAATTTGCTTCTTGTGATATTTTTTCGAGTACTTTTTTTGGTGAATAATTCAACTTGCTTACTTATCATGACGTAATAAAAGTTTTCTTCTTCCTCTTTCTCGTGCAACTACCTCCGAACTTTTGGTTTTATTCACATAATACGTATATAGTTGCTGCGGGATAGAACACAGCTTTCAACATTTCGACTTGCAATTTGCTACCGCACAAATTTGCAATGTTATCTAAACCAGTATATAAAGAAGATGATATGTGTGAAGGACAAGAACATTCCTGGAATGAAAACATCGATTGAGTGACAATACATGTATATAGGATGTATATGTGTCGCACATTGCCTACCTAGCGAGCATTCACGACGTGGAGATAACGAGTCACGTACACATAGCCAGCAACTCCAACTTGGATGCACGTTGAATTTCTACAGAGATCGAATCCACATTGGCTTACGTTGCACAAATTTACGAGGCAAGACATGATGTACTAGATGCATCAAACAACTCATGCCCCCACACTATCCTCTATACATCGTTCGACAAGAGACTCCATCCTGGTTTATCTTTCTCGATCATTCTAACAATTTGCACGCGCACTAACATGTTCTAAACATGTTGATATATGTATATAAGATACAGGTGTGGTTAACAGCTGATGTATGGAAGAGAATAAGCATTCTCGTCATGTAGAAGTCGTTGTCATTCAACGATTAAACTTAAAAGCTTAAAAGCTGTTGCGCAATTTGGGAGAATGCGATTCAGATAATGGACTCACTTTACAGTAATTTCACCATGGAGGTACTTCCGTTGTGCATTTGATGACGAAAAATATTTGTTCGTTATTTCTGATAGATAGAAAGTGTGAGTGTATGAGGGAACGATGTTGAATCAGATTGGAAAAAAGCATATGAGCTTTCCGATCTGACGGTATGATCGACTTGTACTGTATAAGTGCAGCATCATATTACTCATATAAGAAACATGGACAAATTTTGTCTTTGTCGTATAAAGTTATTTCATGGCTATCTTCATGTTTTGAAAACGGTGACTTTGTAGATTATATATCTATGGTTTATTGATTGATGAACGTTCAAGGAAGTTTGGATTTTCCGGGGGGAAAATTGTGCAATGATAATATTCACAATCTGGGGCATTTTCGTGCGATGTTTATACTGATCAGATAATTTTTCAATATTCGATATTCAAACCGCAAACTCTCTAAAATTCATACCTCCCAATCGCATACAGCAAATCAATACTTTCTGTATGTATCAGTGGTGTCACCATCGAGTTCCAACATTTCAGAATTTCTCATAATAGTTCGTTGGAGCTATTTCAGGAAGCTGCCCATGTGCAAGAGCTCGTGGTTTATCAATATTTTTTTGTATAAATGCGGTATCTATAAAGTACATCTCATCATACAATACTTTAAAAATACCCCTGAGAATTTATTATTCTTATTTTGCATCGAGACATTCAAATTTAAATATCACAGTCACAGTTTAGTTGTCACAGTCACAGTACCGCACACTTCAATATTGGAAAATAATGGATGAAAAAAATTGAATATTTCACGCTCATTCTCTTTTTCATGTTGGCATTATATGCTACGTGATATTTGAACATGCATAGTTCCACAATTTGTATATCTTCGGAGGGAAGAAATTTTTTTCTCAGTGACGTGAGAGTTTTCTGAATGGGAGTAGCGAGGAAATAGTAAGTTATTATAGGAGTGAGCAGAAACCTGCAAAATTCACCACTTTATCGAAACCGTTTTTATCATATGAATAGAATTGAAATGAATAAATGACACACGTGACAAAAGCTGTGTTTTTTCGTTAAGATTTTTTCGCCTTTATGAAGTTGGAAATTGTACGATACAGATTTACCGATTATAATCATTAGGATTTTCTTTTCTTCATTTGCTCTCTCCACATTTGTTTCTTTTCTTCTGTGAAAATTCAGCAGTTCAATTACATTTTTTATGCATAGGAATAATGTAATAACAATATACAAGTCGGAAATGTTGCAATTTCTCACAAACTTCCACCTAACTGAATCATAAATCACATTTATTTCCATTCCAAGTGTAGAGCCCGCTTCTGAAACGAAAATACGTTTCCTTTTGTGATATACCATCAACTGGTACAGAAGTATACTTGTGACCTTGACCTCAACAAATATCTCTTCTACTCGTATTTTTCGTACTGTTTCTCTATATACCACGCATCCGACAGATTACCTCCACACTTGACTTTAACGGAGGTTGGAATATTTAGAATCATCCATCGTAAATTGCTAAGACATTGTATTGATTCAATGGAGAAGACGATAAGCATTAGGTATAGCTCACCTACATCCCTAGATCGTAGCTTGCGTTTTTTTCATAGGTTGTGTATAAAAACATATAACACAAAAATAACCTCTTGTCGATGTAATATAATATTCTTCAATTATTGTTACGCCAAAACTTGGGAAATGCATTTATGGAACAGATAACGACTCAGGCCACCAAATATTTTAATAGAGTTTCCTCGAGTGAATGGTAAATGATAGAAAATCATTCTCTCGCTTCCAACAGGTACTGTTTCTCATATCATTCTGTTATTGCAGATGTATCAACTCGTATCAACGATGTGAATTTTGCAAATAAACATTATTGATTCAGTTATGAATAATAGTTTGGTAACTCGATGAAGGGCAAATCACATGATCAGCTATTCGACTTCTTATTAAAGGGAAAGTCCGAAAACACTTGCATCAGTTGTGTGATAATTATCTCTCATCCAATCCAGAAAGTAGCTGCATGAAACTGGAATTGGTACATCCTAATCACGAATTGCACAACTGTGTTATATTCGGTGAATGCACGTAGAATCATTTCAACTATGAACTCTATAAAGGAGCCTCATTTCTTCGTATAATAATCACCTTTTCTTATATAATATGCTCATCTTACTAATCTGACTCGCAAACTATGTGTCATTAGAATAGGCTTCCCTCATTCAGGTTGAGAAATTTCACGAGAGTATGTGAAATTACAGACAAAATGAAGAACTCTGTTATATATTTGTGTAAATTTGTTATGCTTGCACGAACGCACTTGCTGACGAATTATTTTACAGTCGACCAAATGTAAAAGGAGACTATTAAGCGATAACTCATGTAATTTCAAGTCAGTTGTGACCCTGGCAAAGGGGATAATTATAATAGAACGTAGTACTTATACGTGTTTCTCATGTCAAATGAGTACGAGTTCCACATCACCAATTGTAGCTAAAGGTTAACGTTGCGATTCACCAATCGCTTCCTTGTGATTGACTGAGAAGGAATTCATTTCATATTGGGTTCGGCATGGATTATTGTCACTTTGATTCTTGATAACTCCTTTGCGATTTTTGTAAGTGGCCGACTTCGTACATTGGCTCGATGGAAGTTACTAACCGCAAACATAACTCAATAATTATTGAGGAAAAACTATCGGTTCGGGCTAAAATTGATGAATTATGTTTCAAAATATTCGCAAAACATTAGAAAGATGAATACCACAATTTCACTCTAAAAATTGAAATGTCACATCGATAATCAATATTATCAAACTATTGGAGCATTGTCTTTCATGAAAAGGAGTATAAAAATATATGACGCTCATCCAGGAGATATTAAACATTATATTTGAGTACTTGTCGGTTTCTTGTTTGTTACATAAAATTTTGGGGAATAATTTTTTCTCATGAATTGTGAATTGGAAATTTCTATCAAATAAAAAATATTCTCCAATCATATTTGCTCATAATTGAATATCCTTACATCCATATAATATAACAAAATAGCCGTTAGCATTGTATACATTGTACTTGAAAAGTTATAGTATCGTAACATACAGAAGAATAACAAATGAAGAAGCGTCGACGAGATGAACGGTACAAGAGGAATATGGTCATAATGAGCCAACCGACCTCGACATGTGGGTCAAGCTCTGACGTATACTTGCATCATGTATATCGCTTGGACTTTACTTAGTCTGTCATGAGGCTACAGAACCATAGTTGAAGTGCTAGCTTTCGGGAGCTGCACTCAGCGCTGTCTCAGCTCTAGTATATAGTCTCAACTTATGTGTATGTGCAGTGTATTGCTCCCATCACATACGAACCCATACACACCATATCTCATCATCATTTATACACTGACTCTCCTCGCGATACCAGGCACAATGCATGACAGTGCGCAAACTTCCCTAGGGACGTGTAACGTTAACCCACCTCAACTGATATATCCAGCCAATTTGTACTGACCCAATTGTACATAGCAATTGCGTCGGTGTACATGAATCGTAATATTCTGAACGAAAGTTCCAAATGGTCTAATGGAAATATATCGATGAACGTTTGATGCCAATTCTGTCATATACATATTTATTTGATATTCCCCATCGACATTGTATGAATGGATAAAATTCATGTATCGAATATTAAAAATTATAATATTGTTTTATTAGAATCATAATTTCAAATGTCTTAGAAAATTTAAATCATATTTCATTATGAACTTAATGAGGTCGTCAGAATCTAGCAAAGATTCAAATCATGACTTGAACGGTCGGCTTTTATAATTTCCAACCGGAAATTTTAACAACGATCAGTTCACGTTACTAGTGCATGCCTGATGCGGAATGATATTGTGAAATTTGATCGGTGAAATAAGACACTACAAAGCATTCAGGCTGAATCCAGACTATAATACCACTACTGGTACACACCAGGTACATGCCCGGTCTAGTCTAGGTCCAGCCAAATATTATTCAATGCAAAACAAATGAATCTATTCACATCATCAGTACCATTGAAAGTCCAGTCCAATCACACTTTGACCCTGATTTACTTCAGGATATATTTGATCAGGCTTCAACTGTCCTGCACTGATGATATGACTAGGTTTCCATCACAAGTCTTATCATTTGTCGGTCCTCTATACAAATACGCGTAAAGTATGTGTGCTATACTCGTGATGACGAGAGCAGACCAATAGAATTTTGAAAAAAGCTGGCCATTTATCGATAATTTATCATGTACAGACTATAAATGATGTTATAGCTCCATTATTATCCACATGATCAGATATTTTTCCATTGAGAAATGAACTACATACAAAAATAGTTATGCGAAGTACTAATACTACTGATAATAATTCCATTGTATAGACAAAATATTCATATTTTTCAGGTGAAATGCTGAAAAAGTTAGTAAAAAAATGAGTCCGGTCTGTACGATTTGCAGTTATAAATTTATAGGAATAACAATTACGAAGGAAATTTTTTGAATGAGATTGAACAAACAGTAGAGCTAGTTGGTGAGTGATGTCGGAAATTATAATGAAATTATTGATCAATATGATCGCGTGGCAAAGGCACTGAAACTACAGAATTAAAATAGTTCTCAAAAAATTCTTGAGTTTCAGAAACTTCTGCCTTCTGCTATTGTTCCTGATAATCCATGCAAAATACGTGCAGTTGAAATGATTGGTTGTATTTTCGGATCGAGCTCTCATTTTTTCGCAGTACACTTAGAAAGTGCTGGACAAAAATTAAATGTACATTCGACTAAGCTCTCCCCTCGGCAGAGCTGGTAATTGGAAACTCTTGGTTTCTTGTCCTTTAAACTTTTCGATTCGAGATTAGGCCATATCAGATGTTTATTCAGTGGGAATATTTTTCGTCTCGCGAAATAACATATAGACTGAATTTATTCGTCTCTGATAATGAAGACTTTCGACGAATGTTCAACGTCCCGTTTTCCAATCGGTTTCCCAGTGTCGAATTGGCAAAAATACCACCATCTCTATTATTCCACACGATTATCTGTTGCTTCAATTGACATGCATTCGTCATCGAATGCTTCTGAACAATTGGGAAAATTTCACATAGTTTACATTTCATAAGCTATTCGCAAACAGTTTCATCACGAGAGTGTTGAATTGTATTGTGCTATTTGAGTTTCATGGATAGTTGCACACTCTTAAAGAACAATATTCGATCGCTTTCAGAATTACGTCGAAAGCTTCATGCATTCCAACTTCGATTGGAAATAGAAATTCATAAAATTTTTCATATCACACGATGGAAAAATATTAATTTCCATGCATTAATTATCTTTCGTGAATCATTACGCTATTTTCATTAAGAATTTCTCATCAGTCATGACCACATAAGATAATGAATTTGAATTTCAGATAGTTGTTATTTCTTAAAACATATAATTTCCGAATTTGGGAAAGGAATTATCCGAATGCAAATTGATTGGGGTCGCAGCCTCCATTGAATAATTGTGAAATAGTATGAAGAAACTCGTGATATGAAATCGTTTGATCAGAATACGTCAATATTCAACATTTTCAATTGACATATCACTCGAACCTATACCATCATATATGACAATATGCTAACTTTTTCTTGCTGTTTTATCCACTCTGTTTTCTTCAGAACTGTCAACTACTGTCGATTGAACAGCCAAATAGACATTTCCTATCTTTTCGTTGAATATCACCACAAATTCTATGAGATATCCAGAACGCAGTGTCATATGAGCTCCATCCTCGTTGATAATGGCTGACAAAATTTCGGTGACAGTGTTGTAGGAAGAGTCTCACCCATTGTTGATGTTTACACAAAAACACACACACACATAAACACACGTGCAGATTAAATTTTATATGTTCTATAATATTTCATAGAAGAGTATGTGCCATTTCAGAGGAATATTTTTTTTTTTTTTAGTCACCATTGGAAATCAGTACTTCATGGAGAATAGGAAATCTTCCCATAAGAGGAATTTTTTCATCTCAGTTCATATATCAGCGTATCGAAAGATTTGATTCCTTTTTGATTAACACAAGGAAATTTATTGGCAATGATTTTTTTCTCACATGACTGTAAACATTCTGTAACAAATTCAGTATGTAAAAATTCATCACAATTGAATGGATATATAACCTCGGGATTCGACACAGGAACACCTGAATTTTTTACGCACTGTTCGTGTACCTCCGTACAAGTTTTGCAACAATAAATAAATATTGTATTTTTATTTAACCTTTCGAATCTGGCAAAATTGGCTGTTACGATTCTTTCAAACTGCTCAGATGTTTCTTCTGACGAGACATAAGGGACGAACGATAAAATAGAAATGTCATCAAATAGAGAAAGGAAGAGTAGGACAAATATACCTATAGTTGTCTTGTAGTAGTTGCACGTAATGCACATGGAGTAGGGTAAAGCCCTCAATTCCAAACCCGTATTGATATACACATACGTGTGCACACATTCTGAAAATACAATGAAATGATCATGTGTCTCCTTGTATACGCTACTACCCAACACGTTCAAGACAAGTCTCATAATTCCAAGGCGTCTCTAACATTATTTGATCCGTGGACCTCGTTAGTCCTGTCATTTTTAACGCTCAAATAAATTCCAATTTTTCTATATTGTTCATATATCTCACTTGTCGTGTGTAAGATGTAATGAAACCCAACCTCATAACCATGACTGGAAACTTTCCATCATTAAAACCCAGCATTCATCATGCATCTTCTTTTTCCACCAGTGCCCATCAACCAGAACTTGGATGGATGTAACTGATGACACTGACTTTATCAGAGCACATGTTCTATTGATTATAACAATGTTAGTATTCTGAAACGAAGAAGTTGTTGGTTATATGAATCCATATGCACCAGACGTTTTTGCTAAAATCCATCCCGCCCATATTTTCATTCTTATCTATATGGGAAGGGTGCGACAATACGACTATATGAGAGCTCGAAGAAAGAGTATCATAATCTGATCTATATATATGTAATAAATACAAGAGACCGAAGAGTGTTTCATGATGCTTGAAGTTGAGACCGTCGTGATGGAGGAAACTTTTGAGGTAGCCGTGAATGTTACGGTCTCATGAAGACACGGGACGGGATGGGGTGATAAGGCGAGAGTTCACCTTCTATGCAAAATATATCTTTTGGGTTGTGTGTATTTATATATGAGGTGGAGAATTGATAGATCAGAGTTTCTATTAAAATTTTATCGCTCATTGAATGGAATTATAGCTCCAAGTAAAATGATTTGTAGTATTTTTATCTCCACTCGAATAATGTTCTGAAATATTATTATATTAGAATTGATTATTCAATTGAATTTAAGGTCATACCAATGCAGAAATTAATTGATTCACCATAAACATAAAGAAATGTTCGTATGCGTTATCGAAACCACCAATGAAATAGAATTTGTGACTTGAGCAAAGATAATTAATGATATTATCATGAATAATGAACTTCATTTGTTTCATATAACTGTGTAGATCCGTTTTATTCTATTTGAAGAGCTTACAGAGATCATATGGAAGTATCATCCAAATGAAATTCTACAGGCAATCTACATAAATATCATAGCTACTTTTCAATCCAAGTCTTTCTGTCATGTGTTCACTGAAGGTCACATCGTGCATAGCAGATCGATACTGATACCCATTTCCATGTGAGAGTTGTGTGCATCTGTTGTCGAATCTAGCAATGAATACAGAAGTCAAATCTTCACACTTGAAAACGTTCAAAAGATTTTTCCAGTCATCCGCATGAATTGGTATTCATCGTCAATCATTTGTAATTCTAAGACGCACAACTGTATTGGAAGCATTAATGATCCATCATAGACTCTCGTGTGTAGAATGAGCGATAAAGATGGATTCCAATCATGCCGAAATAGTTTCCGCCATATCAAACAAGCGACTTCTGAATTGCTGAGGGGGTGTATTGATGACGATTCCTAAGCGGCACATCGCACATTATAAGTTGGTTCAGTGAGTAATTCTTGAAGCTGATGAAATAGGAGAGAATTCAGCGTTTTGTGCTTGAATTTACTTTGAGCGAAATTCGTGCGGAATAAACTTGAACAAACAGGATTGCAAACGCACATAATTTTCATGAGATGATGAGTTCAGTACTAATAGGAAATGAAAACTGCTATAATAAGTTCATGATCTATGTTCGATGCTTCTGAGCCATCTTGTGAAGTTGATGAGGTTTTTTATCCTGTATACAATAGTTCAAACTCGTTTAAGATTCAATGAATAA
Source organism: Meteorus cinctellus (assembly GCA_030523045.1). Taxonomy (NCBI): domain Eukaryota; kingdom Metazoa; phylum Arthropoda; class Insecta; order Hymenoptera; family Braconidae; genus Meteorus; species Meteorus cinctellus. The sequence goes on along the minus strand of JAPYZF010000044.1, from coordinate 213,305 downwards.
AGTACATTAGCATGGTGTCGATGTTCTCTATTGTATGTTAGATTTTATTGCATACAAGAACATTCGTAAGAGAAAATCGACACCTTGGAAATTTTCGCGCGGGAAAAACTCCCGAGAATTGCTACTTTCGACGAGGATTCTTTCGAGTAATTTGAAGAAATACGCTGTATTATTGCTAAAATTTGTTCACACCTTTGCACATTATGTTACTTGAATATTGCTTGAGTGTTCTATAATTCATTAAGCCATAAAGGCTATAATATTATTGTAGGGCCAATTACAATGCTGTGTTCGGAAGAAAGTGTAATGGAGAAAAAAATGAATGTGAAATTTCATTCAGCTTCAAACCCCTATTTCAGGTTCTTATATACCTGTACTATAATAATACGTTCTTCAGGACGGGAAAGAAAAAAAATCGTAATTTTGATATTTTGTATGTATTTAATTACATCATGAGAACGTGTGTCGTCTCAGTTGTCTCCGATTTATCATGATGTCTTCAGAACGACATGTTAAAATTCTTGGATACGACACCGAGAGACATGACTTGGTCGTTCTTAAGATAACTCACGTCTTTCATTTTCCCCTATAGACTTCAGTATATATGACAATACAAATTCTCTCCATCGATAGCGACACCTTGGCGTGTTACGTATGTATACATACATACATACATACATACATACATATATATATATATATATATATATATTTGCTCAAAGTTCTATATCTAGTTGAGGATCGTTCAATCGAAGCGTGCACATTTGTATGCGATAGCGTGTGTGCGATGGGCCAAAACCCCGTGGGGAGAATATAGAAGGAACGCGAACGTGAAATCGATTCGATCGGCGAGACGTTTTTGGTTTTATGCCTCGGAATTTCATATACGGTCTCGCGATGCATAAATGTATATGTATAGCATGAGCATGTGTATATGATTATATGAGGGACGAATCGAAAGTTGGCAAGATAATACCCAGAGGCAGCGGCGTTGCGTTCGTATAGATATTATATGATGTAGAATAAGAAATTCTGAAAATGTGAGAAAGATAATAGTTAGGTTCAAAATCACAGAGTTATACGGAAATTGTCTCATCAAGTCACGCCAACGTGTTGTATGCATAAAGCAGACGAAGATTAGGCACGAAGGTCCGTTTGAAACTTTATCACCCATCTTGTTCTTCCGACCACACATGGAAGATGATTGCAAACAACAATTTTACTAGTGAAGACAGAATAATTCCAATGATGGGATGTATCTAATATTTTATCTTTCGATTCATCAAAAATTTATCGAATATCAAAACAATAGTCAGTATTCAGGAAACGTATCAACATTTTTTTCTTCTATTTTTACTGTGAATCAAATCGATAAATGTATAATCATTTTCATTTTGATATTTGTGCATTATCCTCCATTCGGTTGATATTTCCATAAACATTTTGAGTTGAGGAATTTTCTTGCATCTATACATCTACGTTATTGAGATCAAAACAATGATAGTTTAGTGAAACGAAGCTTTTCAATTCTTCGTATTTCGAACCTTTATTGAAAATTTATTCTCTGTTAATGTTCTGAAAAACAATTACGTTTGATCGTAGTGTATGAATATTTTTCATTTTGTCTTGAGAGAGATTTCACACTTCAGTTTTGAATCACAGAGAAGAAGTTCACATGCATTCATGAATAGAATTGCAATATATGTTGTAAGTATAGTAACATAAAAACTACACTTGAACACAAATGAGATATAATTTCAAGTACGAAGGCTGTGCTTCGGTACTTTGTCTCAAGTCTCATTAGTGTCTCTCATGAAGATAATTCATCCCAAGCAAATTCATTATAACCTATTGTTATTATCATGGCTGCACTCCGTACGCTTGTACATACATGACCAATGTCCATGTAGATGCATAGGTATTCACGCGAGGTAAGAGTATACTTTCATGAGGGGCACCAAGGTGTGATTCTCACATTCACTTCAGGAGTATTTTCGCCTGTTATTATAAATATAATGAAACACTCATTCATTACTCAAGGGAAAAAAAGCAGGGAGATTTTCTCAATCTGTAATCAGCAGTTTCGGGGTGATAATGCTAACAGGTGATCATGCTGTACACAGTGTTGGTTCGTGAAGCATATGTGTCTTGATATATATATTCAATAATGCATTAGCGTGATGAACAATCCGTTAACGTTGAGTGGAACGCGCTGTCAATTCTGAACATTCATCTTTAGATTGTATATATGAGTTAGTTCTTAATGAAGCATATGAAAATAATCATAATAATTATTTTTCTCTCAAATTTTCCGAATTTCGTATTGAAATATTTGTTAATTCCGTTTCTGGAGTGACATTCGTTATTTTAGTGTTTACGTGATGTCTGGTCGAATAGTAGTTTTTTCCATTATTATTATCATTATTATAATAATTGTTATTGTTGTTATTATTGTTGTTATTATTATTGTCTTTATTATTATACTTTTATATATGAGTTTGAGAGAGAGTGCGTTATATCACACAATCGCTGGCGTTCACCCCGATCGGCTTTTCTCGTCACGCTCCATCGATAAATTTTGCCAGTGCACTCGCTCTTTGCCTACATGTGTATAAACATATACAAACATATACACATGTACGTCTGCAAATATAAAATACATACAGATCTTTTTTAAAGTCACCTCCAATTTCTGGTTGGTCTGCAGCTGTTTACGAAACTATTCTGTTTCATGGTTGTCGTTGTGGATGTAGTGATGGAATAAAAAAAAAAGGTATGAAGCTGGAGTAGGAAAAAAAAAACCAAAGAAGAAATAGGAAACAAAAAAAGGGGGGGAATAACGCAAAGTATAAAATGGCGGGAATCTATTTCTCAAAAAGTTTTCGCAATGCTGAAAGGAGTTTGAAAGTGTGGTAGATTACAGTCCGTGAACGAGAAAAGCATTGTCTCAGCACTTGTGTTCATATATATGTATCTATGTGGTGGGCATGAGGTGGTGAAATACAGGAAGATGGGGCGATAGAATTGGCAGAGTATAGTGGCTGATCGATTGCATCGACGAGAGCATCTCTCAAAGGAACTAATCGACGGAAGATAGATTCTTCTCAGTAGAATTGCCGAATGATAAACTTTATCAGTTTCGGTCAAAAATTTTGAACGAGTAGACAACATTCGCACCAATGGAATCATTATTTGAATCTGATAATAATGTTCTGTCCTTTATTCAAAATTTGATATCATGACTGTAATTGTGCTCAGTATTTTCAATTATTCATCATGTGTACTTTGGACACAGCACTCATTGACTTATATGATTGATAAATTCGATTGACTTTTCATTAAGATATTGAGTATGTGGAGAAAATAGAAAACTTCTAAACTATTTGATTATCTAGTGTTCATACAATTTCGACTCCTGGTTATACGTTCGATTAGTTATCAGCTATTTTTAGACTAATAATATTTGTGTTTGTTCAGTAACTCTTAACAGACCTGTTCTGATTAGTCATTCAGGACTGACATTGATAAAGAAGATATCCTACGAATACCGAACCAGTAAAATTTGAATTTCATTTCTCAAATTGTCCGAAGATCAACAGGACACAAAGAATAATGTTTTTTTTTTTATAATTTACTCATCGATCTCATAAAAAAAAAGTACTATGAATAGAAGAATTAAAACATGAGTATGGAATTTCGACTTCATTCAAAAACAAGACGATAAAAAATGTACTACAAGAAAGTTTTCATCTAAAAAATTCCATCTCTCACTTACCTCGAAAGTTCATTTCTCTTCCGCACTACGCGGTACTATTAAGTACTTGAACAGGACCAAAAACGAGCAAGATCGTTTAAGTTGATGACAATTATTTTCGAAATGAATTGCAAAGTGAAAGTTTCTCAACATGAAGAACAGGCACAATCTGCAAAAATGAATTCCAAATGAAACGTACAATTTGTAACATTTGTAACATTTTCTATTAACTCACCAAAATATCAACTTCTACAAGATCATATTTATGTCATGCAATCGATGTTTGTGCTCCCCCCTCCCCCCGCAGCATCAATCGCACAAAAAACAGAGCAAGTATTTGTTAGATCGAACAGTATATCATAACAATTGAGAATTTTCATGAACGTTCTCCCATTGTTATATTCAGCAATAGAACACAATATTGAACGCGGTACATCACTTACAATGTATAAATGGATCATTGGAACAAGCGGTTTGGGCCTGGAGTATAACTCTCGAAGCCATCCTAACTATAATGACATTTTACCTCGAAATGTCCGGAATTTTTTTTGTAGAAATGTCTTCGACCTTATTTTCAGCAATTCTCGTTATGTGGCAAAGAATCATCCATACACTTTCAACTTGTATATATTTTGCCATACATCTACTGAATCCTCGATGGAATATTGGGTAGTCAGCACTATAAAAAACGGCCATGCATTCAACTATCGCCCTGACTCAATGCATCTCTATTACGATGATCGATTGTTCAGCTTGGATCTCTCACCAGCACAGTACCACCTATGCATAGTTGACAATGAATATATGTTGGTCATTATTTGCTATTCATCAATGATGTTGATAAAATCAACGCTTATACATGATATGGGCCACATCGATGAAAGTTATCATCGCATAAGAATTTATAACATAAAGTTTGACTTCGAGGCATTCGCGAATGGTCCAGAATCATTTCGTTCTGAATAATGGTAACATGAAATCTCTGTGGAGAGGGACTACAATTACGACATTTGTAGGCTTTGGAAGAATATATATCTTTATTTTGGCAGTGATTAACTAAACTGCGTACATAAATTATAGGATGATCCCCAATTGAAACACCAATCTCTTTATCAGATAATCCAGTCCCGCTATTCATTTAAGGAGTCAAGTGGAAGGATTTATTTTTTCCTATTGCTCAGCTTTTGTTGGCGAGAAATAAAGATGATTACTACGGTCTCATTCATGAAATGTAAAAAACATATGAAATGAAAAAATTGAATATCATTAACAGAATCGCCGACAGAAACAATTATGGCAAGAGAAAATATAGCTAATGATGATTCTTAATGACTCACGTTTACGCAAAGTTAAATTTGAATACATCCGGGTGGTTGGAGAATGCATAAAATTGTCGTGATTGTGGCTGGTATACGTTGAAAGCACCAAACTCGACATGTGCATATACAAACATATAAACTCACACAGGGTCATAATATTATGCACAAGCAGGCACAGAGGGTCCATGATAATGATAGTGACATAGTTGAACTGAAGTCGCTATCGGACTACACCGTCTACTTCCGACTCGACTGTAACACACACAGGTAATTTTGAAAGCGGCGACGGGTGGCCCCCGGTATGGTTGGCGCTATATAGCCCTTCGCAGTCGCGCTGAACCAGCGATCAATGCCCTGGATAAGACTTACTGGAGGTGGTTGTGCTTCATGAAAACACGCGACCATTTCAGTGACTACCGAACCGACTTCTCGACTCTTCTGCATAATCGCATTCACTTACGTCAGTATAAATCAAAAATGATAAATGAATGGATGGAATAATTGCACAATATATTAGTGTCATCTCTCATACCAAAAACTCATGCTCGGAATATTCGTTTAATTGGTGAAATTCTAAGTTTTATAAGTTGGTCGTCTCTATAATTTACCTGAATGATGGGAATCGTTGTCAATATAAAAAAAAAAAAAAACAATTTATCGAAACAATCAACAGCATTCTGTGAATTGAATGAATATCTAGGCCGTCACAATATCAACTTCTATTTCATTTCCAAAATTTACAGTACCCAAACTGAACAACCGTGGACTGATGTGTGATAAAATTGCTCTTAAAATACATGTTGTCTATGGTTTTGTAACATTTGACCTGCGGATGAAATGACCGCGACAAAAAACTGACGGAAATAAAACGGCGCGACCAAATAACCGAAGACTTTATATAGACTGTTGGACGGTCTTTTTTTTCAGTAATGTGGTCGTAGAGTTATTTTATTGCAGTTTTTTTTATGTGGTTATTGTGTCCGTGAGTAACACGTCCTGCACATTGTTGTTTTTAACATTGAATATAATTCGGTTATCGGCCAGCAAGAGTGAAAAGAAATGGTGATTCTGGCTATAGTATTTTCCAAGGTAATTATTAATTGGAAAAAGTTGTAAAAAGTGTATATGCGTTTGTTAGAAAATGAAACAAGAAATTCACTTTGAGACATGGCTACATTGGAAATGACGCGGCTTTAGAAATCTCAGTCAAAGTATTTCGATGAATAACCCGGTGGCAGACCTAATAAACTTTGACAATTAAACTTTTTGCTTTTTTAATTTCGAATCTGAACTCTATAAATATGAACTTTGGTAAATATAATTTTGACAGATATAAATTTGCTGATTCAAATTCACATTTTTTTCAACATTTTGATCACGGGACACTGGCGTCATCAGTTGCATATAGTATGACAATCTGAATGAGATATACATAAATTAATGACCATATTGCTTTTTGGAAATTATTTCAATCTATTGCAACCAAGCACTCTTCTACTGGATTTAGTATTTAATCATCTTGTACAAATGAATTTCATGGAATGAAACACCGTAAATATCTTCGTCATGATAAATGTTTGAAATTAATTGTATTCTAATTCGATGCAGTTGACATTCTAGAATATCTAGGTTGTGTTGTCTTAGGATTCTCTTGAAAAAAAAAAAAAAAACCCTTAACGAAATACTATTTGCGTTTTTAATTCAATATTTCAGTAAAGGAGGATATTATAATGAATATTATGGATAATATAATAATTTGATGAGAAATATTAAAGTAACTCTTCCGAATTGGTTAATTATATTATTATCTGATTACATCACTGGAAAGTAGGACACAAATGATTGAAAATGAGTGAAATTTATATTTCAATAGCTGAAATTTTCTAATTTAAAAATGTCGAAGTTCAAATTGATAAAATTTTGATTTACAGTTTTGAAAAGTTAAAGTTCAACCTGCAAAGTTCTTTAGGTATATAATCAAATAAGTGACAGTAGAATGCTAACGAGTATCCTTTTTCACATTCTGATATTTGGTGGAGGAAAGCTCGAAAAAAATAAAGGTCATCGGTCAGTCGCTTAAATGCGGATGCTAGCCAATTCAGTCTACAGATTATAAAGATATTTTTATGTGTTGCACCAAATATTGATATTTTCGGCATAGATTTTCGTTGATGCAACGATGGAAGAAAATAGAAAATTAAAAAATTGCATATTTCTCGATGTAATAGGGCGCTATTAATTGTATTAGTATTGAAAGGCTGGTACGAGCCAATTTTAGCACACTTCTCTTTTAAAAACTCATAGAAAATAGATTTGGAAGACAAAATTACTCGAGCAAAGTTTATGATGCCATTTATTTTATTTTTAACATTGTGAACAATGTACTCATATTCAGATTTTGAGTTGCTGGGTGGTAATTGGAAAAAACTTGCCCTGAATAAGCGAATACGAAATAGCACAAATAGTATCCGTGACTCCTTTTATCAGTTCGATTAAGAAAGCCGTAGATTCACAATTCAAATTTGATTTGTAACAACGCTATAGAGCAAAAACCAGTTTCGCAGCGTTCAATTTTATTTCGTCATAGAGCAAGTCTCGATGCTATTTCCAATAATATGTCATCATCATGAATGATATATAAAGCTCTTTTTCCCCATTCTGATAAATAAATCAGACCAGAGAACATTTGGCACTCTCTGTTAAAATATTCTGGATTCCAATAGAGAGTCTATTTCGGAATTATTACCAGATTAATTTCGACTTTTCAACTTGTGCACTGCGATTCTGCGGCCACTTTCAATGTTTCATTCACGAAGTCTGTATTTCCTCCGGATTATTACGATTTGAATATAATACAAAATTAGTTGTCCTCGAAAACCGCACATTCAACTTTTTATAAACTGAAGAAAATGAAGGAATTGGTGATAATCTCAAAAATATATATTCAATCCAGTTAAATAATAACTGCGGTGACACAAATTCTATTGAGAGTAAATTTGTGAGATATATTCCAAGATATATGAGACAATCATTACAATTTTGTTTCGTTCATTTTACGGGATAATAATTCCGTTTTTCCTTCACAATACTTCAGAAATGAGCGAGTGGTTTTATTCATCACTGAGTTATGAATTGCTTTCAAATAGAAAATTATTTCTTGCTTAAAATGACATGATACACTTCAAAAATTAATTTTATCTGATATTCAAGAATTTTTTCGACGTACACAGCGCTTTCTATCCAGTTTATAGAAAAAATATTGGATTTTAGGAAAAAGTACTGACTCATCTGCCTGGATATTATTGCAATATATCTGGAGTTGACAGGCGAGAAATCCAAATATCAGCGAGCAGTTGCTGGGAGAAATCGAATCATTCTGGCAAAACCACAACACTAGTAAATCTGATGAAATGACATGAAGACTCAATAGTGATCAGTTTGGATGGAACGCAAATTTCGTTATTGTGAACTGGATGAAGACAGTGAAATGGGATCAAGCATTTCATCTGCAAACGTTTTCGTATCAACTCACATCTGATATACAACTTGGAATGCAAATTGTTTTTTCAAATGTGTTACAAATGTGTTATTATTCACATTGAGTCGTATGCTCATCACAAATTGGCGCTGATTTCCCATAGATAATCCTGATTCTGTGGAAATAAATAGTATACAGTTGATTGACTGGAATATATTACACTTGTCCGCATGCCCTGAAATTTCAGATTTCGGATAATTGTCCGTCAAATTTAGTGAGAGCGATTTCACAAACAACAGCAACATGACTCTTCAACCACTTGGGTTTACCATTGTCAAGCAAATTTCCATACAAATAACCAGCGTACAAAAATAACGTGACTGGAAAACCGAAGATTTTGCAACATATCCTCGACTTTATACATGCGAAAAGGTCATTTTTACAGTTTTCGCATATTAAAGGAAACGCGCAAACGTCCATTCTTTCTCGCTTTCGCCCACATGTATTTTCTCCGTTAGCCCAGATGTTACAGGATGATATTGTTGGTCGTAGCAGACTTTACGTGAGCGAGCGGATGTTTAAAGTGGACGAGCAGGCAGTAGCCCTTCCTTTTGTCATTGAAATATTCACACATAGCCATGTGTTTGTACAATGTGCATATGCATTCATACATGGATAAATACAAGCATGGAGCTAATTCTCATTGTCAGCTGTAAAACTGGAAGAGAATATTTATCTGTGTAGGAAATTCTACCATGTCTCATAGCTGTGAAACAAATCTTTTACGATGTCTCGTATATGTTGAAGTTATGGACATAGACACACTAGATTATGTCTTTGCTTCATACATCAGATATGGTACAAGTGAATCCACGTCAAAGTACTTGGGGCTTACACCTTGGAAAATTAATTGGGTTAGCGCCACACGGATATATGAGCAGTTCCACATCTCTCTATACGGTTTTACTGCTAAGAGCGCGTATATCTATACTTTTTATATGTGGAGGCATAAAATTCCACAGCGCCTGAAAAACTCTTGTCAAGTTCGACTTGCATTTTTAGAGCCATGGTGCACCTCACACGGCATTTAAATTGCATTAATTCATAATGTCAATGATAATATGATTCCTTAGAGTGTTGGGAGAATGTATCCAACATGGCATACGTTTATATTACTAGGAATATTTCCATATCTCCGTAACTAGGAAACCACCTCCGAAAGGCAATTCCACGTCTTGAATGGTATCGTATTTTCCATCTATCGTCAAAAAGAATTTGATTTTGGATTTTCAATACCACATTCCGAAATTAATTTTCAACAAAAGTCACAGACTCCTTCACGAAATTTAATTAATTATGTCGTTCTATTTAAAATCTGAATGGAAATTCTCTTTCAAAACCTTTGATGGGCTGAAACCCAGAAATTTAGATGGTTCATTCAAAGGGAAGACATATATCGCGTACGCAACTAAATATATCAAAGATTTGTGGCCATGGAGATAAATCCCCGAGCATCATTAACTTTATTTTGTACTTTCGGAATTCGGTCCATTCCATCTCTCGAATATATTCTCAGGCTTATCATCAAACACAGCATTCTACATACGTCTACATATTCTCAGTTCAGTAAAGTCACGTATCGAAATTTGAAACATCAAATGTTCTGTTTCCTATATTAAACTTTATAAAACTTTTATAAAATTTATAAATATTTTCAGAGTTAGTATACTCCAAATATAGTTTACTCCACAATGTGAGTGTTATCAATTGCGAAATTTATTATACAAGTTTAGTATGTTTGTATACGGCAATAGTAGTCAACCTGTATACAAGTCCAGTGATTGATAACAAAGTCAAATCTTTACCAATGACTTTTGGTGAAATCGCCGATGTGAGAGACAAAATTCATTCATAAGTTTTTCTGAAATCATGTTAATAATCCAGGGAAGATTCAGTACATTATGAGTGGATGAAAAAAGCAAAATTAAAAACTGATTTGAATTGCGAAACGAAGTGCCTCCACACTCACATAATTCTGTGAAATGTTTTAAAACTTGTTTTCATGCGCATTTATCGATGGAACGTCGTATGCAATCCAATGTGAGTAAATCTTATCTGATGGACAATGAAACGATATGTATACAATCCATGTCCATCACATTCAGAGTAAAGATATGATCATAAAGAACACTTGGTGTGAGATTTTATTATTTATAGCTGTAATATATTTTTATTTATACACATGTTATTTTCATCTACACGCGACTAAAAACGCGCGTATGGTTTTTACATGTTGCTTTTATTTGCGTCATGTTGTGGACAACGACGAGGAAAAAAATTACATATACGTGCAAAAGTATCAGAGCACGTTCTGGTGTATATATGTGCGAACACGTTCAATGCGGGGCGCGTTCTTATCGTCGTGAGAACAGTGAGATCTGACATCCGCCAATGCGGATTCTATACGTATATGGGGGTGAGCACACGACTATTCCTCGTGCTCATCATAAAATTCTCATATCTATATAATACTGACACACCCGTGGACATTCATATTTATCACGTGCACATGATGCTAGGGAAAAAAAATTTGGTACTCTTATAATATATAGTAAGAGAGGGCGGAGAAAAATATGTTTCAATTTTTATCAACATATGAGGAATGAATGGAGCGAAAATAGTACTAGACATTTTTGTATTAACTCAATTTTTTATCAATTTTTCCAAATTCATAATGCATGAATAGTATATGTGAATCTCATGTCCCATTTGAACAGCATCAGATATTAAACAAGGTACCTATTTTGTTGGCATGAAGAATTCAATGAAAATATAATGCTGTGACTTGGTATGTACACAATCATGTCTTTCATTTGAAAGGAAACACCAAAATTTTACAGCAATAGAATATTTATTTTGATGTCTCAATTGCAATGGCCATCGTTCTGTTTCATGATAAATTACTAAATAAAAATAAAGACATTGATATAAATCACATTTTCATGAATTCTATGCATTTTTCATAATCACTAGTTCATATAAAGTATTGCAAAAATTTCGTGAAGTTTCTGTCTATACAAAGAATATTACGAAGATGAAATTTCCATTGTATTATTCTTCATTTCACTGCGCGTCTTGCGTTATTCAATGTACAGCCACTTCGTTGAAACATCAAAATTCGTCATCATGACGAACAATGATTCTCTACTCGACATTATAGAGATGAGTGTACAGTTATGTTGCTCACAAAGGATTATTGCTCAAACTCTGCCATTATGTATCGACATTTCATGAATTGAGTGTCGCTCTTCGACACCACTTGTCTGGAATGCTCTCTCGCATCGATTAGTGATGGGCGTTTGTCCAGTCATGCCTGAAATTAAACACAAGTCATCTCCTATCACTTGATGAATTTTGCTGTCAATACCATATTTTTGCACTTGACATATTATATATGAAAAATGATCATTTGTATATTTGAATGAATTATTAACTGCAAGACCAACAAGCCATTCATTCAGGTGTTTACTCATAATTGTTATTGTCATATTAAAAGTGATAAGAATTAGGTGTACATTGAAAACCTCTACTAGGTGAAGGCCAACTTTGCATAAACCGAAAAAGAATTCAGTGAGGAAAGATTTTTATAGTCTATAATCTTATGTGATCGAAGTTATCATTTAGTAGATACATTGCTCTTTGATATTGGTTACGAATAGCATCAGTCTGTAAATGATGAATGAATTTATTCAACATGTTCAATGTACATCACAAAGTAGTGAATCCGCGAATTCTCTCATACTCACAACCTGCTTTGATAGTTGAACGTCTATATGCGTTCACATATATACGTATAAAGCCGAAGATAGAGAGAATATGCGTAACGAAGTCAAAGTGGTTGGATTGAATCGCAGTGTATGCTCCAGAGAGCACCCCTAACATTTTGTCTGCAAGCTTTGAATTTAAATCTACTCTACTCTCTATCAACATTGTTCATGAGTATTTATATGTCTATTACCACTCGTTTGCTATATTTTCCATTATTTTTCAACGACTTTTTTATTCCAGTTACTATTCACTTCTAACAACTCAGATGATGGTTCTTTCCACGCAAATTGAAAATAAACGCAGGAAAATGGTGAATCTCTTAACCATCACCGACAAATCCAATATAGCCACTATATATACATCCGAATATTCGTTTACATATAGGCAAAATGTAGAAAAAAAAGCTTTTCCTGGGCAAGCTTCTGAAAGCTCGTGTCGGTTTAGAAATATTTCCAGTAAATTTCACGTGGATTCGCTACATGAAGGGAAAAGGTTGCGCACCGTTCACATTTGTATATATATACATATATATATGTGTGTGTGTATATATTTATACGTATGCACCTACACACTTCTCAATCCTTTCGCACATATGTCTCAATGTATGTACATGTGTGTACACATGAAAGACGAGGACGTTTTCGCACTCCACGCCAACCCCAATTGCATATTTCATGGAGAACATGCAGATTAAGTGACGTCGCAACTTTTGCCTTTCTCTCTATCTATCGCTCGCTCTTACTCTTGTCTCCTCGGCCTCCTCTTGCACTATCTTTCTCTATTCTCCCTATTGCCTTTATTCTGCATGCGGGATGACATATACAACGTTCGTTTTGTTGGAGGAACGTAGTTTTCGGAAAGTGAAGTGAAGAAGAAAAAGCGAAGGAAAAAACACCACGAATCCAACTTTGGCCTGGATATGTAGGGATATATATATATATTCAAGAGATATGGTGTCGGCTTTGCCACTCATTGTGGTGCAGGAATGTTGGGAGCAAAAGCTACCTTCCCCCCACACAAACCTCATGCATATAAAATGGACATAAAGTCGATGCAACTCTAAATCAGCAGAAAGGCTTAACTCAATTCTCGAGAATAGAGGAAAAAGAACTTGAAGGAATTGAAAGAATAAGTAAAAAAAAAAAAAAACAGACAAAGCTGTTTGAGATGGCAGTTGTGGAGATTTATCGACACTATTAAGTTTTGCAATTCACGGCCACCGCATTCTGAAGTTTATATATCTTTATTATTTATAAAATACGGATGACCTTCTTATGTATGAGATTAAACTTCAAATTCTGGAACTATTACCAACAGAATTGAAATGGTGTAATGATCCATAAGCATTAGAATGAATATATAACGCAGTTTAACATCGATTTGATGAATTTCTTAGATTTTTTCATTCATTCAAAAAAATCCACGTAGATTCTTACTAACATGGAATTGAATGAATGAAATTTCATTTTCGGAAATTGGTCAGAAGGAAATTTTGTTATGAATGAAGTTGAGTTCATATTGAAACAAATCATTGACATACTGGAGACAAAAAATCCGTCCTATAATTTAGGTTTGGAATAGTGTGTGTATAGTCGATTCTTTTTCTGCTCTCACCAACGTAAAAAAAATAATGTTCCATGTGGGTTAAACTTTATTTACCGTAGTCCCACCATTGAGGAAGTTCTTCACATCTATGATTTCTTCATCTATAGTGGGAGCATGTACACCTCAGCATCAGCTTTCTGACATAAATCTAAAGTGGTTTGGAGATCGTATATCAACTCTCAGAGGGCACAATCCCGTAATATCACATGAAAACCATACTTGGTGTTGGACGTAGAGAAGCATTCAGATATGTGCGATGCTGCAGGTATGGTATATGTAATTCCTAACACAGTTGCTGAATGAAATTTAAACGATCTATTTCAATCTTGAAAAGGTTTCATGAGAATTTTCGGAATTCAAAATAGCCAAAAAAAACTTTTGAGATATGGCACTTTGAAAGAAAATTCATTCTATGGTACTCTTTCCAAAAAAATTATTTGTACTGGTAAATAAAAACTTTCAGTTAACGAAAAAACGAATCACACTATTTTCTGTGTTAAAACTATTTACTTGACATTCAAATCTGTATAGATCATAAAAATGATGATAAGTATAAAAATTAAATAAAAATGAGTTTTGAAGTCCTATTCTATTGTAAATATGTATTTGTTCACATTTTTTTATTTTTCATCTCAATATACGAAATCTTTTTCATAGGGTACATTATCAGACATAAGCGCATCCACTGTAAAGACTTGAACAGCGATCGTGGCATATAAACTGCTCGCAAGCCGGACATCATCATGTTGTTTTGTTTTACCCTTTTTGTACTGGAGCACTCCATATTATCTTCCATGCACTCCTGTATTGTTGTCGCTTTCCGATCTTCATCATTCACCCGGCTGGGATTAAAAAATTTTCACCATTCACAACGGCTTGATCTGCAATATCAAAGAATTTTTGTATGAGTCATTTCTTCATACATCTGACTGTTGTTCATCTCATTTGTTGGAAAGTTTTTACCAAAAAATCTGTCTACTTCTGCTTATTGGCTAACATAGAAAGTCAACAAAATATTTTGAATTTCATGATAAATTCTGGCCACTTCGAAATCACTCTGACAATCATTAAGAGTACAATAAGTGTCCAATAGACGAAAAAAATTTTCTCGTTTGCTTCAAACAGTAGACAAATGTAGACCAACTGTACGAGCGGCAAACGCTCATGAGACACGTTAAGGATGAAAGAGGTGTGAAGCATTATCTACCACTGTAGTGGAAAAGCGTGAAGTACATTTGTCAATCCTGAATATATCACCATCAGATGAATATTACTATCGATACTCTGAACGCCTATGGAATTGAATGAACGTCAAAAAATTTCGCAGAAATACTCGGGAATATTTCTATCGGAATATCAGCTAAAGCGCCAGAGTTGCGAATGAAAAAAAAAACCAATGGATAATTCTTGGTTTCCATTATCAATTGTAATCAAATCAACACCGATATAAAGAGACCAAGAAATTCAACAAATTGATATGTGTATTTTTTTCGTTCTTTCGAAATTGAATAGGACCTATCTCCCTAGCGCTATTGGATTAAATATCGATTGGAGAAGTAATTCACCTTTCATAAAAAAGTTCGCTGATCATATTGCGATAATAGTAGCATACTTAATACATTTAGGAATGATAACCTATTCGTTCATAGCATGAAACTGCTAAGTCTATTAACATAAATATAGAGGATATCATTTGAGAATAAAGATTAAAAACTCAAATTTCATTACCGTGGACGCATCATAAAGTGTAAATCGAAACGACCACATGTACACAAATTTGATTCCTGCAACCAAGCTACTTTTATGAGATCGTATTCACATGGTCCATTCATAAATGAAAAATAATATACTCCGACAATCCCTAGATTAAATTACACTGGCCCATTTGCATTATATCCACGAGATATATACCATTGTTGAGAGAAATGAGGTAGGAAACCACTCGCATCCTGAAGTACCATGTCCCAAGTAGTAGCAGGCATATATAAATCTTTTCCCTGTGTATGGTTTTCAGGAGATTATACATCTACTTACTGTTCGTGAGTTTCAGTTAAACTAACGTTGGGGAATACCTACTGTTTGTTTGCATCTGAAAATCATCCGAATTATATTTTGTGTAAAGATATATTGTGTATCTGAAATGTAAATCAAATAAATATACATTAGTACAGAGTTGTGTATGAATGCCACGATTGTTAAATGATTATTGAAATACTCAACTCGTGTATCACTAATAACATTTATAGAAGTTATACATGAGTGGATATGCATCGCACATATAGTTTGCAGTATATGCAATTCAAAACGTAATCTGATGTAACCACGATATATATATATATATATGTATGCGGTTATTATTATTATCATTATTGATGGTGTTATTGGTAGTATTATCATCAGAATGAGGAAAAGCAGTTTCCGTTTCCGCTTGGAAGAGAATACTATTATTATGTGATGACTGAACTCTCTCATCTCTGTGATCGCTTTACTCCCATTATTGATGATATACTAGGTCTAAAAGCAAAGGATCGTAATCGCTTCTCTAATACGCTTGGGAACATTTTGTGATAGAAACACGTTTTAATCGATTCACAATCGTATGACCTCATCTGTATAATTTGGCGATATGCCCTTCTACTTCTATCAGTATACTATACACTCAACAATAGTGAATTTTCAATCAATTTCTCTTATGTCATCACAACATTTTCAACTTCTTCACTGCAACTTACGCGATATTTAGTTCCACGTCACTCTGTCTAACTTTGTGTCAATTATTTCTTCTCATGGTGTAGATGATATACAGGGTAGATTCAGAGTCATTAGAACAACTGTGGGAGCCTTTGAGCAAGTAAGATAAAATAAGTTTATGGGCTTTGCAACATCATTTCCGCAGACGAAACTTCGGATGATGGATTTTGTGTACGAATAATAAGAAATAGATTTTTATAGATTTTCACTATGGGTAAATGTCTGCTAAAGTCTTTGCTGTATTAAACGCTTGCTTTGGCGTTTAGAAAACTTTGCCAATTATGATGGAAGACTAAACGGCCATTTATTTCTGTCATTATATATTAGTATATTATGCTGCGGAACTTACTTGCGATGAAATACTGGAATATTACCACCAATACTAAATCAGATTGTGATTATAATTCAACCCAAAATGAGTCTGAAACATCAAGATAAATCTCAGGGAGAGTCTGTTCTATTATCATTACATATAAAAACAAAAATTGGGGACGAAAGAGTTGTCATTGTACTAGGATTTAGTATTAATCATTTCTTGTCTATTAAAATCTTATTGGCTAAGTATTTAACTCTGGAGGACTTTGTTCACCACAAGAATCTTGTGAGTGTTCGCGAACGAGAGTTTTAACGAACATTTTAGACAGGATGCAGATTCTAATGCGTGCAATGACGATACTTGACCTCTTAATAGCGAAAAAATGTAAGAAAATTGACCTTGCATTAAATGTGAACTTTATAAAGACATTCAATGAATTTTTCATGTGATGTCCTCAACCTAACTAGTCGATATATTGACCAGCCTGGCCGGCAAGGTAAAGTCCATTGTAATACATTTAGCGCGAAGATTTGGGAGTATTTTCGTACGTTACTTGATGCAGAAAAATTAGAATAGAGGACATTGAAACATAACGACCGTTTTACGTCACAAGAAAATGGTGTCAGCACGAATTGCATTCGAAAAGCAGCTAGTTAAACCTTAACGTCAAAGACGTTCGTACGATTCGATCAGTAAAAAATCGTCACAGATGATGATAAAGTGGCACTTTCTACTCTATAAAAATATTACAGATCAATTTTTCTCTCACTTTACCGCAATTCCAATTTTTTTATTGATATTTCATTTCGTCGTTCATGTTTCACTGATTGTAAAAACCTCTCTTTGTGTATTCATTAAATCATTTTGCTCAATGCATATTCCAGCTTTCAATCACTGCCACACGATTCTACATACAATTCCATTCGAACTCCACTTGCAGTTGAATTTTTCTTATTTATTAATCATATGAATGAATTGATTATATGTCAAGCCGAGGTTTGGCTCGGTTCCATGTAACACGTTACAAGATAATGATATTACACAGAGTATATTTAATCGAAATTGAGCGACACCATGTCATACAGATACCGAAATCTAACTATCTGCCGCGATTCCAATTTAACTCTTAGATCCCTCACCTGTACCAGAATAATTTCCATTGGACATTCTCCCAATATATCGGGAAAAAGCGAAAAATATCACGCTGTTTAATATGTTCAAAAATTGATCGTACTAGGTCCTGACTTTTATCTCCAATAACCGACAATTATATTCTCTTGACACAAAATCGCCTATTAAAAATTCCAGCTGGTATTTTGGTCAGGCGTTATTTATGAACTTTCTACCAGAACTATTTTATATCGATTGGTGGAATGTGTCGAATATTACGTCCAAGTCTCAAATCGGACTAAATGTATCTATCACTCGGATAGCTTATTCAGATCTCTTTTCGTCATTCCCTATATTTAATGACGGAATGTCCGAACCGATAATAACAGAATCAAAGTAAAGAGTACTCTTATCACAACAATGTTTGATTTGAGCACAAAGTGCTCAGAAGAATCGGATATAACTCGGTAATCAGGAAATGTTCTGTTCAAAGTTACTTCAGATATATTCCAAAGCCGACTTATTGATATCTTCTTGAAGATTCTCATTTTCATTTGAAACTTTGTTTGTCCACCAAATCCTATTTATTCAGTATTGTAGTACTGGTTCGTACATGGAGACTATCATGGTGTCTAAAGAAGAATCCTTCTTCACGATCGGAAGATGCTCTCTTTCCAAAACTCCATGAAACAATTTGTTCAAAAATATCACATCGTGATGAGATGAAGATAAAAACACGTGCAAACGAGTGCATTCTTATCCAATCTCACTTTTTGGGTCAACTTCACAGCAGATCACGCTCTTCCCTTGTTGAATCTCTAATTGAATTCGGATTGCCATAAACTAACGTAAAATCAAATGCCTCATCAACCTATACCTCCTTTAAACGCGTTGTAGAGATTCCATACCAATGGAATTGTCTATTCACTGTAATTAATTGTAAAAAAATTGTCATTATTTTGAACGTATCCTGAAGTGTGCATTCTCACCAAGATGTAAAAAATAAACGGATTCTACTGCTTCAATAGAATGCGCTGTTGAATACAAAGACATTAGAATTCAGTGGAAAAAAGGTACTATCGAGAAATTATTGTTCATGATTATCCAGATAACTTTGTCATCATCACTCAATCGGAGAATTAAAATATAGTCAGCATCAAGTTTCAGTTGCATAACATATTATAAAATATCATAAACATTATATTTCTCTCATAAGATATAAGCATGACATCTTGTATTACCAGTTACAGTGTTGAATTCAACATTAATTTGTATAGTACTCCTTAGTTGAGTGTTCCAATATTAGTGGATTCTATCCACTCTGAATATATTATGATTCAAGCCGCAACACTTATTACAAATCCAGCTGTCAATCCGGACTGGCAATACGCATTTAGTAGTTCTATATTTTACAATGAGGTTTCAGCGATGGGTACGGTGGTGATTGAAACATGACGATACCCAGATGCTTCATCATTTGTGTGGTCACGATACATCAGACATTCCGGGCGGTTTTGAAGATAGAACGTTATCATGCAGTATCCGCAAATTATATTGACGACGATGATGCGTTGCAAATGTACCTTAAATTCAAGGCGGCATTCACCCACTATCAGATAGATCCTTAATTCCGGGGTGGTACACCACAGTCAATACACTGCAAGACCCATGTGCAGATGAAACAGACGTGCTCTATAAACCACTTTCGCAAACATATAAAGTATACGAATCAAATAATTATAATGACTAGAAATATTGAGATCCCACGAAACTGATGGAAAACGATTTCGATGAAAATATTCGAGTTGACATTTAGAAGATGAGTAACTTGTAGATGATCATTGTGCTTCCCCTTGCTCTTTTAATATTGGTAATAAAAAGTCAATAGTTCAAAGATGACAGGACGATTCTTGGAATCGACACTCACGATTGGCTATGCACTTGAGATAGTTGTGTTTATATACCTGACGGGAATGCCAGAACGCAGAAAGACATGATGATAACCCAAGGTTGAACTCTGACATTACGAGGAGGATACGTTATACATTGCCCTGTGAAAATGTGTTTTCAAGCCATCATCATTATATACCCTCAGTTGAGTCAGCTTTGATATAGAGAACTCAATTCCCAAATTGTATAGCAAGTTATTGCTATGTTTTTTGTTTTTGTGCACGAGGTATCAACTTACATCTTGCACATCCTAAGTACCCTGGGAAGTGATCACTTTATCGTTTGACGACTCACACACAGCTTCCTCGCTGAATACTCAAAAAAAAATATACACAGTCTATCGCCAAGTTAAACATTAAAAGCTTTGAGGGAAAATGAAATCTTGACCATTGGACGAGTCGTCAAACGTAATCCGAAAATTCAGCCAAAAATATTGAGAATAATCGGATCCAAGCAGTTATCGAACCCGCGGCAGGATGTTTTAATAAATATCTTAACAAAAATTGATCGTATGTATTATAGAATGGAGACGAATTGTAACGTTTCTAATGACTTATATGCAATGCAAACAAGTAATATTTCTTATGCACTATCGAATCTTCGTACATTGAATATTAACGAATATATTCCAGTCTAGACTGTCTCATATGAAAAGATCATCATGCATATATTTCCGAATTAGTGTCGAATATTTTATTGTTTATTCATACCGGAATCAGCACCTGTAATTATTTAAAGTCTCATAGTGAAAAAAAAGGTTGAATCTGAAATGTCTTCAGAATCATAACCACATGAATTCATGATAAGAAAAATCCGCCTGCGTTCGTCGCCTAAGGTAATAAAATAGAAAAGATTTAGATTATTTATGTTCACTCCTTTCGACGTAGTTCCAATTGCAAGAAATCTCAATCGAACTAAGCTTTCTTTGAAATATTACACGAAGCACTCTCCATCAAGGAATCATCTGTTCCTTTCCATGCTTATAAATATTCCCACTTTCCAACTGTTTCCGCCAACTCGACAGCCGTTCAAATATACAAAGTTGATAGACAATTTGACTATATTCGATTATTATATCAACTCCACGACATATTACACTTTCTCATTTCTCGATATTATTTCACGTAACCTACAAATCTTTATGCTTTGACGTTTTTTTTCAAACACCCATACCGATTCATGATGTAATGTAGAAGGACTGAAAGGAATTTCTGGATTATGGTAGTCCCGCAGCGAATCTTAATGATTCATAGAAGAACAGAATGCCGCAGTTGTATTTTATATCAGTGATACATTAATGTTTTGCATTATTAGTAATCCTCTTTCCTGTCCTATATCTGTGCCATAAAAATGAGACACCATATGCAATGGCCACTCTCTCAGTGGTTCATATCGTGTATACAGAATTATTTATATGGAGAGAGCAACTAGTATGATTGATAGCAGATGCGAGTGAACACATTGTATATATATACGTGTACATATGAATCCACATTTGATTCATAGCAATCGGTCAATGCTCTTTGAGTCATCAGGCTGTGTTTCACCACATCAATACGATGAAATTCATGCAGTTCTGAATCAATCCGAAGTATCGTTGTCACATTGGGCTATTATACCCCACGTATGTAGGAATGATTGACTCTTTCGATGCAAAGTATGGAATAGATAGAAATATTTTGGTAACAAGAAGAAATGGAATGTTGGAAAAAAATTGAGTTTTTGTTTTTGTTTTTTCTTCTTTTTCTATAAGTCTATGTAATTTGAGAATATTCCCACAAAATTCGATGAAGATATTCCGGAGATTAACTACATAACGACTCTCAATTTCCGCATACTTTCCCACAGCGCCTTTACGCGATAAATTTAAAACACCCGACGTGTCTTTATCACCTTTGTGTTTTATGATTGAGTGGCATTGAGCGTCAACGTTTCAATGATCCAGTTCATCTAGATTTAATCGAGTACACGACAATTTCTTGGATAGTCCTTTCAAGATTGTTTTCCCATATTGTCTAAAATTCATTTGCAGTATAGCTCAGACAAATTTATTGAAATTCGATGCATGTTCACATGAAGATCTATGATATTCATATGCCAATCAGACATTCACATCTATCATTCATTATATTTTGAAACTAAGTAATTCCTAAAATACATCCGCATAGGGGAAGTTCACGATTGGCTCATTCGCATATGCGGATCATCTGTTAAATATTTTCGAATCAGAATCAAAAAGCAATTTGTTCACTTTTTCAAATGGATACAAATTTGTCACCAAACATAGGTATTCCCACCTTAAGTATTTCAGCTCTTTCCACGCATCCGTAGGATCGCACAAATCTTTATAGAGAACGTTATTTACCATGGATTGGATATAAAATGTCGTTCTGATTCAGATAAGAGAATAAAGCTCCAGTAATACAATCGGATTTGCAGGGCACGACCCACTCTAAATCCTCTTGGATTCTTTGAGATGCCAAAAACATATTTCGGATGTTTTTGACCCGGACATTCTCCAATATTTTCATGTTTTTTTTTAGCGATTCAAGATTTATAGAGCTGAAAGGATGAGAAAGTTTTGTGACACCGGAAACAGGGGAGTTAATAATCCAATATTTCTTTTCGATTCTTCTGAAATATATATTTATGCTACGAATCGAAATCTTGGGAGGGAATTGCCAACCCAGTATGCGAAGATTTTCCTGGTAGGATTAATCAGAAAATATTGATACTGTGTTTGCAGTATGCAATTGATGTTGGGCAATGAGATTCAACTGTTTCATTTGAAAATAGTGCACCAATTGTGATGGAACTGATCGCAAAACGTAGTCTTGTTCAATTATGGGAGCAGCGTGTTCTCACTCACTCAAACCCCCTAACATCGTCCACACCAGAGAAATTTTATCTACAAACCCACATCAGAGAATTATCGTCTGAATTGATCGCATTCTCTTCCTTGTTAGCCATCTTGTTTCCACATACCAAAATCCAATAAAAACTACAAATTCTCAACGGAAAATGATTTCTCAAAGTTTTGTAATAAAACTCTGCTCATCGCAATAAATCATTCATGTACGTGTACAACGACCAAAAGCTTCGCGAAGAAGTTCTTATTTTAATATGTCGGAATTTGAAATAGCAGAAAATCTATTTATTACAACAGTTTTTTGGTTGAAGGCTAACGATATTTAGCATATTAAGCGGAAATAGTTCTAGAAACGTTTCGCAAGTATGTGAAACTATTAAAGCTTTAAGTGAAAATAGTAAAAGCACGACAGTATTAAATTTCGTGTTGAGCTCCACTGTCTACTTTTAGAATTCTTCCGATTACAGAAGATTCAAACATCGATCAAAGATACAAACTGCAAGCTCTACTTTTCTTGTCCATATCTCTTGGAAGTTCCCGTTCTACGTGGTTATCTCAAACAAATCACATGACAAAACCGCCGAAGCTGCCAGGACTACTACTGTGTTGACTTTCCCTAAACGGTACAGAGTAAAAAGGGATCCAATCACGTCCAACAGGTAAACAATGCTATTTTATGAATAACGGAAATGATGACTGATTGAATAAAATTAATACGAGATCACTCTGTAGAATATCACAAGCTAGGAGAAACATTTACAAGTGAAAATGAAACGTATCATAGATAATAAGAGAGATCAAGGAGTGAACATTTTTCGGCCATATATTTCCGAGCTGATGAAACCGCTTCTAGAAAATATTCTAAAATTATTGCATTTGAAATAGTATTATTGAATTCACTATTTTTGTTACAATTTTGATAATTGATCAGTTTTCAAAATTCTATAGAAGAATGGTACACTCATCTCCCGATCAACATCGACCGTAGGTGAGCCACCGTCACATCATTCTTGTACGTAAACTCTCTCATAGACGAATCTCTCTCTCATAACGAATATAACTTGGTGAATCTCATCATATTTCTACGTCTCCAATTAATTCGAAATATTCTCTGCAGCTGAGAACCTTCCTGACACCATGCCTCATGTTTTTGTCTAGTAAATGTATGCAGATATATTCTTTCATGGCTATCATTTTGATATATTTATTATGCACATAAATATTGTTCATATACTTGCGGGAATCACTTCGCTCATGTCTTTAAAGAATGAATCCTCCGACAGACTTCATGAGACGGAGTAATATCTTGCTTAAATATGGAATGTGATGCTTAGATTTCCATTAACTAGTTTGAATCCCCATCAATTGAAAATGAAATGTCCAAAAAATATTTTTGGGTAGTAAATAAAAATTGATATTTGAAGTTTATTATTTGACGAATGTCACTAATTTGTCATCAATCAATTATCTTCTTTTTCGTCTACTAGTCTGGAAAATTTAATTTTATTTATATTAGCAGAGATCCTCGTATAGTCAATTCAGGGAGCATGAGTATTTTTAAACAATTATGTAAAAATGAAAAGCCTTCATTGATCAATCATCATTGTACGTTCTGTGAATTTAAAAATGTCACACTTAATATAAAGGCAAATAATTTCAGATTTCGCTTCTTTTTTATTTCAACCGATTCTTTATCTGCAGTGCAGATCCTGAAGAGTACCCAGAAATCCAGGTCAATGAACAGAAATAGGATCGAGCTTAGTGTCATTTTAATCAACTCTGTATTGAAAAAATGATAAAATAAGTTGATAGCATGCCTGGCCATCTGTGAATCGAACAGTTAATGAGAACTGTGATTAAATGAGGATGAGAAAGATGTTCTTTATTCAAGAAAAAACATTTTTTTTAAATACTGAATTGTTCAAGACGGAATGAAACTTCTAGTATTTATGCCATTCATTTTTTTGACGTATGTTATCATCAATATCACTGTTTCTATGTCTTATCTTAGCTATATTTCACCTGTCACCACGTTGTAGCAAAGACCTCAAAACACCAATACTCAAATGTTGAAAAGCATGAACTCTTACCATGAGAATAAAATTTATTTACCTCAGCAATATTTTATTTAATGCAAATAATTCTCTCTTGAGTGCATCCGGGGCAGGAACAAATCCATTCTCATTGTTAATGTAGGTTTAGGCTTCGTAACAAGAATAATTCTTCTTCACTCAGTTGAAATTTCCATTATTACAAATATTTATTGTTGGCGTCCCCATTTAATAAGAATATGGAGAATATATCAATTTAATGATGAATATTATGTTTAGCGGGAATAAAGTTAATGAATTGATTAATAATAAATCAAATTAAAATCGATAAAAATAGAATATAGCTCGTGCTATAGATGCCTCCACAAATATAGTTAACTTTTCGGCTCACACGTCGCTGGAAATTCAGTCACGCAATATATATGCATATATATATATATATATATGTATATATTTCATGAACCATTAGGATTATAAGTTTGTATACTAACACACAACGAGAGTGGTAGTTATACCAAGGTAATAATCGACAGAAAGTTCAATCGTATATATGAAACCTCATCATCAAGTTTGAGGGTACCAATGTTGGTAGAAAGCAGAAGCCCCGGTTGCTTTCAGAAAATATACGTGTATGGGATAGCGTATTTGTGTCTAATGGATATAGACCAAGTGAGGAGCGAAAGAAGGGGTATGGAAGTGAGCTGAGAGAGTGGACGGAACTGGGAATAGTGGTGAATGTGTCTCGGTGGTGAGTAGATATAGAATGCGTGTGGGTGAACCGGCGTCGTTGGTCGCACGACCTACCCACCGCGCCAGTAGGGAGAGTCAGGTACGAGTCAGACGGCCGAGTGAATGCCAGTCTACCGTGGGAGCGTGGCGCGACACCATCACCGGCTATTTGTATATATAAACTTGCATATTTATTCATACATACGAAAAAACGAATAAGTTTGTACACATGCCAAAATATATAATAATCGAGGTTTCGTGTTACGATTAATTGAAATAATATTCAGCTGTTTAAAACTTTGTAGTGAAAATACGAACAATCATAGCTAAACTTGAAAGAAGAAAATTAAAACAATTATAATCTCAGTGCGTTAAATAAATTGTTGCCATACGCATAGGTATCAATATTTATTGAAAAGATTTTTTTTAGATATTTTTGTTTATAAAATAATGGACATATTTGTGAAGTGACGTGACACAACGTCGGATCACGACGAAATCACGGCACGTGTAGTGGATTCTCCTGCTTCTTGCATTATCAATTTGAGGTACATATTTTTCTCTTCATTTTTTGCACCATATGAAATATATTTCTAAAATTTAGTGTGTGTTTCTTGTGCGTATTCGTCTACGTAAGTGAGTGCGCGTTCTGCATAATATATACTCTTCATACTTCATATTCCACAATTGAAAAATTAATGAGAACACTAGAGTGAAACAATCGATATACACATACACATATGAACTCACAGGGTTACTCGTTTAAACAGCTAGTTCTCAAATAATTCAAACTGACCTCTATTCGTGAATGCCGAGACTTCAAAGAAATCTATTCTTTTTATTTTCGACATGTCTTTAGACGGCGCATAAAAAAACTCTCTTCGTAAGAATAGTGATATACTGAATCTGTTTACATGAAAACAGTTTTCGTTCAATTAGTTTTTAAACTCTATACAGTTTCAATTTTTCTGTTCATCAACACCACTGCAATTGAAATTTTTCACAAAGAAGTAGCTGAAATGAAATCAATTAGTTTAATTTTTGATAATAGAGATCATTCAGTAGAATAAATCTGCGTTTGCAACAACAATACTGATCAATCTGATGAAATAATGCTATCAGCAACTGACCAATGTGGGTATGCTCACGGTTAATGTATATTCATGGCGAACGGATTCGGGAACGGCGTCAGTATTAATAAGAGATTTATTAAAATCGATTCGATGTATGAATTCATCATAGTATTGATGAATTAGTTCACGATCTGAACTCAGTGTTTATCATTTAATTGGTTTACCACTGATGAAATTTTCAATATTCATTAAGGCAAAAATATTCACTTTCTGCTAAATAAATGATTCGACAAAATTACTTTGGGTAATCCGGTCCCCCATCTTTTTCTGGACACATTTCGAAAGAATAGAATCAGGACTACATGAGACGGCACAAAGACATTCACGTTTTGAGCTTGAGTATTTCGGCTCAAAGGAAAGCGATGAAGATAAGAACCGACTATGTATTGGAAATACTTCATGTCACGTTCGTAACACTGACTTACTATTTGACTCTTTAAATTTTTATTTAGTTCTAATGATTTTTTGATCCTTATCACTTAATTAATCATATATGTTTGAAAGTGACGCGTAACTAAAGTGTCACTGTGAAAACACTGAAGTTAATATCAGATCAAACAAACCTGCACTTTGACGCGCAAGCTGTGTACATATGAAGGAGATGCGTAGATGGGGAGAGGATGAGAGAAAGGCAGAGAGAGAGAGAGAGAGAGAGAGAGAGAGCGCCAGTGTTTATCGTTAATCGCTGTTATATTTGAAAAGTTGCTCATCTTTTATGAAACATTTGTGCCTTTTAATGCATTGATAACTTCCGTAAATTGATGACGTAGGTTTTCGTGTGTCGAAAATGGTAGAAATGGCTGTGTTTGCAGTTAATAATTATAATCCCTGAATAATCTCATATGACAATTACGTAAATCGGATCATTCATTCGTTCGTTATGAATATCAATATTAGAAAAAAAAAGTATAAAATAAATCGTATCGAAAGTAGCATAATTACTCAAGCGTGGAAATACTTCATTGGGAGAAAATCAATAGATTTAATTCAGCTCCCTATAATTATTCGATTCGAAGAGGCGAAAGATTTAAAATGGTTCACAGCAATGTTGTTATTGGTCATAATCGCGTTACGATATTCGAGTTGGATTATCGGAGCACATCAAGGATCAGCGAATTTTCATGAAAAAAATGATGGGCTTAATGGAATATCAACTGTCAAAAATTTTCCCCTCTAGTGATTTGTAATATTTTCATTTCGTACATGGACAGTCTGTGTGCGTAATTTTAGTGTGTAATATGAAAAAAACAGTCGTCAAATTTTCAGAGTATCAAAGGGAGATACTGTATTTATCTGTTCCAACAGCATACTTCAAGTTTATTAACTCTTCAAGTATCACTGACGCCTTTAGGCGCGAATATTACACCGACCACTCGTGTCAATTACGCTGTTGAGCGCAACGGAGGTACTTATAATAATGGAATGTAAATATCTCTCAGTATTTTATGTCAGCTTATTTATTTATTTGAATTAAATTAATTTTGTGATGGAAGACTTTTGCATCAGGAAATGGATATCCTGCTGAACATCCAGGAAAATAGTAGCGAACCTATCGAATTTCGAGACTTCGCATATGCACAGCAAAAGTTTACAAATAACAATAAATTGTTTTTGTTAGAAAAATATTGATTGAAAGGTGTCTCTAATTGGACATGGTAATATTCCAACTTTTATCCATCGTTGAAAATAACGGATTCATTGAATAAATTCATTGTGATGGATCTGAAACAGATTTATTAAATTTCAAAACTTTTTATTCATTTCACGAATATAACTAATTCAATAAATGTCATTATCTGGTGGCCTGAGGGGCGGAGTCGTACATAGCTAACGCGTTATAATCAACACAATTCAATTTTATTATGATAATTTTCCAAATTTATAGACTGATACCCTTTTATTGAACATTCAGCGTAATGTCTATCTATTACTTTTCCTTGTTTTTGGAACAGGATAAATATTTCGCCGGCGCTATAATCGAAAATATGTAAGCCACTCAGATTCAATTCGAGAGACTTGACACTATACAAAACATGACAAAGCCATAAATTCAAATTTTAATTGAATTCAGTACTGAGAATTTGATGTTGATTATTTTGTACTTGTATAAATTGTATGCCATTAGTAATCCAATAAGTAAAAACTTTCCAGTTTTTAATGAAATCTACATTTGTCTTATACACGAGGGAAAACTCTCAATAACTGGACAAATTTTAGTATTTGACATTATACAGACAAAATTATATTTCATTGAACCAGATTTGTTGCTATTGGATTTAAAATTAAAGAACGCCAGTAAGTCTCCGGGGAATTGAGTTATTTCATTGGAAAAAAAACCTCTGAAAATAAACAGAGTTTTCAAATTATGATCTTTTGAAGAAAAAAGCTTTTTCACAAAATGGTGAGTCTTTGAACAGAAAATCCAATTCAGGCGAATTTTCCAATCATACTCGTTGCCAGAATACTTAATTGCAAAATAGAGAGAAACGACTGATTGTAGTTAGTGTAATGTTTTCAATCAGGTAGAGCAAAGTTGTCCGCAAACGAAAGTTTCCAGCGAATGTTATCCTGCAAATCATATGAAAATTGAATTTTTTATATTTGTTAAACATTGTTGATTCCGGTCGCATCAAACTGATCTTCACTTTTCTTATCTCAGTTATCGCATTTTCTCGCTTTCGACAGACATTGACAGTGACATTGATATTCACAAATGTGTCCTTCCATGAAATGCAGTAGATGAAAATGGAACTTTCTCAACTTATCACAGTAGTGTTCTTCCTCAAATACTAGTTATCTATATATCAAGAAGACACTCGAGTGAATTCCATAATTCTATAATTGTGTTTCACCAGTAACTTTTACAAGTTTGAATTGTAAGAACTATATTTACGGAACATTACAATTTCCTAACATTAAAGGTTCACTTTGGTGTGTTTTATACTTTTTCATATTTACATAAAATATTATTTGACTTTGATTGATAAATAATTAATTGTGTAGAATTCACATTGTTTTCAAATTTGCGAGGAACAGAAAGAAGGAAAAAAGGAAGAAAGTATTACTTAGAAGCCCTATAAAGTTGAAAAATTGAAATAATCTCTCATTAAACTTCGAGTATACAATATTTCTCCTTATTTTTCTGTGAAAGTATTCATGACAGACCTTGCATATTTCATTGAGTTAAATTTCCGGTTATTAATTGCACTGCTCTACATTTATTATATATTCAGATGTGTATGTATATTTCAGCACTGCGACACATTATGACAATAAAGGATCTGAAAATGAAAGTAACAGCGCTTCCTGCTATAAAATTTGAATAAAAAATATTTTTCCTTATTGAATTACCGATAATTGTGAGCTTCGAATTTCTCGCCATTACAGTGTGTCATACACTCTATCTATATATATTTATATATATACAATTTCTACACGCAGTGCTGTTGATAATGAATGTCATTCCAAATTACCGAGACAAATATTTCAGCTTTAAATGCGGCAAAACATTGTTGCGTGATCGGAATGAACGATAGACGAGTCATTCGAACAATTCGTATACTCTGGTGTCCCATTAAAAATTTAACGTCCAACTCCCGCCCGTTATCATCCCCTCTTTTATTATTATTTTTTCTTGTTTCATCTTTTTGTCCACTTTTTATTTTTTTTTCTCCATCGTACAGTTGTACAACAATGGTTGAGTTTACTATCATAGTATGATATCTTTCGTCTACTTGCGTTACATAAATGCGCATATGTATCGTTCATATACACGCACATACACATACCACATATATACACACTGACACATAATTCTCACGCACGCAAGAGTGCAATTCCATTCCAGTGTATAAAATACTGTACATTTCCCCAGTGACACTGTGTGTATAACAAAACGAGGGAAGGAAAGGAAGGAAAAAAACAAACAATTCTGCATTGATGTTTTACGTATGATTAAAAAGAAATTGTGACATTTAGTAAATGGTTCGTCTGATCAGAACAGACAGTAATAAACATAATGAGTATATTGTTTAATCTATGCGCATATACAAATGAATTTATGTGTATGTATATACTTAAATGATTAGTCCCAATTCCAAGTTTACATATAAAATATATATGTGTAATATTGAAGCGTGGATAATCTACTAATCTCTCTGTACAAATACGAACACATGTCAAGGATGTATTGAATAGCATAGAATGAATGTATATACATCCATAAACGTGCGTTAAATATCTCTGTTCCAATTCTGTACGCAAATGGAACTATTGTATGAGGGATAAAAAAAAAAAAAAAAAGAAACACAGAAAGCAGTTACACGAGTGAAAATCCGGCAGTTTTTCTTCATCTCTCGACTTTATTTTTTGTACCCAGTGATTTGACCTTTTGCTCGAGCATCGGAGTGTTGGGCAGAAAAAAATCTCAGGGATTTGGGTGGATATCGTGTAATCGTTTTACTTGACGTTGTTTGCCCTCAAGTTTTTGTTGGCTGAGAACTTCTTGGATGTACACTTATGGCGGTCACATAAAGTTTGTGAAAAAAATTGAAATAGAAAAAAAAGTGTCACATACATATATATTTTCACGCACACCCTGCTTCAAAACTTCACAATTTTGTGGTCCTGTATTCACGCAATTGGAGCTGTACCGCAATTCTCTTTCAGATCGATAATTTTGTGAACACTTTCTCTTTGGAATATGAAGACTCTGAAAGGAGCAATGTACTATAGAACTCCCGGAACAAATTGTTAATAAAGTAATTTGATTGAATTCTTGCAGGTAGTACAAATTTTAGTAAAAAAAAAACTTCAACTCAATTACGAAATCTACAATATAAAAGAAAAAGAGGGAAGGGATGTATTTAGTTGATGCTGAAGTTCAACTGTTTCCACCATTTTTTAATTTTCTTCTTTCTTCCTACATAGATGACGAGTGAAAATAGATTTTCCTTTCACCTGTTTGGTCTTAATTGAGTGCACAGGGACTATAAACACTGTACGTCCACAATACTTAATTCAATTTTCTTACAACCACCGCATAATTGCACGATACGAAAACAATATAATGAAAATTGAGAGACCAAAGGGTGTAATTATTCTAGAAACACTGGAAAACAGAACACATCTGGTTAAAAACATTGTATGCAATGAAATTCACTCAGAATGCAAGAGGTTGAGAAGCATGAAAATTTCACACTTGGGGTTGGGAAATATACTGATTCGGATGTATAATTACGATTACATCATAACTAACCGTTGCGTTTGCCATAGATTGTGACGTACTCCAAACCACCTTCATTATTTCACTTGGTAAAATTTCCAGGAGCTGTGAACAAACGAACCTTTTTCATTATTTCTCTGATGTTGAGAAATTTCTTTCCCACAAAAGTTTTAGATCGATCATTGGAATGGTTGGGTGGTGTTTCGGGCGGGATATTTGATTGGACGTTATTCATCAGATTTATTTTTTAGGTTTCGCACAATCGAAAATACAGTTCGATATAAACAGTTAGAACCCTGACAATTTGATTCTTATTTAGCATGAAATAAAAAGGGCGCAAGGACTTGAAAAATCCAATATGAATTAATCAATGATGAAAAAATATTATAAAAAGCAGTAATGCAATAGATGTTGTTTTCCTCGTGCCGTTATAATTAATGTTTACCTTTCAATATTTGCAAAATTCCCAATTACCCTCTCAAACACTGCGGCGTATTCGTGTATTGAACATTGAGAAAGAATTAATTCCAATAAATTATTCTTATCATTCATTAAACAAAATTACCAGTTTGAAATTTGAACATTCTTTTCCTATTCGTGAAATATTCATTTTCCGATCCCTCATCGCATATTCCATAGGTTTTAAATCCTTCGCCGGAAAAGCGTGAGCGGAATTGAAGTCTGATCAACGAAATTTTTTCCGCGCGATCCCATACAATACATTCTGACAAATTCCTTTCATCCAACACGATGGTAAAGAGGAATACAATTGTTAATCTTGAATTGTTCATAATAACTCGCAATAAATAAATTAATCTTTGGAATTGGAGAATATTTGTTTCTGATCAGAATTTTTAGTTCTTCAATTCCAAAAATGTTTTCCATTATTTGAAGTCAAGCTCTGCTGCCAAAAAGCGCCAATCAATCCTGGATACATGAGAAAAAATGCTAATATTGCCGCTCTCAATGATTCATTCATCCATCACTCCATTACATATTGCATATCATCTGACTGACGCGTGTAAATTATAATCAACTGTATTTGAAGGTTCACTGAAATGACTACAAATAGCCACCGTATTCTCTAATGAAATAAAACACGTAAGCTCGCCTGTCCATCATAAAAAATATCGTTTATTAATGTAAATTTGAGACGTCAATATAAAATGTTGAATATCCAAGGGAAAATGTGTATGAGCTTGAAAATTTTAGCATGAAATGTCTATCAACTGCATAATGCACACATACAGTGGTCACATGTGCATGTGTCCAAATACACATACATCATGTGTAGTTACGTCATGGTGCGATGCCTCGTACACTTGATGTCTGGTCCAGATCGAGGTAGAATTACGTTCTGGACGTGGATCAACACAATATGTAGACTAGTTAACGCTCTTCTCAGAATGGTATGGGCATTTGGGACATTTGGATATATATAGTGCCCCTCAAGGCGTTTGCATTCCGTCCCAGGTGTCTGATGAAATGGATATTAGCTCCTATGGGAAATGACAAGAGTGAGAGAGAATTAGTTGAGTAAACAATAGACTGATTGGTTGTCGCCTCTCATGTTTATCTCGTTGCAATTAATTCTCATCGATCTCGAACACACATTTTCTCATTCGATTTCCATTGAAGTTTATCTATGAAAATAACTATTTCGCATGCACGAGTTAACATCCAAATTGTTTCAACTCAATTATCGTCATATTTATTTATATTTATTTACTTCAGGATTTCTTTCTCTGTGGATCTTGTTTTTCGTGTTAGTTTTATGGGATAAATTGGGCGTTCCAATATGAGTAAGTACAAAGGGAATACTTCATAATACTGTTTCGGTTTTTGTTGTCACATACAAATCATGTCCTATTCTTCAGAGTTGGTATGCCACCAAATGTTCCAAATTAGTGCAATATGAATAAGTATAAACGATTACCGTTACATGAGTCATTCTCAACAATCAATTCATCAAATATAACGTGAACTAGTTATTTGATCATGATAAAGTGAGTGGAACATTATACAACATCACATCAATTATAGTTCCATTAAGACATTTTTTATAATTAACTTTATTACTCACTAAAAGTTAGAATTTTAAACTGATAAGAAATACATCGTTCTACGAGTCTAGACATTTTCCTATGATTAATCATGAAATAATCAGAGGTTAAACGCAAAAAATAGTGAATTATTTTGTGGAAATGATTCGAAGCGGAGCAAAAATTATTGATCAATCAATAATTAGACTCCACAATCGAATGGGATAAACTATAATTATTCACGAGTGAGGGATGAAATACAGGAAACTGGAAAATGTAAACTGATTAACCGAGTTGAACAGATTTGCAAGCCGTTGATAGTTGGATGAATGAGCAATGAGTACATAATATGTTGGAAATGTGGGACTTTACAAACTTCACATGAGTCTAATCCGATGAATGTTTTTTTTCTCTTTGGCAATATTCATGATTGATCCCACACTATTCCGCTTCCGTAAAATTAATCTCTTGCAATGTGTATTGTGCCCACAATTCAGTAAATCCACATCATGATATCGTATAAATACTAAAAAACTTGAATTGAAAAAATCTTCGGTATAGACTATCGAGCATGCGTTAACAACTGATCCACTGTAGAAATTCTTTGAAAAATTGAAAAAATACTACTATCCATCACGTAGAAATGAAGAATCAATTACGTCAATAGTGATCATCACTCGAATTTCTCACCGAATATTTGTCCAAAAAGTTCAAAACGGTGGACGAATATTCGTGAGAAACGCATCCATAAAACCTCTCATTTCACTTTATATTTAATAAAATATATGAATTTCAAATTCGGTGAAAAGAAAGTTAGTGGTTGCAGTCATGATGAGGCTGATCGTATTCCACAAGAATTCATTACAACTGTGGAGTTTTGTGTAGATAATTGAATTTCAGGCCGTTCAGCCATTCGGAAATGTAACATAAAGGAAATTGGTTACTATCACAGGTACATGTGTGCTGAGAACATGTGTGCACAGTCGAATTTAGCCGCTTTCATGTCTCTTGTTATGTGTATTTCAATCTCACGATGTCTCTGTTCCTTTCCCTTCCCTCGTCAAATTACCTCGGATGAGTGAAGATTCTATTACTGCAATTTACTCAGTGTTATTAACAAGTATTTGTCATAATATTAAATGACTGTGACTTTGTTCTCAATCGCAATAAGATTTTAATAAATTTCACGGACCCGTACATCGCGATGCGGACATCTTATTTTTTAATATTATGGCGATTTTCAAGGCCTTTATGAGAAGGGGCTGACACTAATTCTATGGGATTATGGAAACAATTTTTCTTGTAATTTTTTCAGTAATATTGTGCATAGACACATAGACATTTGATATATCATACTCTGAATCAAAGTCTATTGCGACAGCAACGACCAGAGTGCGAATAAATCGTCAGGCATCAATGAATGTTAACACTGTCAGTAAGGGTTGACAAGGACAGCCGATAACGCGCTAAGCGAGCATGAAATCACGAGTTGATATGAATTTCCCTCTTTGACACGATTATTGACGATAGGTTGGATCATCGGGAAACGGACACCTCACGCGTGAGTGACATGTAACTTACACTCAATCGTTCCAAATTATCTAACGAGTTGAATGTGTGAAAGTTGTATGCGCTCAGCACGGATTTGAGTCGTTTTACGAAATATGCAATTGTTATTGACGATTTAAACAGTTAAAGTGATCATACAACCAAAGTTCGGAAAGAATAGTGGAGTCAAATTAGTACAAATTATCATTGATGGTCACGAGTGAATGGAACGTGTCATGGTGATTTTCAAGATTAAAATTGCTGAAAGAAACGAATTAGCATTTCAAATATTGGAAATCGAGTGCCGCTACGTTGACAGAGATTTATCTCTGGTTTTCAGTCAGAATCTTCGATTCAGAAACGAAGAAAAAATATTTCACTGAAGAATCGTTATATGACAGGTAGCAGACTAAACGCATCTATGAGAATATAGGAGAGGAAGGAGAGAAAAATATATTTGCAAAATATGATGGAAAGCCAATTGGGAATCCAGTACATCACAGATTGGTTTGGGGAAGAAACTGCGAAGAACTGAATAAACAAAAAATAAAATCAGAGAGAGTATAAAATCGCTTTTGATACGAGCGAACTTTTTCTTGTTTGCTTCTGTGATATAAAAGGAACTTTGTCGATGGCTTTGACGAGTGCAGAAATAGAAAAGAGAGAAGTGGCACAAAAGTGAGATGGAATAAGTATACTTCTGAAGCATCAGATTTGGCGAACTATTTATATATATTCATACTAATGCAGATATCTACAAAATCGCAGTTGCCTTAACCATTCTCCAATTTACAACCGAGCATTTATAATTGGATGCGAGAATTTTAGTCCTGACTCAAAACACGAGATATTGTTCCATTCGTTGAAGCAGGCACAATTTTCGGTTATTTGTCAGTTATAATGAAAGATTCATTGATTAGTGGACTGACGGAAGGAGATTCACCATTCATCACTCTCACAATTCTTGCAGGGAAAATATTTATGGAAAAAAAAGATACTTTTAACGTCGACCTGCAATGAAAGTCAGATAACTTTGTTTATTTCTGGACCATTTCTATCACTCTGACATCAAAATAGGGGAAGCGATCAATGTAAAAATATCTCCAATCCCCATATATGACTCAAGTTATGATTTCATTCCATGTTTATTGCATTATAATTCTATAAATCAGATCTTTTATAACGTGGTTGAACGCATATGAACGAATTGGGGCTTATGCATGATACATTACAGCATCCTTTCTGCTGCATATACTCACTATAATGTATACTTACAACTGTACGTGCCATGAACGAATGCGTTTACGGAAAAATACATGTGGAAATTCTTTATTGACACTGGAAGTATCGACCTTCTTGACGAAAAAACTAATTTTCTGATTTTATATTCACTTCACCTAGGCCTTCGGAAATTTGTGGTGAAAATTTTCCAACTTATAAGAATTTCAGTTCCGACCTCAAACATATCCGCACACAAAGTCAAATATTTTCACACTGCGTTTCATCGCCATGGGCGTTTATAGATCAGGGATTGCAGTAGCGAAAATTTGCCCCGTTCACGATTGATTGTTAACTTTTATATATCCACAGAATTTTCCGTCTTTCTCAAAAATCTGCTCTCACTTTTATACCAGGAGAATAACCGATTGTTAGAAATCGCAAGCAATAAATTTATCTTTCGATCAAGCGTATTAGACTCTCCATAAGTATTCTCTGAACAATAATGACATCATAAATGAATCACAGTGATATGTCAGAGATTGAGTCCTACGTGACATCGATGTGCCAATTGAGGTTGTCGAGAAAAACTAATAGTTTCAACAGAAACTATACAATTTCTATCAGCAAATATCCGTATGAACTCTATGAAATGTGTATTTGTATTCTCTCCCATTGTAATCTTTTCTATTCATACACATATTCCCTGCCATCAATCCGTCACTTAAACTGTGCATATAGTGTAGTATAGTATAGTAGAGTGGTTATACATCAACAACGATTTATAAGTTATGAGCATCAGCCGATAGAGCTTGTCACATATTAAAGTATATATGTGTAGTCAAATATTTATGACAATACTCAGCCAACTGTGCTATCGTGAATCCAAATTAACACTTTACCTAACACATAACACTTCACACATCACAAATTCACATTCAATCAACAAATGCTTCATTGAGAATTCAACAAAATAACTTCTGTGAGAATGAATAGCAGTTCATATTGAATTCGAACAAACCATTACCATGTTTGCAAATCAATAGATATTATTTGTTGAACAATTCAACAATTCATGGAACTAATGCGTTTTACATAGGAAACGTTTGAATGATTTTCCCAAGTCATTGGACATGTTGGGTTTTAAAAAACTACTGCTGAAACGAAAAAATACTTCATTGTGGAACCAAATTTTTTTTTCCAACAGGTAATCATTCTTATTTATGAAAATGAATGACACGAAGTTCTCGTGACAATTTCCAGATCAATGTTCAGTGTGAATCATATTGAGCTGTATTCAAGTGATTGTGCTAATAGAAAGTGGGCTCTTAAAAACTTGGATGGGACACTAAGTATTTAATTGAGATGAATTTTTTCAGGATTATTCGGTCTTTTTCTCGGTGATATCGCCATTCGCTTTTTACATTCAATTTGTACACAGCTTTTCAATTTCATTTCAAAAGGAGATTATTCGTGCATCTATATGGCTCATGGCAAAGCGTTATCATTCGTGCACTCACTTTTCTTGCATTTTGCTATATGTCTCCCTTTCCCGTCACGATCAGATGCGAGCTTGGAATCGATTTGCATGATGTATTATAAGATGGTATGCTCATACAGGTCGAAACTTGGAGAATAAATCCGATAATGTTCTCGGAATAGGTTGAATGTATCTTGAATGTTTCCTTGAAGCTACATTTGCTTTACATCATCCAATTGATAAAATAAAACTTTAAATTAGATTTGTTTTTGTATCATGATTTCAGGCATCAAATTCTATTCGTGTGACAAATTGAATGTTCAGAATTTTTCGCTACTTTTTGCAATAAAATTGATGTAATTTCTAGCTACTATAAACACCAACTTTGTCTCCCATTTTCAAATTTACTGGAATCAAATGTACAAATCGTTTTCATAAAATTCAACAAAATTCACTCTCATATTCACAGCTTAATATAATTTCATGAATTATCCCAATGATATCTTCAATATTTATAAATGTGAATTAGTCACTTGAAAAAGATTTCGTAAGGAATCGCTCTAATTCTTGACTTCAAATTTACATTCAGTCATTTTCATATAAAGTATTCGGGATGGTGCTCATGTAATAATTTGCAGGTAAAAATGTAAATCAGACAATAATCATGATGATATTTTTCTTTGTAATCGTTTTTTGGTCTCTATTAGTGATAAGATGGAGCGATTGCAAAGAAACAAAACATGAAAAGCAATTTAACAGTTATGAATTTCGTGTTTTTTTTATATTCATGTATAGTAGTTTTGTATTTCAGTATTCTCGTCTTCAACTGAGAATTAATAATACTAGCAGCAATCATTTTCGTAGTGATGAATTATACATTCATAAACGATCATGAAATACGGAGATAATTAGAGGCGAAATTTTCAAGCAGCCTCAGTTACAAGTACTCATCAATAAAAACATATACATTGTTAGTTGCTATCTGGGTAAAGTGTGTGAGAGAAAGAGAGCGAGGGAGAGAAAGAGAGGATAAAATGGAGAAAGAAATGGGGTATGGAATGTATAGGAAAAATCCTCATTCCCTTTTTTCATCGTTGTAGAATTTTTTGCTTCGTTATTATTTAAGAATATTGGCAGATGCGATTGCGTTGAAAAAATCACAACGTGTTCCTTTGAGAATTCACAAATCCTATCTTGCTACTTCATACAACGGTATTGACACCGGGAACACCTTCCGATTGATTCTCTTGAAGCTTGTCAATGAAAGGAAATTTTTCTTTTTTCACCACTTTTCTCTAAGACATTCATAAAAGAAAATCGTGAAAAGAAGATTTTATAAATTGAAGAAATATTGCAGTTTACCCAAGCAGACATAATTTATTTTTCTTCCTCTTCTCTGAATGTACATAAACGAGAAACTGCGAATATTCTGCGAGGTATTTGGTCAACTATTTATGAGTTCCGCGACGTTGAAAATTTATTTTTCGAATCGTGTGATTTTCCCACGGTATTGTTGATATAGTATTTTCAGGTTTGTGAATTTCCGGAAATGGGGTAAAATGTGAGGGAAAATAATGCTTCAGAATATAATTGCTTATAATTGCATAATTATTGACGTCTATTCGATTCACATGTCCTAAGCCAAAGTGAAGTTTCACGGTGGTATCTGAACGCATCACAATATTTAATGATGTTGACCATTCCTGAATAGTATTCTGATGTTGATTTCTATGAAACTGCTCAACTTTCGCGTCATCATGCGCTCTCATGTGCCTCATATTTATACAAATCAGAATTAAAGAAAAAATTCAATTTTTCACATCTTCGCTGCAGTATTCCCTCTTAAAAATAGTTTGCACATGGAGAAAAAAGCTCTCACTCGTAGTCCGTGAATTCACTGAAATATATAGAAATATACATTCATTTTGTGTTTGTCAGGAACTTATGCATATATGTATATATTCCTTTCCGCCACTAGAAAATTCAAAACAGCGTAAAACGGTGCATACGCCTATTCATTCCTAGAACGTACAATATAAAGCAGCAATTGAAAATTCTCAAACAAAAAACATAACAGGATATTACAATTGAATATATCACTTGTGGATAAGATTAAACTATAATTTCGCCATATTTTCAAGTATAATTTTCATTGCAACTTCAACAATGTAAAATTTTTTCATGAGAGTATTCGAAACAATTAAAAAGCAATATCGGCGAACATGAATTGGCTTAATCTGAAACTAATCTAG
Organism: Meteorus cinctellus; assembly: GCA_030523045.1. Taxonomy (NCBI): domain Eukaryota; kingdom Metazoa; phylum Arthropoda; class Insecta; order Hymenoptera; family Braconidae; genus Meteorus; species Meteorus cinctellus. The sequence continues at coordinate 172,648 of JAPYZF010000044.1, read as the reverse complement.
CAAGTTGTGTGGAAAAGGTCATGCGCGCGCGTGCATCAGTGGCCAAAGGGCGCCAAAACTCATCGGACTTGCGGTCGCTATAAGAGAGTGGGCGTATGAGTCGAGTGTGAGCAGGGTAGAAAGAGGTGAAGAGGATGCGCATAATGATAATAACTCTAGAGCAAACGTTGAGATTGCTTCACTTTCCATTAAATCATGGGCGAAGCTTGAGATAGTTCCTGGATACGGAGGTGCTCGGCGCTAACTCGGCATTACCGGTCTGGAGAAACATAGCAAGCGCGATTAACTGTGTGGCTATACTCCATGCGTTATATATACACACATATATATATATTATATAAAGACGATTGTGTGAGTTTGTGTGTGTGTGCACACAATTCCCCGAATTCTACCTCGTTACATGAACTCTCGATGCTTACTGCTAATGCAGTGTACATGTATGGACACATTGCTATATATATATATATATTTTGTCTTATATACTTTCACGCTTTATACCTAATTCAGATTATTTTCCTTTGTCTTTTTACTACCCTCATAAGTTTCAAAGTGTTAAAAGTGTACACGGTGATAAATGGGAACGGCAATATTTGATTACAGTTCATTCAAAAAACTCATTTATTATGCAAATCAAATTCGGATGGTCCAAAGAGCAACTTGAAATTTTAAAGTGTTACACCGTTAATATCTCATGAATTATGAAATGAGGCTATAGCGTCGACGAGTAGAATTATATAATATTCAAATGTGGCGCTTGGAGAATGTACACATATTTATGTTCTCATCTCAAAAAAGTTTCACAAAAATGAATTTGCAGATTAATAAATTGTGTGTAAATATTATTTCTAATATGTGTGAATTTTCTATTACCGTCGCTACTTCTTTCTTAAATTAGAAATTCTGATGCAGTCAAATTGCAAATGTGGACGTACGATGACATCGATATTTTCCCGATTCTAATTGAAATTGGATGGAAGAATGATGAAAATGTAATGCTCAATCGATTCCGAATCATCAATAATGTCTCAATAAATTAAAAATGCTACACCGTCATACGATATGTGATCCTCATAGGAAATATATGATGTGATGTGCATAGAGAACTCTATAGTTATTCCAGTCGCTTGGTTTCCATACAAACTTTTATAAACCAATTTATTTTTCAGTTCAACGAACTATTACTGATATTCTATGAAATTTATCAACCCATAATCATTATACAATATTACACTATGAAAACTAACGTAAAAGAACTTCCGAATGATGTAATACTTTGAAGCTTTTGAGTTTATATATTCATTTCGACACATGAAGTTTGCCATATTGTTTATTTTTTTAAATATTTAGTAATTAATTGAGTTTGTTCCAAACGTTTGTGTAGCGCAGCACACAGTATCGCAGAATCCTCTAATAATTACAAATGCAGTGTGGGATTTAGAAGCACCAGCATTTTTTTATCATGACGAAATCGCCACCCGAAAAACAATCACAGTTTCATTGAATCACTCATGTTTTGACTGTTGTTGAAAAATAATTCTATGGCTCTGATTTTGTGTCGTTGTACTGTATGTTCATACATCTACGTAATGATTTGTGCAACGTTTCATGTTGAAAGCGGATGCATTCGCGTCACCTTATTATAACCAAGATGTTTATTGCACATACAATACATATTTAATATATCGTAATGTATAAATCGATGCACGATAACCATAGCCACTTCTCTATTATCCCACATTGAAAATCATATAATATCATTATATGAGAAGACATAAACACAATCATGTGGAGTTATGACGGAACTCAAACCTCTATTACTCTACTGTGGGAGTTGCGAAAATCATTTATGCCTATATAAAATAGAGAGAAATTTTCCGGAAGAGCAGACTTGTGAATAGAATGAATCAAAATTTTTTTTCCACATGAATGACAAGATGAATCCTTTCAATATTCAGCCTTATATTTGGGACACATATGTACGTTGAACTGCGAATCGAAAAGTTTGAAATCGTTACTGTAAACGGAAAAAATTTAGAACGAGCAATCGAGGAAAAACAATAGGCAAGAGCTCGGACGATAAAAACTCCATCGTCCTGACTATGCAACTATTCTTCTCGCATTCACGGTAGTTGATGGGTATCCGATGATGAACTTCATGCAAAATACCAGGTCGATTAGCTGACAACAGAAAAAAAGTCCACATTGATTGTGTAACTGTCCCACTGATTATTCCCCATAGGTTAATGACACGTGTCCAATATATGAAGTGAATAGGAATAAATGAAACGAAAAATAGAAAAAAAAACAATATATCTATGCGAATGAGAAAAATTGGAAATTCAGGTAAATTTGTATAAAGATATATTGAATATTGCTGCTGACGTTCATGCAACATCCAGAAAAAACAGATCGATGAAAGTCATGGACTCTTCAAATGCTTTATTGATTATGAACAGCGTCCGAATTTTCTTCCTGAGTACATAGGTACGTAACGAAAGTGCAATCAATAACTCCGCACATATCATAACCATTAGATATTGATGACACGTCGTCTAATGAAAGAGATTGTGCATTTTTTCATTCCATTCCAAATTTACTAATGAATGCAGATAATTGAATCAACTGATGAAATGACGCGGTCATGCGCTCATTAATTTTTAAAATAAATATTATATTTCATGTTGATTTTCCATACCTGAGTAAATTTGCGAATTCTCGCGAGAGAGCTTTCAACGAAACGAGATCAATTTCCCGCTTCACATATTTGTTGATTATACACTATGTATTTACGAAATTAATATCCTTCCGCTTCACGGAGTACGTATGTGACGACTCATTTTCGTTTGTATCATGTGATGATGAAAAATTTTATTATGCAATGTGTTAATATCGATAAAACATCATTGATAATAACAAGATTGCATATGTGCTTTGTGTAATTGAAACGATGTCACAATTGATAAAAAAAATTGGGGTCATCGTCGCGAATAAATAAATCCGTTCTTTGTGATAATACAAAAGAAAGAAAAAAGAATTCCTGATTTTTCAGAGATATCGATTGATTACATCAAACAATTGCAAGGTTACAAAAATATCAACTTCAATATCACATTTTATCTAATAGAAATATTTCCTGAGATACAAATGTTTGTAATATAATATTTTCAACACGGGTCATTTCGGCGAACTATTAATTCATTGAAGCATCAACATAAAAAAAATGCACTTGATTAAAACCAATGAAGAGCTTATTGGATCGAGTCAAACTCTGGCGAAGTTTTGTAGCGCTAACTGGAAGTTTTTCTCGAGCGTAAATAAAAAGATCAATATGGAAAAATTCTAAAAGTTGGACGTTCGCTAATGAATATTTTTAACAAAAAAATTTTGTTACTCTCCATCCCTTGTGCATGAGCTCTACTTTATTGAATTTCACATCAACATCAGTACCGATCAACATGATTAAGTCTGTTGACGTATTTCAGTAACTTGGTTAGATCCTGTCTCAAATATTATGTATCAATAATTCATATGATTGCGATTAAACCTTCTCGATAACCTTTATCACAAATCCATGCCACATATGAGGATAGGGGTTAATCAGATACCCATTCAATGAAGAGAGCCAATCTGAACATCTCAAAGATTTGGACCAGACAAGTCAGTTTTACTAACAAACTCACAAGTCCAATTTTGATGATAAAAATTTATTTTTCAAATGAATAAACAGCCGTGAATTCTTCGGATATCGAAATGATTGTAGTTCAGCTTAATGTACAATGGTTAAATCCGTTTCGTTTTTTTTTGTTTTTTTTTTTTTCCATAAAGATTTTCCGTTATGATTGCCAATTATCGAGAAGCGAATAGGTGGCAGAGCATGGGAGAATGAACTTGGGAGCATGTGCGTCAATTATTCTTCTCACATGTAACCGGACATCATTTCTCTTTTGTCATACTCTCACATGAAAAATGAACAAGTACTGATCCTGTATTGCACCAGTCAAATGCACTTGTCTCATCATCAATTCATGTGACTTGGTTTTTTATTACCACGTAGTGTTATCATCATCCAAATGGTGAAACTCACCGCTTCTCGGATTTTTCATTGCAAATGAAAAGAATAAAAAGTAAATTTATTTTTGTCACGAAATATTTAAAATTCAACGTCATTGAGATATGGAGACCCGTTTGAACCAGTGCGATCTGTGGACTCAACGAGGCATACTATAACTCGTTTTAACTCATGAACGAGCTTTTGCATATTCATGCTGCAACACAAAATAATTTCAGATTAGTATGATACTATGATCCCTATACATATGTATATATATGCTCAGAATATTTGACGACAATCTGGGTAAATAAATTGCTGTTGCTTGGCTGTGTATCTTAACTGGTATTATAGTCGAAGAAATTGTCAGATTTCTTTTTGTATGAAATCTGATTCATGATTCGCACACAAGTGATGTATATATCGTCACCAAATATTCAACTCGATAAAATCGAGAAGAAATAGAAAATTGTTTGGCCCAGAACCTTCGTCATTTCTTCTTGTTCTTAAATCGTAATAACTCACTGAACAAACGTTCTAATTAGAAAGGCTTTATATTGAAGAATTGCAATCGCTGGAGAAAATATTAATTCGTGTTCTGATCTTTTAAGAGAGCTGACTATTGTGTAATAAAACGAAACAGAAATATCCTCCTGTTTTATTATGACATCGAGACAATTAATACGGAATTCCCAATTAAATCGCTGTGTGATTCGCTACATCTAAAAGTATATAACTATATCATGACAGTCCAGTTGAAGAGACTAAAAGCGGATAGACCAAAGAGAGAAAAGAGATATTACTATATAGGAGTTTCATTGTTTGATATATTAAATTGGAGAAGATTGTTACTTTCAAACCGGATACTGACAATCGTGTCTGGCTGCAAAACGTATTGAGCTCAATTTCTCACACTCTTGTCACTCATATATACACAAAACTCTCGTTTCCTCTCTTCTATAATTCTATTAATCCAATTCCATCACTTTGAAGCAGTTTTTGAACGATAGAATTATTCGACCAAATAATTCACTTTTTTATTCCGAAAGTAGATCACAATTGTTGTACACGAAGAACGAACGACTAAATCTGGATATTCATTTCACCATTTTCAGAATTGGTAGAAATATCGGATATCGGATTCTGAATACCGATCCTTCAACATACTCTCCATGACGAAAATGTTATTCATTTGCAGAATTCGACTACATATCACATTTGGCTACTTTGACATTTGACGTTTTTCATGATTATAAGGGACCATCCACCTGACCTATCTTCGATGCATTAATACATCAATATAACTTTCAATATGAATTAAATAGAGACATTCTTTTAAGACTCTAATGAACACCGTCACATTTATAATACTATAGAGAGGGACCCAATCAGATTTCCATTTGAGGAACTATTGATCGAAATACTCATTATCGATTGAATTATTTATTCGAAAACGTATAATGAGATGCTTTGAATATTTCATCCTATTAAATAATTATATCTTCGCTCCAGTGCACTAATTCAAATATTATTCACCGGGAATTCAGAGCACAACGTCTGACGAAAATTTTCTAATTATAGATCCGCAATATCACAATCCCAGTAGTCAAAAATTATTTATCGTACATAAAAATGCATGAGGCATATCTTCAATTTCCGCCGACATTTGTTGATATTATAGTTCGACTCTCGCGTTATATTAACGACATATCCGCACGGCAAAGACGGCGACCCTTGATCCATCTGATTTTCTGATCGGATTTTGTCTGCCCATGAACAGAATACCACAGGGAAGTAACATTCCAAATGTCAACTGTCCAGCTTGAATAGCTTTCATATGTAAATATCTACTACATTTGCTGATATAAATTTTTATTCGTATCAACTCAATTCAATTCCGGATTCATAGCTGAATCTAGTTTCCAAGGCGGGAAATTCAATTCACACCTTTCTGAAAAAAAAAAGGATTCTGTTGTTGTCATATATATAGAAAGCCATCAGACTGTTAGGAATCATGCGCAAATAACATCATTTTATTATTCACTTTTGTTACAAAAATAAAATGGAGAAATCCACCTACAAGACCAAAAGAATTTTTCATGCAGAGATTGAAATTTAGGAGACACAGTTGGGAAAAAACTTCGTCACGGACCATGAAAATCTCGTTGATTATATTTCGTCTGATTTTTTATTCTTCTGGTGAGTTTCACGAGGATGTAAAAACTTACTGACTGAATATCAATGCATTCTCTCTTGGCACCATAAGAATTATCTTATCCAAGTTTTTCGATGTTCTATATTTCGTTTGTGTCTGTTTATGATACGATTCCACTGAACGGATTACGGCATCAATCATTATATTCCGACAGTTATGCTAAACAAAAGTCAAATCATCCCAACTTCTCGTTCCACCCATATGTAGAGATGTAATAGAAACTTCGTTTATTATGGTTATTTTACTATAAATGAAAGACAAGTTGCATCAGCTAGATGAAAATTTTTTCGTACGCAGCTATCTTGAACTTTATATTCGATTACAATGAACTGAAAGGCAAGGTTCAAAACAATCACATGATTTGACACACTGCAGATTGTTAATTAATTTAAATTTAGATGATCATTCCAAGAGTATGTTTCTTAATTATTTTGTTGGAAAGTTCAGGTGATTTTAGACACTACTTTTTTTATATTGAAGATCGTCTGTAGCAGAATTGGCAATCATTGATTCGAAATAGGGGTTGATTTGGCACAAATCTCAATGGATGGTAACGATTGAGCTTTAACCTTGCGTTGATTGCACGAGTTTCCCCGACGTGTTTTGTTGGGTCGTGAGTGATGTAGCCATTATTCACGATTCACCAACACATCTGTATATAAATGAGTGCTTGATTTCTTTGGTACATCATATTGTGAATGGTCAAATAATCTATGAATAGTAAAGATAATCAACGGTTTTGCTTATCTCATCAGGTGTTTCATTAAGGAAAAAATCCAGCCATTTAGCCCAGTTACATCTTTGTGCTCGATTTTTAACTGATAATATATCTTGCATTTATGTTAAGAGTCCTTGATAATTTTCTCAACAAAGTTTCCCAATATTTTTTCTACCAAGTATCGTTTATACTTGTTACAGAGTACATTTACCTCCAAATTTATGGAAGAGAACTCCCAGTTACCATTCTAAAATGCGATGCTCATTAACAGTGCAATTGCCATTTAAAATTTTTTTTGATTTCACTTAAGAAAAATGTGTATTCGTTTTTCTCATGTAACGCTATTCTCACTGTTTTTCTCTCTAATGCTAAGTAATTTTGTTTTGTGATTTTACCATCACCTCAAAAGGTACTACATTATCTCAAGAATTTGTTTCTTCTTGTTCAACAATTTTTTATGAATTTTCATACTGTCACCATTTCTTTCCAATAATAATCCCAGAGCAATATTTAAAATATGTATCACGATATCTAATTTAGAATCGAGTGATGTTCTGAAGTCAGATGTTGGTTTTAAGTTTCAGTTGAATTCGTAGTTAGCTGTGTCCATTATGAAAAAAAAAAGAAAACTTTTTTGTGGTTGAAATTAATTCGAACAGATCAGTTTGAATCAATCGATCACGATTATTCTATAAATTTATTGAAGAATGAGTCAGCATGTGACAGTTGATACTAATACTATCGATTCATCGTTTCGAAGGATTATAATTCATCCCATCAAATATTCATCCGTATTAATTCACTGGTGAGTGTGTCAAATCCTGATTAAATGCGATTCAAAGAAAAAAAAAAAAAAAAAACAATATGAGCTATTGACCAAAGAGATGGATGATGATAGTTATGATTGTTTACCAAAATTGCAGTGAAGCAACCATCGACTATGTTCGTTGAGAAATTTTTTTCTATTAATGAATCCAGGCTCGGTATTGGGAAATGTGTAACTGTAGTATCCTCGAATTCCCAGCTTTACGAGTGGACACTTGAAGTTACTTAGTCTCTTCATGGCATACAAAACCTATTGGATTCAGAACTACTCCTCAATTGCATCAAACTCTCATATTGAACTGAAATTAACATTCAATCCAATATTCAACTTTGTGCATCAATAGGTTTAAGGATGTCCATGCATAATAAATTCTATATGAGGATGTAGAATTATCAACGGGTTGGAGCTTCGTTCTGCTTTTAATCGGTTTACAGTTGGGAAAATCAATATGTCTCGCACTATAAGTGATACAAAAGTGAAGCGAGCTTTGGGGATGAATTTAAAATGGGAGACAGATTGTGGAAATGGTTGATAGAAGAGGGATGCTGTCCACATAACACGCACACGCGAAGAGATGAACGCAGTTGCTAGCAATTACCATTCATTACTTTGTTGGGGCCAATTGACATAACTGATTGGTATTCAACGTTCATACGATGTCCCCTTTCGAAGGACCCCTCATACAACGACAGTGCAACACGCCCTCATATACAGAAATGGAGGGTGAATCGGATAATACAATTATCTCTGTGTTACGAGCCCACAAACTCACATCGAATGCAGAAAATTAAGAGCTCATTCACATATGCAGACTCCAGAAGCACGCGATTCATATCAGTTGTATGGAGAAAAAACAATCAAAATTATATTTTTTCTAGCATGTGGTTCTCTGACGAGCAAGCTGAAAACTTCCACCCTAATATAAAGATTCATCTGATGAGTATGATCTTTATACAAACTATTAGAATAACACAGAACAAAAATATTATTACAAGTTACCAAAATGTTTCATGTTCTTATGCATTCTGACACTTTAAACTGATCTTGAGTTGCTGAAAATTTTCTAGATCATTTTCATTACACTCGTTATGTTGAAAGAGTATATGATGCTTCAGGTAAAGAATAACACGTTTGACGACACAATCGGGATGTCAGTACAGTTAAAGAAAAATGACAAAATATCATCATTCTTCGAAATACTCCTGAAATACGTGATCAAAATAATAAATTCCATTTTACGTCGTATCGTAATGATGGACCTGATTTAATGGGGTTGTCCCAACTTTTCAGAACAAGATATATCGTGAAAAATGAAAAATTCATTTGTCGTTGATTCGTAGCTGTTAAATAATTTATTTAAACATGAGGATCGGGTTCTCTTTTTTTCCCATTGCAGAACAAATTGTTTGAAACTGTAACGAGAATGGCGTCTTGGCACTGTATGTATATAATTGTGTGGTACTGGTGGAGGTGTAGGAGTAGTAGTGATAAAGACACTGCAGAAATTATACCTACCAATGGAAAAGTTTCCATTGAGTGAGAGAGAGAGAGAGAGAGGGAGAGAAAAAGTACCTCTTGAACGTGAGGAGAAAGACTTTTTCGCATGGTATACTTCTCCATTTTGTCCGGAACCCAACCTACTTTTTTGCTTTCTCTATTCGCCCTACATCTTTCTTTCACTTATTCTTCGACGAGTGACGAAAAAAAAATTTGAAGTTGAATGAAAAGTTAACAGATAAATAGTAGCTAATACTTCATGGTTCCAAAGTCTTGCATCTTACTTTTGCTGTGGTTATATTCTGGGCTGCTCGTACAACAGTAAAAAATTTTCAGCAATGAGTCATGAAATAGAAGACAAGAACAAAACAAATCTGAAGAATGCAGTCATGGAAAAGACATTGAACCAATTTTTAATAAGAGTAATTTGACAATATCTACCCGAAGTTTTGTTTTCGAAGCAGGGATTCACCGGATAAACTAAATAAATAAATCATATTTCAGAGCGTGTTAGAAATTCGTATTATTCATGAGCATGGGATACAAACAGTAGTATTGGAAAAACATTTGTGACTATTATTTTTCAGAATATGAAAAAATTTGATGTGATAGGATTCTCATTGAGTAGATATTTTTACATAAAGTAACGGTGAATCGGTATTTCAAACGATGGTTGTCTTCTATTTTTGATTTTTTCAAGTGATTCATAGATAATCATTCTCGTCCATCAATGAGGGATTTTTCATAAAGTTGGGAGATGAATTATACAACTGATTGCATGAACCAAATGACCCGGTTTTTGTTCAATGCCATGAGACTATTTAATTCTCATTTGTTCAGTTTTTTTTTCAGACAATCTCAGATAATTTTAATTCTCAAAGAATAAAATGTTCCAATACAAAACTAAGAATCTTCTGCTTCCGTTCTTCGGAGAGTATTTGCTGATATACGTGGAATGGAAAATCTATAGAATCATCCCACGAGACGAAGTCAGTGACTCCAGGTGTGTCGTCGTCCCATTCGAAACTTGTTCAATCTGACTTTTCGAACATCCAAATGTGATGTCCTTGAAGTTGTGCAATTTTGACAATGGTAATAAATAGTGATAACAGAATATACACCCAGTGAATGATCGGCCATCAACCCCTGCGACGAGATTTTTTAAGCGACCACCCATGGAAATTCTTTACGAAAAATGATTTCGTAATAATTTTTATGAAATTCTAGTGTTGCCTTTTCAAGATCCTGAACGGGACTTCGAGTCAGTGTCGAAAGGGTTAAGTAGGATCCTTCAGGGTGTTCAAGCGAAATCCCGTAACAAGAACAAATAGTTACTCAATCTTCGTCCATAATATACCAATTTAAATGATCATCCGTGCATGCCTCACGTTAACCATCAGTTATATCTGAAATCGTCCTTCTCACTCTGGTTCATTTTTCAGGGGTCTCCCCTCTTTCACCACTATCTCACTTCCACCCTTTCTTTGTTTCTTTCTTTCCTCACTTACTACACGTAACGGCGTCCGATCAGGGAGGATTTATAACCAGCTCGCACCAACAGCCCCAACAAAATTTAACGCTCGGCTGCACGCAAACTGTCAGCATTCTAAAAAAGTGTTGAAACAAAGTATTGACAAAAATGAAGTATTTTTTCAGCCAATAAATAATTTGGAATAGATTAAAATAATACCTTGTTCATTCTCAGTTCTAATTATCCAATATGAAATGTACAATATATACAATATCATCCAGTGAGTGTATTGAACGAACATACTAAACAAATATACGTGAGAAAAAATGCAATGAATATGAATATAGGATGAGATACTGGGCTTTGGTACATTGTTGAAATGGGGAATTACATTTGGCTCAGTTTGGTATTCCCGAAGGGAGACAACCGCATAGATATTTGTATGTATATATAATATGTATATTGGTACATACATGCCATGTAAATCGTCGCCTGCACGCGGTGCACAATTAGATAGAACAATATTTACTATTTGCCAATATTACGATAGCTTAACAGTCTATGCCATCTGGCACGTTTATTGACTCTATATATCCTGTACTCTTATTCACTACTCATCAATAAAACTTCGTGTAAAACATCGTTATGAAAAATATAGATGAGTATCTGTTTCATTGTGAAATCATATTCGTTAAAAAAAGGTTTCGCATTATCCGATAATTATTATGGAAAAATGTGTATTTGAGATGTCGATTACAAACTCACCGTTCTGCATGACATTATAATTAAACATACATAATAAAGCGTATTTATATGTTGTGTCAATTTTAGTATAAATTATAAAGGCTCTGAGTACGAATCTGTTGTTTTCTTTCCAAGTCATGACGTTACATTGATTTCCGAGGTGGTATTATCGTCAATCAGATGAAAGCAGATTGTCGAACAATGCTTTCAACCTTTTTTTGTTGAACTTCTTTCGACCATTTATCTGCGCCACCAGTTTATTGACTCTCATGGTTTACACTTGTCGGCGAAATCCCTTCATGTCAGTACGCTAAAACAGTCATAGAGAAATTGAATGTGCAGATAAATCAATTGTTTTTTACAAGAAATATACGAATATTGAGTTATTTTACATAAAAAGAAATGGAATAATATATAAAATATGTAAATATTAGGGAAAAAATTATCTCTGACAGATGTTTCTTCGCAAATTATTTGAATCGAAAACTTCATCAGCAAACAGGATAGAACGCAAAAACAAATATCACAGAACAGAAGGCTAATATTAAAATCGTTGTTATAATTGCTACTGACGACTATATACAGACGTCCTCAATTACAAACTAATTTCAAGCATGCCAAACGAAATATGAAGGGCGAAAACAAGTGAAGTACGTCAACAAGATTCTCGGCAATTTTGCTTCGAGAATATGACAGAGTTATACACAGCAAACAGGGCGAACTGGGCGAACTGGGCGAACGGTACAAACCTTGAAAGCAATTTCAAGAGTCACTGATTCTCGTCCTACTAATATATTGCCAACGTTTCCTTTGACGTGGACTACGAATCGCCGTAGCGCACTGGTTGCAGTAATTCCAGTTTATTTTTACTCCAGTATTTTGATCAATACCGGGAACTACTGTGTACCAAAAAGAATAATTGTACAAATACATAGAAACATATAGATCTGTCCTCAAACCACTGAAGTTTTCATTGACAATGTTTGATTGGCAGAGTTGGGAAATATCACTTTGAAGCCACTACTATATCAAATGTCTCAAATTTCTCAAACAAATTGTTGAAATACAGTACATGATGCCCACGTGTTGCTAATTCTCCTCATAAATTTTTCCAGCATTTGTCATACAACCCATTGCAATCAACACATGTAACAAATTTTTCGATCTTTTCACTTGTCCATCTCTTTTGCTGGCATTGAGTTGGAATGAGTGTCTTATACATACATCCAGGTATTTGAGTGAAGCTCTTGCATTTTCATCCTACCTTTATTCGAGAAGGAAAAAATATTAATTTTACATTCCAATTATTTTTCAAAGAATGTTAAACAATGTGAATGAATTACTGCAAGTACTTCTTAACTTTGGAGTCTTCCAGTTCTTAAACTGTCACAGATGTTCGAGCATACAATTTTGTATCTTTGCATTTGTTCCTTGTCAAGAACGAGAAGAGAAAAAAATTTCAATCTGAAATAATATCTTCTCATACTAACACCATATCTGGGGGAGTGAAATCTATCATGAACGATTTGCTCTGAGAGCATAAATTCTACTTGGGACAATTGCACTTTAGATTTCTAATATCCGTAACAGTGTGCAGAACTTCAACACTATGTGAAAAATTAAAATATTCTATACTTTACCTCTCAGTCTGATATTTCAATTGCATGACATCATAGTCGGAATCCTACTTCATCATTATTCGATGGTTCATTATTTTCCAATCATTATCTGAGGACAGCGAAGTGAAATTAGTGTTTAACACTCGGAAAATGCATGATGAAAATCCCCAAAATCATTTCAGTGAGAATGCCACATCCTGAAAGTTAATTCACTTGACTCATTAAAGTACACCATAAATGTTACATGAAAATTTCTAAATTTGCGACTGAAATCTTTTCATTCGTCTCTTTAAACGGATTCCGGAATATATTTACTTTTATTATATTTCCGGCTATAAATTGTAAAAAATTCCGAGCACCATTCTCTTCACGTGCGTATTTATGACTCCTCGTAAATTCCACATACAATATTCAATGTCCTCATTTTTCGTCATGCATGAATAGTAAGAACATCAATAAAATGGCGTGTTGGCAATTGATGAGGGAATTGTGAAGAACAAGTTAAAAGTCGTTTTATGACAAAGTTAGTAAAATTGCATGTGCATAAATTATATCATATGCGAGTGCGAAAATGTAAAACATGTCTGGGAATTCGCACGTCTTGAAAATGAAATCACTCAATCATGACGTAAGAGGATTGAGCGTGCATTCTCACGAACATGTATGAAAAAAAAGAATAAAAAAAAAAGAAAATGCATAAAAAAGACACTAGAAAATTTTCGCCATTTTCATGCAAGCGACCACGTAGTGAGTACATATGTATGTCCGTATGTATATATACGCTCTAGCGCGCCTAGCACCAATCACGCTGAGTGCACATATTTCAAACTGCTTTCCAGCCCACACACGCTCACATATATACACATTCAGATACATATACATACATGTATATGCAAATATAAAGAGATCAGAGATAAAAATATGACGCTATAGACATACCATGCATCAGTCTGAGTACGTTGAATGGTTCCGTTTGTTTCAACTGAAGAAAAAAGAATCAACAATGTTTTATCGTGCCACTAACTTTCTCTTCGAATTTTATTTCATTTGGTTACACTGCACTGTTCAAAATTCAGAATAAATTGACAAAATTTACGTTCAAGTCCTAGAATTAAACGTCTCCAGCCTAGTCAATTAATAGCAAATAAATGTTGATATACGAGTGAAATTGCTCAAACCAAATATCCAAGGGATGAAGTTATAGACGAGATAACGTTGATGACTTGTTGTTCGGCAGGTTTCGCCCGTATTCCCTTGATTTTACGTAGACACGATAATACATCCGTTTTGTATTTGTAAATAACATCTGAAAATATATTGGGTTGTTGATGGTCTGTCATTATGAATAGTCTATTCATTCATGGCGATGTTGGAGCAAAAATTTATACAGAGTAGTGCTCAATCCTTCAAATTTGTAAGAAGTTCAAGACTAGATTCTTTCGTTAATCTCAATATTTCCCAGAAAAAAATCAATTGGAGTTGCCTAAGTTTAACTGTAGAAAAAATGTAGTGAGAATTCAAGAGTGTAGGTCGTGAATTGGTGATTTTCACCAAGAGAGTGAGCGCACTGCGCTGATTGAAACGACATTTGGGTAAAAGCCAATAGTACTAAATAGCGTAGATGCATTTCCAATCAATTCAAGCACATAAATCCGGTAATTTAGGGAGAGGCTGAGAGTTAAATCCCAATTCTCGAAAAATAAAATTCAATCCCTTTTCAACGTTGGACAAAAGATAAAAATATTTAACTGAATTGTCATGCTTTTCATTAGACTTAGATATATTCCACGTGAAATTTAGTTCGCCATGTGAGGAGTATTATGATTGAGTTGAAATATATATCAATCAATACTGATACATTAATTCCTCATTTTTGTTCACGCTTTGTATTCTTCTTGCTTGAAATATGTAAAAAAAATGTTATATATTAATTTCCGAAGTGAGAAGACTCTCAAAAAAGTTTTATAAATTGAGTTTATAAAACCTGTAACTGTGAACATATATTTTACTTTATCTATTCTCGGCAATATTCTGAAGAGGATGCTAACAGGTTCAATCCCACATAGAATGTGTATATATGAATAACAATACAGAGGGGAGAATTCGACGATTGGGTTTAAATCCCATTGGTTCTCTCGTGTGGTGGCGTTATCAAGACTTTATTGCCCGATCGGCAAATTAACTCGAATATATATAGCAACATGGTTACCCATTCACATTTAATGCCGTTTCTATTTGAATTATCAACGTTGAGTAGATATTCATGTCGCGTCGACACATTAAATTGTACATTTATCTATTCGAACTATATATGCGGTATATGTTTATGTTCGTTATCTCCCTTACGGTATTCAATTGTATTATTTTACTATTGCAGAAAGTCATTGACACGAAATCATCGAGATTGTTAATGAGACCTAGTTTACATAGAATATCGTTGCCCACGAACAATGTTGCTACAATGGGACTCCAGGCCAAAAGGAATATTATCTTTTATATCGAATTCATTTATTCATTCAATGTATCTTTCGCTTCCCTTTCACGTATTATAGCACAACTCAGTGCCTTTTTTTTCTGCGGCCAGATTTGAATATAAATGTCATCATGACAAACGGGCACGTTCATTAAAAAATCAAAGCACACACATCGGTGAATTTTTTTTTTCCATATTTGATATTCAAAAACTTTTGCGGGAAAACGCGAGTCAGAAATTGATATGGAACCTTGTCAGTTTGAAATATTATTTGCGTTCAAACTGAAACGCGAATAACGCATTGGGTCTCAGGAAACTGGATATGAATGTGTTTCACTATAAAGTGGATTGGCACCAGAAAAAAAAACGCTTGTCATGTAGATTGTGTCAATGGACTCAGAATTTTTTTATTATTCTAAATGAACGTAGTTTATGTGAAATGATTCCATCACGTGCAATAGATTAATATTTGTATGCGATTCTATACTTACTGAATATAATTAACGTGGATATCGAGATTCTCGTTATTTATTTATTATTGCGTTAATTTTCAAGGTAAAATTATCGGTCATTTAATTACCAACGTGGCTGGAATTCATTTATTCTTCCTTTTGGAGCTATCTATGTTTGTGCCATCGGCGTATTTTACGGATCCCACTCTGAATCTTTCATCAGCGCTGCAGAGATAATCATAATAGGATTTCCTATTAATAGACAAACCGTGGCTATGCCGAGAGTCCGATTTCATTTTGTTTTGTTTTTTTCTTATTTGAATTGAGTTTCACGGATAATCGTATGAACTCAGGCTTCCCAATCCTGGATAATATCCAAAATCTACTCCACACTCGAAGTTCATTGGCAGATATTCCTGGACTGGGAGCATGGGAAATAATATCTTCTATGGGTCGTTGACAGGGACGAGATGGAATATAATTTCATCGAATTCTCAACACGAGCTCATTGATTGGCGTAAATAATTAAACAGTTCCTCCTCCAAATTTTGGTTTGAGACAGAATGGAGTATATCTACTCTCCACTTAGTACTACAACGAATGAGAAATCTTATCCAACAAGTCATCCTCAAGCCCTTATTTATCATGGGAATGAATAGGAATAAATATTATTAGACTGTCCGAAATTCAAATTTTTTCGGTCTTGAAGAGATGCATTTGAGTATGAAAACCACATCTGCAGTCTTTAATGAAAAACTCATAATGCATAATTTAGTAGATTCTTTTTTCAGTGGCATCCAAGTATATTCCGATCGATGACACTTTATAACAATTCAAACAATAGAGTCATTTTGATTTAGATGAAAATACATTGCAAAATGCTCATCAGTTTAGCAAAAAATTCAATTAAACTGTCGAAAATAAATTTCATTACGCAATTCTTATTGGCTCTTGATTATGCATTTACATCAGCATAGCCTACCAAATTCAATACAATGTTGACAAGAATATTTTATTTCA
Organism: Meteorus cinctellus; assembly: GCA_030523045.1. Taxonomy (NCBI): domain Eukaryota; kingdom Metazoa; phylum Arthropoda; class Insecta; order Hymenoptera; family Braconidae; genus Meteorus; species Meteorus cinctellus. Next base: position 155,565 of record JAPYZF010000044.1, on the reverse strand, counting down.
ATAATCAAGCAAATCAATTAAGAATAACAGAAGCCGCTCCAGGAAGGTTCATTTGAGTCATACTTCGCTTATTTCCTGGCATAATGTTACTACCAACACTAGCCGCATAAACAGTCATCTCCATCGGTATATTCATCCATGATGCAGCATCAACAACTACTACTTTCTCCGAAAAATTGATGAGCAGTACAACTGGATTTAGACCTGGTGCTCTTCTCACGACACCAAGTACATTGTCACCAACTAGAATAACTTGAGTAGAACCAACGCTGATTACTTTTGATGATTTAAGTGCCACGAGCTTCTTGAAAATTGCATAATGTGACACGGCTGATGTCTTTTGTGCGGCTAAATTAAGTGTTCTGTAATTTGGATTGACAGGTAACCAAGTTTTGTTGCTGCTAGAGAATCCTGCGCTCATTGTGCTGTCCCATTGGAATGGAGTACGTTCTGGATCTCGTGAATATAAATAATACCGATCAGGGCCAGCATTGCATCCAGCTGGATCAACTGTTTGTGTGTATGTCAAATCCAGGTCTTCCATACCAATTTCATCGCCATTATAAATAATTCCAATACCAGGCAAAACGGCAGCAAGCATTGACAATTGATCCGCACGTCTAGAACCAAATCTGAATGCCGCACGATGATTATCATGATTACCAACCACCCAATTAGCAACATAATTGCCCGCTGGCATATTGTTCATCCAACGATCAATCGAACGTTTAAAATCCACATGTGTCGATCTATTAGAGACGTCGCCCATGAACATGAAATTCATTGGTGCATTTGAACCGTATAGATAATACCGCATTGTATTCTCGAGCGATGCGTAAGCCTCAGTTAAGATAATTTTTTTCTCACCACCACGTGCATCAAGCAAATCGCGCCATGATTTAATAATTGAGTAGAGCTCAATTTGATCTTTCGTATAGATGTGATCTAGAGTTCCAGGATCACCAGGGGGCAATCCAGTATTAGGTATTACTGGTTCGTCTAGGAAACGTGCATCTTCAATTAAATGGGGTGTTGCGTCAATACGGAAACCGTCAACACCAAGATTTAGCCAAAATGTTAATGCATCTTTCATCTCTTGTTGCAACAAAACATTACGATAATTGAGATCTGGTTGGCCAACAGCAAATTGATGAAGATAATATTGTTTCCTTTGGTCATTCCATTGCCAAGCAGATCCTTGGAATGCACTGAGCCAATTGTTCGGTGGTTGACGTGTACCATTGACCATTTTTGCATCCTTCCATATGTAATATTCGTCATATGGCTTAATTTTCTGTATACTTTTCAGAAACCATGGATGCTTATCGGAACTGTGGTTTGGTACAAAATCTAATAGAACACGTAGCCCAAGTGATTTTGCTTTGGCAGTTAATCTCGTGAAATCGGCGAGCGTACCAAAAATTGGATCGATATTTGTGAAATTAGCAATATCGTAACCGAAATCTGCCATAGGACTCACGTAAATTGGTGAAATCCATAGTGCGCTAATTTTCAAATCGGCCAAGTGTTCAAGTTTACTTGTGATACCGTTCAAGTCACCAACACCATCGCCATTGCTATCTTTGAAACTTCTCGGATATATTTGATAGACGAATGAATCGCGCCACCACTCGACTTTACTTAAGTTGCCTTGTCCAACGATGTTGAGAGGCCCAAAGAGCACACACAGTAATGCAATTTCACGTAACATGTTTGACCGACTTGAGTAATAATTAATTGCTATCGTGTCTGGCTTATATATTGATGAAGGAAGTGGGATTACGGTGATAGGAAACAAAAAAAATTGTTATCTTATGTCTAATCGCTTGACAATCGCCACTTGAGAAATCAAGTTACTCATAAACCATTTATCCGTCATCACAATGAGGAAGACAGAAAAAAAAATGGTAAAAATCAATGACAAACTAATGACAGTGCGACCAGAAAATAAATAAACGATAAAACACTGATGTTTCATAAGATAAACGGGGAATCACAATCAGTGTGTCATAACAACTATCAAATCAAAAAATTAACATGCATGTAGGTGTGTGAAGATATAATGTCCCTTTCAAGAAAATACATATTGATATGCATTTTTGTAGTCTCTATTGCAATTCATATGTGTGTGTTATATATATTACATCACAGGATTAATTATGAGTTCTGTGTTTGAATGTTTACCTTTCCCTCTTTATTTTGTTTTCTTTGCTACTCCAGCAGATAATGCAGAATGCGAATCAACAATTATTTGAAGGTCATGTGGAAAAAATATCGCGAAATCTACGATAAGATATGAACATTCATTGAAAATTAATCTCGATAATGTCGGAATGAAACATTTGGAGGCACCAATCGATGACAATCGTGTAGGATAATCGGTATATCTTCAATTTTCACCAAAAATTAGTTTTCACAATCAAGTGCTGGAAAATTCGCAGCGATGTTACTCTCGGAATAGTGGAATTATATAAATCTGTTGGAATGGCATCTGTTTAAATAAATAAATGAATATCACATTAGGACACATTTCGACATATAAAACTGGTTGTATTGTCGGACATGAACGATTTCCTGGAGCATGAAATGTTTCACCAAGAGAACATGCGACAATGCGCAATTACCTCCTGGCACTTCAGGCTACTGAATTATTACATGAAAATTATTATCGTCGCCATCGAGAAACATCATTTCCAACCATCCTTCTCTCATGTTTGATTTAAATCTAACAGTGATGTAGAGGAAAAATTTGAAACTTATTCTTCTACAAATTTCAATGACGGGAAGAAAAAAAAGAGGGGAACTTTTAGCATTGTACAATGAAATTTTCATGCTAATACGAAATTGTTTGCATGCAATCTTCTCTTATCTTGTACGGTTTCTCCAATGTTCAATACAAAAGATCACGTGGTGTCGATATAGTATGCATATTTTAACACCAAATCGATTTCCAATAAAATGGTTTTTACACTTACTCGTAGAAGAAATATATTAAAATATTTATACCTTCCGGGTAAATGCCATAATTCAAAACAAAATAAGATGCTATAAAACGAAATTGGTCAGGAGTCCGTATGAAGATATATTTGTACAAACAATTCTGAGCATCAACTCTGTATTAACGTAACTGAAGTGACCTAATTACATGCTGCACAATGGCATCCTGTACTTGTGCGGAACCGGATCCTATACCTCTTACTCAAATTACATTTACCTTGGGATTGCAGTTCACAGCTCACATAAAATCGAAAAACATCAAACTGCAGGGAATGTGAATTTAAACTCGATTGTCACATTTTACCAAGAGGCAAGTTGTTACTGTCTGCATAACAGTATCAATTTCTTCGACAACTATCAGACATCGCAGATTAATACTCAAAAACAATTAGTGAGATTCGTTACAAGTTTGTTATTTCTACACATGAGTCTGCATGTAAATGACGTTTCAGATTGGAAATATCAATTAAAGTATCACTACGTATAACACTACTCATACAATTTTGATAAAGACGGTGTTCGATCGGCAAGAATACAAATTTCGCTTTGTCTTTAGTAATTAGGCCAAGGCATGTAATCATCAGATTTGAAACAATCATAACTGACATGACTTATCAGATGTATTGGAATGTCGGTTTCATTTTTTTTTATCACTCTCTTTTTCCCCCATTTTATTAAGTCAGCCAGTGATAACCATGTAAATATAATTCGTTGAGGTTGAACAAAGAGTATAAAACGGGAATTACCTTTTTATTCGGCATCCATAAATTTCTATCCAATATATAAATTGATAACAATTATGTGTGTTGATGTAATGAAATTTATTACGTATTCTACGTGAGTAGAATTGAACATATATATATATTCTGGTTAGATTTACTTGTATTTCACATATTATAAGCAATACATCTATTATTCTCGCGAATTCCATGTTTTCCTTCATTATTTCTTTATTTTTTCTTGCGGAAACACATTTAATAATTGTTTGCAAAATAACATTTTTTCAAATTATGATTATCCTCTATATTGGATGAACATATTCATCGGTAATTAACACATAGTTATTAATGCATCGAGTTATCAGAGTCGTCATTATAATTACGCAAGAACTATCGCAGAAGCACCGCGTAACTTGAGCAATGTCGTATCCAAGTGAGCACCAATTGGAATGTCAGAGCTAACACTTGATGTATAAACATTCATGCTTGATGGAATGTTCATCCAAGCGCTTGCGTCTATTTTTACAGTATCATTTGAGAAGTTGATTAGCAAAACAATTGGTGTAATATCCGGTAATCTCCGGACAACACCTAAAACGTTATCACCAACCAAAATAACTTCTGATGTACCAGTTTTGATGACTGGTAAAGACTTGAGGGCGACTAATTGCTTGAATATTTCATAATGCGATTTCGGGATATTTTTTTGGGCTGCCAAATTCAATGATTTATAATTGGGGTTTACTGGGAGCCATGTGCTGATGTTAGTGGAAAATCCAGCACTGATTGATGCGTCCCATTGAAAAGGTGTCCGCTCTCCGTCTCTTGTCACTGCTGCATATCTATCGGGGCCAGCATTGCAGCCCTGCGGATCAACAGTTTGCTCGTATGATAATAATAAACCTTCCATACCAATTTCATCACCATTGTAAACAACGCCAAGTCCCGGCAAAACAGCAGCGAGCATTGAATTTTGATCGGCACGTAGAGTACCGAATCTCGTTGTAACACGCGGATTGTCATGGTTATCAACGACCCAATTGGCGATATAATTGCCATTCTTTGGTATGCTATTCATCCATCCATCAATAGATCGTTTGAAGTCGAGCGCAGTTGAACGATTATTTAAGCCAGTAACAAACATGAAATTGAATGGGACATTTGCACCATATTCATAATATTTAACGGTATTTTGTAACGACGTATAAGCCTCTGTCATGATTATTTTTTTATCGCCACCCACTGAATCCAGTAAGTCTCTCCATGTTTGTAAGAGTTGATACGTTTCAATTTGATCGATGGTATAGATATGTTTGAGTGTAGTTGGGTCGTCCGCGGGTTTCCCAGAATTAGGAATCACTGGCTCATCACGAAATTGTGCGTCTTCGTAGAGAAATATGATAGAATCAATACGAAAGCCATCAGCGCCATTATTCGCCCAGAATAATAAAGCATCCGCCATTTCTTTGCGTACATCGGCATTACGGAAATTAAGATCCGGCTGTTTCACAGCAAATTGATGAAGATAGTATTGCTGACGTTTATCATTCCATTCCCATGCGGATCCCAAGAAAATACTCAGCCAATTATTTGGTGGTTGTCTAGTACCATTCACAATTTTTGCATCCTTCCATATATAATAGTCGTCGTACGGCTTGATTCTTTGTACACTTTTTGCAAACCATGGATGTTCATCCGAACTGTGATTTGGCACCCAATCAAGAATCACTTTGAGACCACGTGCATGTGCTACAGCTGTCATATTTTTGAAGTCATCAAGGGTCCCGAATATCGGATCAATCGCTGTGAAATTCGAAATGTCGTAGCCAAAATCAACCATTGGACTTTTGAAAATTGGCGAAAGCCAAAATGCGCTGATATTCATATCTACGAAATGATCCATTTTGGCTGTGACACCATTCAAGTCCCCAATGCCATCACCATTACTATCTTTGAAGCTACGTGGGTAAATCTGATAGATAAATGAATCACGCCACCATTCGCTGGACGGTGAAGGTGGCGGCGGTGGAGGTGGCGCGGCACTTGCAAATGCAGCTGTTGCAATCAAACACACAATTGCTATGTCACGTAACATCTTGAGCCGTTTTATCCTATTCTCTGACGATATTCGTCCTTTTATACTCTGGTCAACAATTGAAATGACATAAGTCATCAGATATAAACACACCTGGATAAAGATCACAACCTTCTGTTGCTTGATATATAATGTAAATTAACAAGAAAATGTCATACACATAATTATGAATAAGAGTATAGATCATATTCTAGCGACTTCCCACCGCAGGTATCATCATGCATTTACGACGTCAACGGTGATATACGTCAATGTAACACCATTTCCAGTATGTGTGGATCAATAAATAGTTGATTATTAAACACGGAGAATTTTCAGTGTGTATTCAAATAGATATTTTCACTGCTTGATTCAATTAATAATTCCCGCAACCGTTAATATTTTCAATTAAGAAAATATTGTTAATTTTTCGAACATAACAAAGTTATTAATTTTGAACAAGTTGACACAGACTATTGATAAGATTGAAAATTGAACATCCGATTAACTTGCTGGAAGAAATTTTCTGAACGCTCACGGTTAGCAACTATAATTGTTTGGTGTCAAGAAGAACTCTACTCCGAAGATTCTAGAGGAAAAATATGGAAGTGGAGACAAATATAATTGGTAATTCGTAAATCTGAGGTGGAAAAATATAAGTTTGAAGTACCATGAATGGGGATGGCAAGTTAGAAAAATATTTATATATTTAATATATATAATTTTGAGAACTGCAATAAAATAGACAGTTGAGATTAAGAATATCTGAAGAAAGTTGTAAAATAATTAGAAATGAAAAGTTAACGGCAATGAGGAATCAATAGCGGAAAACAATTGTATATAATAAGTAAATATCGACAAATATCAAATTAGATTAGCGCTGATAATGTTATAAATCATAATGGATAGAATTGAAATGTTTGTTCGTAGTGTTCCACGAACAAACATTAAGAACATTCAGACTCTCACTGTGTGGTACTCGCAATTTCTATAGATTTAATTTATCCCTCAGTGTTATTCCATCATTTCAATAACAATCGGATTTCTGAGAAAATATGAATCAAAAAATGGTGACATGTGTATAATCTTGATGTTGTTCATGACATGAAAGTATCTTCTCATCTTTCCCCTAAAATATGTTATTCGAAGTGTACGTGACATTCTTCCGTTTGGTGATTCTATTTCAACGTCGTTTGTCAAGCTTCTTCTCAGCTAATTAGAAAATTTCCAAGTAAGCCATTTCATCATAGGTTGATACCAGATGATACCCATCCACTGCTCAAAACGTACTAAAAATTTTATGGCTACGTGAAAATCGATTGTGTACTTCACAGGGAGCAACTCAATGCCTTACATAATTCGCAGGCCCCGCAGTATGCGCTCAATTGAATATTCCCATTCATACAACGAATACTTTTGCAAGAGGAAAAAACAGCATCTGCCTTAATGTTACGTTCTGAAAAATGTACATAAATACAATAAGAATGTCTCGTCTATTTATTTATTGAGGAAATTTTGAATAGACATTGAAAATCAATGTCTACAAATATGCTATCAACAACGTTTATGCTGTGTCCTTCACTACAAGCTCTATTTCGATGTTATCGGTTGAATTACGGAACATAGTTTGGAAGCCAGACCTCAGTGCTGATATGCTTTCAAGTGAATGTTCCGAAGTAGGGGAGAACTGGGCCGAAAATTCCTCTATCACGGACACACTCGTGTGCACAGCGATAATACTGGATGTTGATGTCTTCAATGAAATAACTGACGGCGGTGCGCTACTGCTTGATATTGGTTGACGCACTTTGGCCATATCTTCATCACTCAATTTCCTAAAGTTATTTTTAACCAGACCAACTGACCCTTTCGAACCTTCAGCCCCCCTCTCGTTTATGCGCTGCGTTTATACGTGAACATAACTATGATGCCCGTAAAAAAAATTGGGAAAATGCTAATCTCCTCGTTATTGAGGATATATTTGAATTTTTTAATTACTTGAATAATGAAATGAATGGATGCCCATTAATTTTCGTGGTTGTATGAATCCAGTGGAACAAATGTGAATTCAAACCTGCTAAATGCAATTGGCAAGTATGGATAAACGCTTCATGGATAAAAGTATATAACATAAACGCTTCAAACATTAGACCAAGCAACAAAAAAACATTGGGATGTAACAAATTTCATATGAAAGTATTGGAAACCATCACAATTTTTATATAAACAATTAGTTTATTTTCATTGAGAAGATTTTTAATAATACAGAGAGCCTGCTGTTCATAAGAATTTCAGCTAGGTTACATAGGAATTTTTCTCATCTTAGCATAGAAATAATACTCATTTTTGCATAGGAATTATTCCAGCACGAACATAAGAAAAATTCTCAGGTGGAATGCAGGAATAATCCTTGTGTGAACATTGTGTGATTATTTTTCACGACACTAGAAAAACTGCCATATAATATTGAGAAAATTTCTATGTAACATGGCAATTTTTTCTATATTCACACAGGAGTTTTGTTCACATTCTCAATGTGGAATTTTTTATGACGGCAACGAAATTATATCGATACTAATGTAGGAAGAATTCTCATTTTTATCCTTCGGATACAAATAAATAAGAGATGAAAAATATTGTGAATAAATAATTTAATATCCGTTCAATTTACAATTTACATCGATTTACACATGTTCTGTGATCAGAATACCATCAGCAATGTACTCTCTCCTACTTGGAAAGATTATTGATTTCCAATACAAATTGAAGTATAAATTCAATATTTAAATGTACCACTCTCGACAACTAAAGGAGTAAATATTCATCTTTAATTCATAACTACAATTCGGTTTCTGCATAAAATTTCATGAATCAATGATTATAGATGCAGCACCAGGTAGAAGTATTTCACTCGTTTTTAACGGCATTCCAATTGGAATATTTGCATCGAAACTTGATACATAAACTGTCATTATATCTGGTATATTCATCCATGACATCGCATCAACTAAGACTGGACTATCGGAAAAATTGATGAGTAAAGCAAACACTCTAGTTTTCGTTTTTCGACGAACAATACCAAGTACATTTTCTCCAATTAATATCGTCTCCAGTGGTGCGTTCTTTATCAAGTCGGAATTTTTCAATGCAATAAGTTTCTGAGTAATTTTGTAATGAGAAAATGCACTAGATTTTTGTGCTGCCAAATTTAAAATTCGATAATTAGGGTTGACACGAAGCCAGGTTTTATTATTATTTGAGAATCCTGCGCTGGTAGTATTATCCCATTGAAAAGGGGTCCTTTCCGGATCACGTGATGTGAACTGATAATTGTTTGGACCTGCATTACACCCTACAGGATCAACCGTTTCATTCCACGAAAGCCAAGTGTCCTCCATTCCAATCTCATCTCCATTATAAATAATACCAATACCGGGAAGAATTGCAGCAATCATATTTATTTCATCAGCTCTTTTTGTACCAAATCTTGAAGTGACACGACGATTATCGTGATTATCAACGACCCAATTTGGTTCATAATTGCCTAACGGCATATTATTCATCCACTGATCAATGCCACGTTTAAAATCAACGGCCTTAGAACGATTATTGAGATCGGATAGAAACATGAAATTAAATGGTACATTTGATCCATATTCATAATATTTCATAGATGGCTTCAATTCTCTCAAACCAGTATAGCTCTCGGTCATCAAAATTTTTTTCCCACCCGGACGTGAATCCAAATGTTTACGCCAATCTCTTACCAATTGAAAAGTTTCATTCTGATGTCTTGTGAAAGTGTGATTCAACGTATTATAATCAGTTGGTGGTAAACCAGTGTTAGGAATTACAGGTTCATCAAGAAATCTTGCATCTTCGAATGCATGAATAATTGCATCGACGCGAAATCCATCAACACCACGATCAGTCCAGAATGTTAAAACATCTTTCATTTCTTGGTACAAAGCTGCACTGCGGTAATTTAAATCGGGTTGGGCGGGTGCAAATTGATGAAAATAATATTGTTTACGTTGCTCATTCCATGTCCATGCGCTTCCCATAAAAACACTCAGCCAATTATTAGGTGGTGCTCTCGTGCCGTTAATCATTTTTCCATCCCGCCAAACGTAATAATCATCATACGGTTTAATACGTTTAATACTTTTTTCAAACCATGGGTGCTTGTCCGAACTGTGATTTGGCACGAAATCCAAAATGACTTTCAAATTTAATGATTTTGCTTTATTAACAAGCTGTTGAAAGTCTTGCAACGTACCAAAAGTAGGATCAATATTTGTAAAATTGGAAATGTCATATCCAAAGTCAACCATGGGGCTGGAAAATATCGGTGAAATCCAGAATGCGCTCACGTTCAATTGTGCAAGATGATCTAATTTACTCGTGATGCCATTCAAATCACCTACTCCGTCACCATCGCTATCCTTGAAGCTTCTCGGATAGATTTGATAAATAAATGAGCTTGTCCACCATTCTTGGGTAACAGCTGAATTTACACAAATTCCACATGCAATAAAACTTATAAACATTAACTTCACCGACATTTTAGAAGAGTGATTCGTATTCATGCAATTTCGTTGCTCTACATCACTTTATATAATGGTCGCTACTTTATGAGAAAAATATTTATCACTCGAGTGGTTTGCGGAATATAATCGATATTGTTGGAACTGATAAGAAGTACACTTGGCACTGCTCGTCAAATCACTCACTGATTAGACATGGCAACAAACAGAAGACGCAATGTAGAATGACCGCGTAGGTTTTTGTCTAATTCGGATGAATCATAATAGCTGACAAACGTCAGACTTTAAGTCTACGAATAAAGAAGGTCATTTTCATTCATACTCTCATACACTCTTATACGTTCGACCTTCTAAGGCGCTTAGACCATCCTATCATAAAAATTACAGAGAACTATTTCTCAATAGTTTTGTGCAAAGCATTAACATAAAAATAACAACATGATTGACGCGCGTAAGTGCGCCATTTCTGTAAATAATATTTTGTCCAGCCGTATCTTTTAATATTAAAAACTGATGTAACAGCAATGCAAACAGAACAAATAATGAGTACAATAAATAGATATCCAATCTCTGTTTTCGATTATACATTCTCACAAGTTCATGCATTTATCTTATTCCGAAATACTGTAGTCCGTATGGGCATCGATCCATGGTATTCTTATGGAATATTAATACACAAATTTATAGAAAATTTATTGGGTTACATTGTCCTTTGATAACATATTGAGCTCATGTGCGACATCCAGAAGCGAGACGGATTGCATTGTGGAAAATATTCTATTATGAGTATATTATGGAAGAAAAAAGTGAAGTGTCAATTGGAGAAGATATTGTGGTGCTTTAGGGATGAAAGAAATTTTTTTGCATTTTATGATAGTAATGGAATTGATCTACGGTCGGATCTATTACAATAATATATACGATCTTTCCAAACTGACAAATTCTATGTCAATTGATAATCATATCAAATTGTGGAAATTTCTCGCAAATTTTCATCCAGGGCACAAAATATTCAAGCTGGAACTTGATAATGGTATTTCGTTTAGTTGAAACAGTATTGTGTTTGTCAGTCTACTTCCTCTTGCCATCAGAATTCATCAGGCAATTTATATATAATAAGTTGAGAATTTATTAAACAAGAGGAGATAGAAAATAAGCAATAGTTTTTTGTCCCCACGATTTAATACATCACGAAAAAGTAGGACAAAATACAAATTTCCGGGAAGCCACATGCTGACTAATACGAATTTATTTATAAAATATTTTTTCATTTACACATTTTACTATTACGAAGTATTGATATTACCAATTAATCCTCAATATCAAAAAACTCTTGTATTTTTTCTATTCGAATAAATGAATATTATGAATAATATTGTCAAATGAATCAGAGAATGAAAAGATTAAATGAAAGAATATATATTCGCCTATTTGTAATATGTCATAATAATGTCCTGATCAAAATGAAGGTTACAAAGACCTATCAATCTGCCAGCACATATTTTTACATTCACTTCCGTGATTCGCCTTTTATTTTTCAAGACTTTTCATAAATATGCAGATGAATGGCTGGAAGAAGTTATAGACTTTTTAGTGTTGAAAGTGACTTTATATGTGACCACAAACTGGAGCGAGTGTTTACTTTCAGTCACGCAATACAATTCTCCACATTCATGAATATTGCTTTCTTGGTGGGGGAGATGAAAACTTAATTTGAATTCAACATTCGAGCAGAATCTCATTATGATTCCCGGGTAATTTGAAAATTAAATGATGCATTTTCTAAAAATAATTTACTACCACTATTATAACTGCTGAAATTGATTGACTGGCATGACGATACAATGAAAAGTTTGAAAGTAATCAAAGGCAAACGTAAATATGCGATTATATTCATATGGCCATTTACTCAGCCATGAATATTTGGAATTTTCGAGTGTAATCAACTTAGGTACACACGATATAATGATCGTTAGAATTTACAATGTGAGAATCAGAACGGACAATTGGCAATCAACTCTTATATACCACAAGAGAATACCACATATAGCACCTTTAGTGCGCATGACTAAATTGATTTCAACTAATGAATAATGCTTTTGTTCAGTTGAAAAGCAATATAGATGCATATCCCAAATCCAAACAATATCTTCATGTTTGCTTCATTAACGGAGAGGATTCACTCAATCGGAATCGAATTAAACAATGGTTTCATGTTTATCTTCATGGCGTATTCATATTTCCTGCCTTTTTATTCAAAAATAATTCTGCCTGCACGAATGCGATGATATGATTGCATCAGGGTGGAAGGGGCGTCACCCAGTAAATGGATCGAGATGACGTATACAATAACACCGGACTTCATTGTTGAATAAACAACAGCTCGTGGTATATTCATTCAGGTGGTCGCGTCAATTATGAGTGACAATTTATCGAACTGTATCAATAAAACGTTTGGCGAAACGTGTATTGAAACGTGTTACACAATACCCAGAACATTATTCACATCAACAATATGACACCAAGTACATTTACATGTTGGTCATCTCCAATTGTTTGTATAATTGGCTGTGATACAAAAAAAACGTCAGGTCGAATATCCACTATTGGAAAATTCATTCTTTCCCGTATTGAATGAAAGATTCCATTGGATCATGAAACTCTACATAATATCGATTGAAATGTGATGGACTAATAAAATCAATTGCATGATGATTCTCCAAGAACAATCATCATCATTTCTCGAATGAACAATTCATCGGTATTCATTCGTATTTTCATTCAATCTCGATCGTGTTGCGAGTGTATGTATTAGTAGCAGAACATAACAAAAGGTTTGTTGAAAAGAAATCAAGTGTACGAGCATTCGTTCATGTTTATATTTTTATACCGAGTGGAATATGAGTTTATTTTCTGTTTTAGTGATGGACATCGCACAAGATTTTTTTCAGCTATTGTTCAGATACTCAGTGGATTTCATGAATAGTTTTCCCAATGTATCTCGTAGAATGAAGTATTTTATTTCAAATACATTATGGAAATTCAAATGAATAGACATTGAGAGCCGACTTTTAAATAATGCATTATCTCAATTCCATGCATGTATGATATGGAAAAATATATTCTACCATACGAAAACCACTCAGTTCTGTGTATAATGTGAAATGATTCATTCTCATAATTCTGCAAAATACAGAATTTCAAATTGCATTCGACCAATTCGAGAGACAATAAATAGTTATTGAAAATTATTTAGTCCAACACTGTAACAGATAAGAATACGAATTATTTCTTGGAATTCCCAGAGTACAGAGAGACTTGTGAAGGTCGAATTCTCTTTTTTTTTCAGTTTTTCACTGCATTCACCCTAAATTGTGAATATTCTCATATTACGATTTGTTGTGGAATGAAGGAGGAGTAAGAGATCGCATCCGGCTGTCTTGCTAAACCCCATTAAAGGCCCAAAAAGTCATAAAAATACTGTGGATGGCATCGACATCGAATACATTGTGATCGAAGTAAATCGTTTGACATTTAGATCAGCTTGGTGTTCAAGTTTACTTGGGATATCATTTACATCACGACGACCCCATTATTATTGCTATCTCCAAAGCGTCTCCGATAAATTCAATAGATAAAAACGGTATTCCTCTATCTTCCTGGTATAATAGGGTCGTGCAAAGTGGTGTACAATACGAATGACGTTGGTACACATCTCGAGAGAATCAGTGACGCTCAATTATCATCCGACTCCCCCAGTAGGTGTTATATCTGATAATCGATTCTTCTGCCTCCATATCAATGAATATATCTATGTGAACTTGAGCACGAAATCAAGCGAACTTCATTGAGGAATTGATAGGAGTAGGGTTTGAAAAAAATATCAGGAATTCAGTCTTGATGAATGCTTCGAATGAAGAAGTAATTTTGTAAAACTACAGTTGAAGTAAAACTACGTAGGAATTATTCTCTTGGAATAATTTTCAACCGAATACGGCACTTTATTCACCTGATTCTTATGATGTTTGAGGAAAAGTTGGGTAACAATTCCAATTTGATACACAAAGGCGGCTTCGTAGAACCTGCATAAAATTATTGCAACGGCGTATATAATCATTCTTTTGTGACATTAATTTATATTTTAAATAATGTTCCAAATAAAAAAAATTCTGACAATTACTAATTTTGTAAGAAACTTTTTCATTTACTTACTCATAGTAATGCTCGATTCCAAAATACCAAAAGAAAGGTTAATTGGATATTGTTGATTGTGTAATGCTATGCGTATAACAACGAAAAGTTCTGATATTTTGTGCTTTCTGACATAAAATATATGAGGTGTTCATTATTATACAAGATATAAAATCCCAATATAACACGAGATTAGCATCCCACAGTGTATCAAACGTGCCACTAAAGTGATTGCAAGATGGATGAGGAGTTTGACATTCTGATAAGGACAATTTTTATTTATGAAACTTCTAATACCTCAAATGATTATCTCGAATTTTTGTATGAATTTACAACTGTTATTCATCATCAAATATCATCTAGGGCTTCTCCTTCTATGCCACTATTTTTTATCCAGTAGAAATATATTTTTCATTCACCACAAAAATAATGCAGGGGATTCGATATCATTATAATTCGTCATTGACGTTTCGTACAACTGTTAAAACAAATCTATTGGATTTTTCCATACGATTGAAGTTTCAGCTATTTCTGAACAAGATAAGTAGACTCAATGTCATATTTATTTGACCCAGAGAGTGCGATTATATCCATTCGATGTTTGCGAATTTTCCACTGTCGCACGAAATAACATTTCTCTATCAATGAGTGAATCCCTAGTCATTTAGACTAAACTTTTATCAAGTATGAAGATTGCTAACATAAGTATCAGTATCTTTCAAATATTGCGAGTGAACAATGATGAGTTTATCGAAAATATACTTTAAGCTGCTTGACTTGACATAAATAATATATATATTCACAATTAATCAGACGCACTGAAGATTTGTGTTATGATCACAGATATTAGTTCGTCAAATGCCATCATAAATTTTTAATTCCTTCTCATTAATTTCCCCTGCCATGAAAAATCAATAGTTCACTCCTCTGTTTCGAGTGAGAAAATATTTCAGTTCAAACAAAGTGTGGAAATTGAATGAGGAATGGAAGTGATTCTTACACCATACAGAGCAGTTCATTCAATTTGAATGCTATGATTTAATTGCATTTTTTATTTCTCTTTTGTTTACTGAAGAATATGTACTTAGCATTCTGGATAGAAGTATTCTCTACATTTTTGTACATGCTTATGCGGGGCAAAAAATCGATTGTTTCCCCAGCCATGCTGATATGAATGCAAAATTATAGTGGTAAGGAATCTATTGAGTTTGCACTAAAGTGAGTGTTCAATGCTGCTGACCATTGAATTGATTGAACCAGTCTATGAATCGATGTTTAATTCAATCGACCTGCCTATTTCATTCGTTGGTATTTTGTTTTAATTTCCGACATACAAAATTTACAGTCAGGAGAAAATTAAGTATTGCAAACATAGAGTCCGAGACTTGGAGTAAAAATATTTTAGAAAAACTAGATATGGTAATCAATACCAATTGTGTTTACTCAAACGTGTGAAACATTCGAAGGAAAAAGGTAAAAGAAATTTGAGAAAAGGCATTGATGAGACTGATGTAAGACATATTTGAATTTTATTAGTAATGAATCAAGTTAGTACTGAATGAATAATAACTACGAAATAATAGATGAATTATTCAAGGGCCAGTGAGTATGACTGACGCGGCTCCTGGCAAATTCACCTCGGTTGTATCCATTCTTACTTCGCAAGGAATATTTGACTCCACACTAGACGCATATACGGTCAGTTGTTTTGGAATGTTCATCCACGTTCTCGCGTCTACTACTACGGTATTTTCTGAAAAATTTACGAGCAAGACAACAGGCGGAACGTCAGGCAATTTTCGCACAACACCGAGTACCGTCTCGCCAACCAAAATTACTTCTGTTTCACCACTCTCCATGATAGGCATCTTTTTCAACGCCACAAGTTTTTTAAATAACGAATAGTGAGAATTTGCATTGACTTTTTGTGCAGCAAGATTCACAGTTTTATAATTTGGATGAATTGGTAACCATGTTTTATTTGCTGTAGAAAATCCAGCGTTACTTGTATTATCCCACTGATATGGTGTTCTCGCTGGATCACGTGACTTCAAATAATATCTGTCTGGTCCAGCATTACATCCAGCTGGATCAACAGTTTCATTCCAAGTCATTGGGCGATCAATCATTCCTATCTCATCACCATAATAAATAATACCGACTCCCGGAAGTATTGCGGCGAGCATTGAAAATTCATCGGCACGACGAGCACCATATCGCGTTCCAACACGATGCTGATCATGATTGCTTATGACCCAGTTGGGCAAATTTCCCTTTGGCACATTATTTATCCATCCATCAATATCACGTTTGAAATCCATCGTAGTCGAACGATTGTTCAATGGAGTTATGAACATGAAATTCATTGGGATATTTGAGCCGTAATCGTAATACATCATTGTATTAGCCATGCTTGTGTATGCTTCAGTCAAAATAATTTTCGGCTCACCCTTCAATTTTTTTCCATGAGCATCAATTAATTTCCTCCATGATTGCAAAATTGTATATGTTCCAATCTGATCTTTTGAATAAATGTGTTTCAATGAATCATAATCATTTTCGGGAACACCGGCATCCGCAATTTTAGGTTCATCAGGGAATAATGGATTTTCAATTAAATGATTGATTGCATCAATTCGAAAACCATCAACACCATGATCTAGCCAGAATGTCAAGACATTTTGCATCTCTATATTCAATGCAGCACTTCGATAATTCAAGTCCGGTTGCCCAACAGCAAATTGGTGGAGATAGTATTGCCCACGCTCACTATTATACTTCCATGCAGAACCACCAAACACACTGAGCCAATTATTTGGCGGTGCAGTCGTTCCATTCACCAACGCGCCATCCATCCAGATATAATACTCGTCGTACGGTTTGATCTTCTTGATGCTTTTGAGAAACCACGGATGCCTGTCCGATGTGTGATTCGGTACAAAGTCAAGGATTACTTTGATACCAAGAGCTTTCGCTTTAGTTGTCATGTTTGTAAAGTCACCAAGTGTGCCATATATTGGATCAATATCCGTGAAGTTGGCAATGTCATAGCCAAAATCGACCATAGGACTCACGTAAATTGGTGAAATCCATATTGCACTCACGTTCAAATCGACAAAGTGTTCAAGTTTGGTCGTAATGCCATTTAGGTCACCAACACCATCGCCATTTGTATCCATGAAACTACGAGGATATATTTGATAAATAAATGTGTCTTTCCACCATTCCTTGGTAGGTTTTGGCGCTGCATCGACGTAGTAATTATTTGTCAGTATGACACAGAGAAATATTAATAACCACGACATCTTGTCGTAACACACTATGCAATATTCTATCCGACAATTATTGGTCTTTATATATTAACAGAACGAAGGTGAATTAAAGATTAAATAAATAGATGAAAAAATAGAAAGTTAATGATAAGATGAGAAAGCAAACCTTGTACGGCTAAATAGCGAATAGCAGCCGAGGACATTTGTGAACGACTTTATTTTCCATCGCTCGAGACCTCTTTCACGTTGAATACAATTGATAATTTTCTACGAAATGATTATTTCATTCTTTTCTTTTTTTCTCTATGACTTGACTGTTTGGTTAAAGAGTATACTCTCTCGCATCCTCGAGACGCTCGTTTATTTTTATTCGATTCTTTCTGACACGTTCAAGCAACAAATAGTCGCCCGATTCTCGATTGGAAAAATTCTCTCTTTCTTTGTTCACTTTCACCCTCGTCGCACTGTACTGAAATCGTATTTCGAACAGAAAATAGAAAAGGCTTCAAGGGTGCCCGCCCTTTTCAAGCTGCGTACAACGTTTTCACTTCCGCCATCCCACAAAAGAAGATAAAAAAAAATTGGATGACGGGACCTCGGTGAAATTTTGTGGCATTTCCGATGGCATCAAAGACGGGCGAGGTCAAAAGTACATAAACCCCAATGTTTGCAGACTACGCAATACATATAGATATACTTATACATATATGTGTGTATTTGGAGAATGTGTTGACAAAGTCGGTAACTTTGTCGCGCGCACCCTTTGGTGTTGCGCTCCTATGTATGCATACATGCTTTTCCTGTATAACTACACAACTAAATCTATAGGTACATGTAATGTTGGGGTAGTCAATATTCTCGCGTGCTAACGTCATTCATGCGTGCTACCCATGTAAGCAGTGTTATCGTGCAATGACTAATTATGCAGATAGTTACTCTTGCTGCTCATATAGTTTCCTACTATTCACATGCATTCTTTTGTGCTATTTCTTCTTTGCTCCTTTACTAAAATTAAAAGTAATCCACATTTTCCATTTATAGGTGCAAGAGAGGCATCAAAGGACACCGGTGTGAAAAAAATAGCAGTAAGTGGAACAAATATACGTTTGTCAATACACTAAAAACAGATCGATATAACAAATAACTCGAAGTGCTTTTTATTTATCAAAGAGAAATAACACTATAAGAAATAGTGCAAACGTCAAAGGGGAGGGATAGATAATCTACTAAGAATGACCCATATTTCAGAATTTCGTTCATTCCGAAACAAGTGAGGGTAATTTCAGCCTATAGACGCTAATCTTAATGTGTTGATTCCACCATATTTCAAAAGAAATATCCGAAATGAAACGTGAATTAAATTCTAATCATGCGCGGTTCAGATAAACATACCAATGCTGATGTTGCAGTTTGTCTTTGCTTTTGCTCGCTGCGAGTCATGTGACTTGAACTGTAAATACAAAAAATTAAAATTTCTTAATATTATGTAACATAAATAATGTTCAACTGAGCTTCCGCTATAAATTGGATGATTTTACGTCGCATATATTACTGCACTTCCGCAATTGTTATGCTCTCAATGCTGATACTATGATTAATTATTTCGACATTCAAGATCGAGATACTAAATTCTGCATGAATGCACTCAATGAGATAATGACGAAAAATCAAATTACACGACAAGGAAGAGATTGCCGCAACTATTGAATAAAATTTGGGAGAAAAATTTCGCAAGATTAATTTTGTACGGAAGTTGCGTACACATAATATGCATCAAGTTACTTAAATGTTGGCTAGAGCGGACCTTGCAACCAATTCATCTTGAAAACTACCCTCGTCAGGGAGGAAAGGCAGTTTAGTTTCCTCTCCGCAGTTTACGAGTATAATTAACTTTCCCGGTTATTAAGCACTGTCACATGTATATATGTACAGTTTGAGATCACCTATTCCCAACATCGTTCACGACTTGTTCTCATACTCATTTTCACTCATCTGGTAAATATTTTCTATCTACCACAACTTATTAAGAAAATCTGTGATGTAGAAATTAATAGAACCTTTTTCCCATTCACGTAGTTGGATTCTGAATAAATAGAGGAGTAACCAAATCGTTTTTTTTTTTTCTTATCACATTTTAGCGTTAAAGGCCTCATTAGTTCCTATCTGACTTACAATACACACATGGTTGTGTGAATAACTTCGCAATTTTATATACCGACAAAATATTACTTGGAAAGGTGATGGCGAGTATCTTTACCGCTTTTTCATACATGAATATGTAAATATGTGCATGCAATATCACTGTGTGCTCTTGAAATGGATCCAATTGAGATGAAGGCGCGCCGAGTGGGCGGCTATAAATACATATATATATATATATTCTGTAAAGCCTCGTTCAACGATCCTGACTACGGGAAAACTCATTAAAAGCGCTACTACTACAGCATAACCTCGGCAAAAGCGTCCTTCACTATTTACAAGGAAGCCTTGAAAGGCGGATATGACTTGTGCATTGACGTAGAATTCAACTAAATGTTTATAGTATACACTCTTCTTCCCTTTCAGAATGCGATTTTCTTTTGATGAATTTCACGTCTTTTCGCCATGAACATTGCGGTATCATGGTAACACTTGATCTTTTGTAATATTATAACCTAGGATGTACTCGAATAATTATTACTTGAATAAACTGGCCTTGAAAAATTCGTACATAGAATTCATCTGCATTTTAGTTGATTTGAGTACTATTTGTTAATCCTAGAACGTTGTTGTATGTACTTCAACATAAAAATTTCAATTAGTTTGTTGCGTGAAGGACCTGTTTTGAATTTATTCCAAGTTGTGGTTTTATCTAATTATGAAACGGATCACAGATGTTACGGACCGTCATTCATCATCATCAAAAATGGATGACGAGAGTGCACAGATTGCATTTTTTTTTATCCTTTTGTCTGGTGACTTCTATTATTGGACTTGGTTCTTCCTGAAACTGAATTTGATAGAAAATCTGTAATTTCGAATTAATCTGAATGAGATTCGCAACATACAATTCCAATTACTTTCATTGCACTTTGCCTCGTGAACGTAATTAAAGAAGATTGCACAGGATTGCTTAGGAGGAATTAGAATATCTCCTTTTAAGTTCAGTATGAACTCCAATTTAGGGAACGGCAAAATGTGTATTTACACGATGAGTTATAACCTGCTGGCAAACGATATGAATGACTCACGAAAACCCCCGTACATACTTTACAATGAAGCCAACATATAACATCAGAAACCGATAAATAATCAAATAAAATAAGATATGTATGGAAATGAATTTTTTTAAAGTTAGTGATCGATAAATTTTGGGGAAATTGGAATTGGAATCGCGTCAGTTCGAATGGAACTATGAGAATTTCATTGAGAAGTTAAGCAAACTTGTGATGCTGTTATAAAATAAAAGAGGTTTGAAAGAATCCACACAATTTCTATGCAATGTGTCCATCATATTACATTACGAATTTCCACTACGTACCTCTTACAAATTGTAGTGAGGCATTGTTAAAATAATTAGTGTCGGAATAATCTTGGACGTGATGGCGTGTGTGTATGCGACACTTGAATAAACCCATAAAGAATAGTGAATGCTTGAGTGATGAAAGTATGAAGAGGTAGAGTGTATTTGAATGGATGTAGCTATAATTAAAATGGGTTAGTGTACATAGCTTGCGGGTAAAAAACTTCTCTATTGGCTCCTCAACTTCATATATACATATTTACATTTATTGTACGAAGTCTACAGATGCATTCTCGCCACACTGCGGCCATACACATTTAACACACGTCTAAAGCTATAACGACTTGGATTTACCAACCATAATCTCATTTGTTTGCGCACGTCTCACACCAATTTGATGCTTCAACTTCTTTTTTGTTCATGTTACTCATGAAATTTTTTACCCACCAGATTTTATGTAATGGAATAAAAAAAGAAGTGAAAAGAACAAAAAAATGGATGTTATCGTGTGGAAATGAGAAAAATTATATCGCTTTTATCAATTGTCAATGTGAAAATATTGACATTCTTCATGTGCAAGTGGTGATATGGTTATATCTGTTCTGGGTAAAATGTTGGTGTTCTAATGAGCTACACTCAAGATAATTGTATTATCAATTGGCCAAGGCTATTGGAAAATGAAAAAAGAATTAAAAAAAAACCGACGTTATATTCTGTGAATGTGAGAGTATAGTTTGATTAAAATGCTAACGAGTTAGCAACGGGATACAAGTGAAACGCATTATTATTCGCACCATAAGAAAGCTGCATTGTGTTTCGGAAAAAAGTGGTGTACGTGCACGTCGCTGCCATTAAAAGATGACGATATGCAAAATAGAAGCCATTATGTGACTTTTCAAAACAATATACGTGGTGAATTTACTATATTGCATGCATGTAATATCATATGGATATCCCGTGAGAAATATGTTCGGAATGATCATTAATTTTGCTCAAACAATTCTTTCAAGAAATAATTTTTAGAATCATTAAAAACTTGCTGAACCTTGAAATTTATTGTGTGGATAGTAAGATAAAATATTTACAACTCAATTGCGAACTACAAACGCTACTACGTTCCAGAATAATCAATAGGATTGGATGTGTGATTCCCAGATAATCAACTGAGTTTGTACAATTCGAATATCAAATTTTTTCATTGATGCGTTATCCATCATACTATTTTAAAATCATTCAGCACAATCCAAAAGTACGAGCGTTCTACAGATAATGTCCATGGACTATGAAAATTTTGCATCCGTAATTCACCTCCATCATCAATACTATGAGAGGAGCGTGAAACAACATAAATAAAATGATACTGATGACTTTGAAAGTGAGAATCAGAATAAAGCACCAATTAATAGAAAGTACGAGAATAAGTCATCTATAACAACTTCGATGTAGTGACAATGAGGATCAAGCTGGAGGCATATCAGTTGATGAATGATCTGTATCTAGAATAAATATCCTTTTGTGTTACTATACCGTATGGTGCAACTCAATGGATAGTTCTGAAGTGCCTGCGG
Organism: Meteorus cinctellus; assembly: GCA_030523045.1. Lineage (NCBI taxonomy): Eukaryota > Metazoa > Arthropoda > Insecta > Hymenoptera > Braconidae > Meteorus > Meteorus cinctellus. The sequence goes on along the minus strand of JAPYZF010000044.1, from coordinate 132,695 downwards.
GCATTTTAGTGCAATCCAATACGGAGATTGCATCGTAGGAAATTATTCTTGACATTCACGTCATACTTGCTTTCAGTTAGAATGTTGCACGGGAAGCTGAAACTAATGTTGTGAAGAAAAATATATTAAAAGGCACACGAAAATCTAACTCTAGAATCATGTATCGAACTTTCAAATTTATTTGAATGAACATTTCAACCCACTCGAATTGTAATTCCACAATTATTTACCCATATGATAATAATAACGCCGAAATAGACACATTGAAGTGAGCTTTCAGCTATGTAAAGTTTACTGAACGCTGTAATTTGGCAGGGAGTTGAAACATCAATGACTGCCGAGAATTGTTACAGCGGTGATTGATCCGATCTTGGCTATTATGCAAATACCATTAATTCTAGTGCATTCACGGTCGCCGTCAATTGGTTGTGTCCTCGTCATTGAAACAATGTCAGTTGTTTCAAGCTCAATAAATGAATAATAACAAATCATTGGTCATCTGCTTGATGGAAACAATTTTATCGATACTATCGTAATAACACAATTTTCATTGAGACCAAGCATTTGAGCTCGTCGACGTGAGCTTCCATCATACTAACTTATCATATGTAAAAGATATCTAGCGAATTGAAGAAAGGCAATAGGTTGAACGTAAAGAACAATATATAGAGGTAGATAATATCATCTTAAAGAATGGTGGCAGTTGTTTCTCTGACCGCTTTCGAAGCCAATGAAAGACATGAACCTAACTCAAATGTTGACACTGAACATTGAGAAAGGTTCTAGCTGAAAAATCCTATCAATGACCTGGAATGTTCTTACTCCGATATTTCACACTTTGATTCGAGGAACAACATAAAAATCCATCATAATTCGTTATTCCAATATCTATTTCGCTATGGTTCTCATTATTTTTCCTAAGAAGTTTTGTTTCATTCTTCAAACTGGTCCTACTTGATTCATTTCAACATAGATTGATTATGCAATTTTCTACAAATCGTACTGTGTTGGGTGTTTGAAATGAACATGATGCTTCCTTCCGTTTTATCCAAACATAAATGAGAAGATAGTTGTACTATCGGTTTCCAAACATTTCTTATTTGGCTTTGGATGTTTATATCGCCATGGATACCCATGCATTTCATTAGAATAGTCAGTCAATGAATGTAACATATAAAACCGCTGTAAAATATTCGCTTCAAGTAGGATAAGAACAACCAATAATTCTCGAAATCCGATCAAGGGATTTTCTCACTGAGTCAACCGGGTACCTTCTTCAAGGCTTAGAAATTTACAAAGTCCCAACAGAATAGAGTACAATTACGTCCTTGACACAGCCTCTCGTTGATTCAATTTACTATTTCCATCCGCTTTACGGTATTTAAACAAAATAAAACCTCGAAATACTTCCGCCCAAGCGCTTTATCATTACGATGATTATCCGAACATTATTCATGATGAGTTCCTCGAATGTATTTAGATAGAATTTCGTGTCTATAAGTATTCAAATTTTCAATCGGAAACCTTGAAAAATTGATACTATCTCATTTCCTAAGAATTTCATTGGTTCGGAATGTAGAAAAATGATAAATATGAAGGAACAAAGCTACAATCGATTGTAAGAAATCAGTGTGCTCATTCAGCGTATTATTTCACATGGATAAACTGAGTTCAACTTGAGTTATCGCTTGTTGTAGAAGTGGATTATTTTTCGCAAAAGCGTACTGGACCGTGTATTATTTGTGCTACGCTGACTGTATTGTTCACGAAGGATTTAGTTGTGTTACAGTTTGATGAGTGGATTTCTGACTCACGTCGAATGTTTTGTCTGGTTAACACAGACAAACGTTTTCGCCTAGTATTTGTTGGAGGATAACTTGTTCCAAGAGTGAAAGTCCCATGCATGTTTATCGAAGGAATGTTCCAAGTTGACTCTAAACTATTCAGGACCATTTCTGTATCAGGGTATCCATTGGAATGGAATTTGAAACACGAGACTCTTATTTTATTTCAGAGAAATATCCAATAATAGAAAATCAAATTTATTGAGAAATATTCTATAGATTTTTCGTTGGCTGAGAAGTTATTTTTTGTTCAAAGCAGAGTTAATTGAACAAATTCCAACGAAAAAAGAAATCTTTTTCTCACTAACTCAGCAATCCTCATTGGAGAAATTGCGTTTTTAAATTGTCACAGATTCATTCACTATTCCAATTGAAATAAGTAAATTGTCACTAGCAATTAAATTGAAATAGTTGATTACAAATTTTTTACACTGAAATCTGAAGTTGTCCGCTTGGATTTGCATTATTTTATGCAAGTGGAACACAAAAGTTGAAGTTGCGATACAGGTGAAGAATGTATATTTGTGTATATACCTAGCATCATCATAGACACACATACATGCACATGCGAATGGGCAATAGATGGTCTACCTATACATAACGACGTCAATAAATCGAACGCGGTAGTTGGAGCAGAACTCGGTTGTGGGCCGTGTGATACAACCTTCGTAATTAATCTCTCGTTCAAGCTGTAACCATCCGCGAAAAGAGTCGATGGCCCGCACACATATACACACAGTTGAATCGCCGCAATTCACAACCGTAACATGTGACAATTTTTATTCTTTTGTGTGTGTGCGTGGGTGTGTGTTCTTTTTTAATGCATTTCATGCACATTCTGCGCTTTTTGTTGTCCACGTCATCGACAGAGAGAGTTATACCCTCTTCGTTCACCCTGTGCACAGCAGATCGTTAAAGTACTCTCGGCTGACGATGTGTGCAAGTGTCACCGACCTTCTACGTCACTCGCATACATATACGAAAGTTTTATTACGTTATTCAACGGCACGTCATTAACGTCGTGGAAGAGGAAAAGTCGGAAGGGGGCGAGGGACAGGGAGAGAGCAAAGCGGTTTCGCGGTGGGTGATGAACTATATCAAGGGAGTGGTAAAATGAAAAAAAAAAAAGAAAAAATGGAAGAGAAAGAACAAATTGCCCACACGTGACTCCATTTGAGTTAATTAACACACTGAACATGATGAACTCGATGAAGTGTGATGGTATACATTCAAAATTTCATGCATTGTAGAGAAGAATCAGGTGATTGATATATCTGCGTGTAATATCAATTTCGAGAGGAAGGAAAAAAAAAACTTTGAAATGAATAAGAGACAAAATTGATTGAAAAAATGAAACAAAAACAAAAACAAAAAAATAACAGATCAGGGAGATCTGGGGGATTACACTGTCATATTGGGTCATGGTGAATTGATTTGAGACTGTGAGAGAAATAAATGAGAGAAAGAAAGGTGGTTTGAACACGATATTCAACTCGGCCACCTTTTTCATTTTCATTTCCATTTTCCTTGTCTTTTGTTTTTCTATTTTCGGCTGGTGCGACAATCTTTCTCATTTTCGTTTGCTGTCTGGAGTTCAGTGTGCCATTTCTGGCCATCAATTGAGGGGAAATTCAACCGTCCGTCCAATCCACACGATTTCACTTAAATTCTACAAGCTGTATGATTGGTTTCACAACTGTTCCTTCATATACACATTCATATGAATGTGTGTACATGTGTACATATATATCGGCCTCAATAGTTTGATATTGCCAGCCCATAAAATTGCCTTGAGCCTAAACAAACTGAATGGCAGTTGAAAAATCGAATGTACGATATGAAAACAGCAACCGAATCCGATTTTCAATAATATCATATAATAGTGATATATCGTAACGAATCATCAAAAATTTACGAATATTTGCAAATATTTTCATCTTTTTTTCGTATGAGACCGATAGAGAGAAAATATTTTTATTATATTTACAATGTTGGTGAATATATATGCAGTCATTAAGAAGATACGTTTGAAGTAGTTTGGTCGTAATTGAATAATCCAAAGAAATTTTTCTGCTAATCATTTTTAATTTAGAATTGACAACTACATTGTGCATCTTAATATTTCAATTTAGGACTTTAGAATGTTAAATTTCAAGTTATCCGTAAAGTCATTGTTTCCTCCATATGTTATTACTCCCAGCAAACTCGCACCGTCATTGTGATATCACGACGACTCCCCTTGAATTATATCCACTCGTATAAAAGTGTCGAAAATGAAAAAACTTGTGGATGAAGATCTTTCATGCATGATCCATGCGCTATACATCCAGACTTGATTTCTTAGCGCTCCTTGTCACACTCACTTTTTCGTATTTTTTTCATCTTTTCTCGGCAGACCTCTTCCACATAATTGACTGGAATATCACACAATAAGCAGTATGAAATACTGCACACATCATGTAGTAGCACTAAACTTGACAGGGTTAGCATCTGAAGCCTGATTGTTCCTGGAGAAATCGTACGAATCAACAGTTAGCGACTGCAACGATGACGTAGAATTGACCCACAATAAAACGAAGATAATTAATGATGTGATAAAATTTATACGAGGAGGCAGGTTAAGTGCATAAAACTGTTTCTTGAGTGTATCAGTGAATCGTGATGACTTATTCAAAAAATTTTCTACTGATCACAATCATAATTTTCCCAATATTTTCCGGTCAACAATTTGCAACTGATATCTGTTTATAGGTGCACAAAATATGAGAGGCCATTGGAGTCCCACCCGCTTTTCAATATTGAATTTATGAAACACTTTAGGAATATACAAGATAGAATTTTTCCTTGCGAGTAAATGTTGAGGAAAATGTATTCTAGAGCAATCCGTGAAAAAATAAACATGATAAAAGAAAACTGAACTAACATAAATGGTCTCTGGCGAGAAAAAAATCTTCTTCAGGTATGTGCATATTATACACACGTGGAAGCACACTCTGAACTTATGATAAAAATAAAGACATTCCTTGAACACGGTGGAATTTTTATTGAAATTGAAAATGAAACCGACACCAGCAATCCTGGAAGAAATCTGATCGCGGCTTCATTTGCAGTACTGTAAAAATCCTCAATTTGCGGGCTGGCAATCTCCATATTGAAAGAATGCGGAGAATTGCTAGCATGAGAAAACTTTTAGCGTTTGCTTGAAAACAACTCATTATTCAAAAAAGCTAAGTAGAACAACCAAATTCTTAGAATGTTCAATGTATCAATGTGACAAACAGGAATAATTTGACTGAAACAATGAAGTGAAAGCATAATAATTTGAAAACAAAATACATTATGAAAATAAAAAACGATACACGACACTGATGGATGTGATAAGTCATAGAAAAAAAAAAAGATGAAGCTGCTTGTATAAGAATATTACGTTATCACGTGAAACAAGAAGAAATAAGACACTGGGAAAACAGAATTGGTAGCTGTATTGCGCAGAGCAGATGAGAGAATAAAGAAAAAAAATAAATATTACCATCGAGTGGCGTCCTTATTGAACTAAAAGGAATATGAACGTAAAAGCAAAACGCAACATTGATGACGCTGCAGCATGGCACCTTTTTTCATTCTATCAAATTCATATAAAGATGAGAGAGTACATCTTATTCTTCATGAAGGGCGTAAAACTAAGGACGTCATATTGGTCTCGTCAATAAGATAGGACTTGATTGTCAGTTAGAAGTTAGCGGAATTCTCTTTCGAATGCGAGGTATTTGTAAAGAGAAGAAGGAAATGGATTCAGCGCTTTTTGTATAGTAATTTTTTATTTCTATGAAAAAATGTACTGGAATCACATTGATTCTCCATATGATTTTTGTACAGATCATAATGTTCATCTTACTTGCTTCAGAAATTAAGATGGACAGTTTATAGACAGATAATATGAAAAATATAATGTGACACGGAATAAAATATGATTTCAAGCTTTGGGTGATGTCAGACCTTATCTATGGTTCGAGCAGCCAACTACATCGCAGTTTGGAATTGTTTTGCTTCATCCTTTGTCAGACCGTATACTCTCAGACGACAAAACACGGTGAACATATATTGTTCTGCTCTCTTCTAGAGGAAATCATCGTTTCTTCCTCTTTCTGGAAATTTTTATGACCCGACTGCATGAAAAAGATGGAAAGGAAAAATAATTAAAAGGAAAACGAAATAATAATGAACAAAAAAAAATCCACTGGGCTTGAAGGGAAGACTATATTTATATTATCTTTATCACAACAGCAGTGTTTTATTCGAGGGCGTGTAGAGGATATTTATGTAGCACTTTCCGCAATTTTCATATCTATTCCATGAAACAAAACCTAATATTAAAATAAGATAATAAATAGGAAAAAAAAAGATAAACAAAAGAATAAATAACAAACATGAATTTCGAAAAAAAAAAAAGAAAAAAAATGGAAGGATTTATTGATCGCGTTTTGTCGTGTTCATTTTTTCCCCATGCTTTTCAACAGATGGTCAGGGCATCTCTTGGGAATGAAGTACTCACAAAATATTCCATGTGATCATAACACATGAATGTCTGTCAATCGATAGGGGAGGAAATTAGACAATCGTCAAATGACAAAAGAACGTGACATTCACAGTGTACAATATTCGATGTTAAAGATAATGTGGTCAGCGCGAAAATCCTTTGGAGAATTTTATGATCGTTGATATAGCATGTACTTGATCACATCTCCTATTCTTTATGTCGGAGTGTTTAGCTTTAGAATCCAACGAGATTTACACTTTGCAAGCAACGACCACGTCCTGCACTGAATAACACCTGGACTGAAACTGAATGTTGGACATTTATTGAGACCTATTCATACTAGGAATCAAACAGATTTCCTTTGAACACTTTCGACAATTTTCCATGTAGTGACTGAGATCAACTCGAGTTCACCTCTATGCGAGAGGACAAAGAAAGGAAGTTTCATCACATCGTTATACGTGATAGATAGAAGACACAAAAGCAGATGCATGTTGCAACGTCGTCTAAGTTGCACCGATGACTTGTTTATGCTTTCAGACATTTTGGCAAAATTTCAGACGAAGGCGCGCATGATTTTCTCCCCAATAATTGTACGATAAAACGGCAGACAACAACCTCTTTTCTATTGATTCAATAGAATTATATTTCATGGTTGAAATAGTGATTGAAAAGTTTTTCAAGAATAATCAGAACATATATATAATTGAAAGTTTATTCTACAGACATATCTCAGTCATACGAGTTTTTCAAATCGACATTTGCTGGAAATGCCACGAAGACACTTGAATTTCGTCCACTCAATCATTCTCTAAAACTGCGTTCGTATATTTTCCAATGAAAGTTCGTTAAATCTTGTCACTGAAGACACTTCAAACTCGTTTTCCTGTGTGCTGCAAACTTTTCGTCCATATTTGGCTCGTTCATTCGAGCAACCTCATGAGTCCAAAGCCACTCATTCTGTATGGAACATGAAACCATTTTTTTGTTGAAACCAATTTTAAATATGATAAATTATGAGTGAAAAATGATAATTTGATTAATATTCAATGACACTAATGGAAGATACAAAGTTTTTCCATTTGCAATGATCGAAATACCAATGGAACGTCGATTGCCTTGGGGAGTTTCCCAAATGAACAATTCATTCAGTATTAATATATTTCAAAGCTGTTGAACTAAATGGCTTTTCAATTTTCAAGTTTGTGAAATTCAATTCGCTCCAATGTCATCATCAGCAAAGACATTGCATCAATTTTTATAAAATCAATTGTATTTAATGGATTATAAATGGAATGAAGATTTTCTCTCCAAAACAACTGAAGAATTCTGTTTCCAGTTTCGTTTTCCAAGTCTTGGACGTTTTGTTAATTCCAGGTGAAATTATCTTTGTTGAAGAATAAAAGGTGCGCATTCATCATTTTTGTGTTACGCTACAACTTCGTCAACGAGTTACCAAAGTGCAATGAATGTTATTCAACGCAATAGACTCTCTTCCGCAAAAAAAAAAACGGTGGAGGAGTTCTATATAATATTCATTGTTATTCGCACATGCATCACTCTACATCAAAACTATCAAATGTGGATTGGTCCGAGAAGTTCATTCTTCAAATGCGGTGAATGAAGAACCTCCAGAAAATCTAATTTTGATTTGCAAATCACTTTCAACTCGCCTACAATTACATTTTGGAATATTAGTTTTGAGTAATCATTAATTTACGCAACATCACATCAGAATATTAATCTTGCTATGACCGTTCACTGAACAGTCGAATTATATCAAGCGTTATGATATCTTCCATCTCTATAGATAAAATTTCCCTGTGAAATTCACAGCGAGAATATACTTCAAAATTTTAATACCATTTATGAAGCTAACACGAAATCGCAGAACTGGAATAATTGGTGATGCATTAAACGACTTCCTCATATTTGATCCAAATTTCACAGTAGGATAGAGAAAAAAATACAGCAAAAATTCTAAAGTTCCTCTAGATAATTGGAGGAATTATTGTTTTTCGAAAAAAATTACTGATGTTGCGTTCCAAGTTTTCAATGGAGCACTGCAATTTCTAGGGAAAAATTCTCTCGATAATCAAAAGATAACAAGTACAAAAAAATTCATTGCTGTTAAAAATCGATCAACATTGAATTTTTGCAACTTATGCTAGGAATAAAATATAAAATATATTTGTGTTAATTTATTCGAAGTGTTAGTTGTGAATCGAGATTTTCCACCAACAACGTTTTTTTTTTCACTTTCATCCAATTTTTATGTATTATATTGTAACTTCTATTCTCTATGTGTGAAACATGCACATACACACTCCAGCAGTCTGATATTGATCAACATTAATTAAATCTTCAAGAAAAGTTTGAAAATAAATTCACTTTCCGGCTCGGCAATGTGATTTCTTTTGGAGTCTAGAAGAGAAGAGTTCTGAGACGGTGGAGGAACCAAAGTGGTCTTTCAGACAAACGAGGTTTGAAATTGAGTTCGGTCCATTTGCATTTTCATCCGAACTGAATCACCAAATGAATCATTCAGTGTCACCGAAGATTATTTTGATATGTCTATCGAATGTTTATAATAAATTTATTAAAATTCTCCAAATTTGTTTCTATGTAATAACGTTACACTGCTTGCATAACAAGTAAAAACATAATTAATTGATTATACCATAACGTGCGGGGCTAAACATATACTGCTTTATGCTCTACTCTCTGATGCTACAAAAGTTTTCCATTCAACCGCATATTTTTCTTTTTCTTTATTCCGTTTCATTTTATTTCATTTTTAGCAGTGGCCACTTACTGTGCTCGGCATATAAATCACAGTGGTGTGCGCAGGTCTGTTGTACATGGATGGCATATATAAATCATGGTACTTGCATTGCTGCTTCTCTCGCTCGTCTAGTCCACAAAAGTGAGATTAAGGTGCAAGGATAATATGATAATTTTCTCGCTTGTTTCGATTGTATTCACAATTTTTTTTTCATGTATATGTATATAAACTGGTTGAGTACTTCCCCTGTAGAGTGTCATAATTATTCACGTATTTTTGTTGATAGCTTTAAATATTCAAACTTTAACTCACGTAAACTAAATGTTTAACATCGAAAGTATATAATTACTTACAAGCCACCGATTATTCATGATTATGGAAAATATGAATAAATCAATTAAACTGTTCAACTCTCTGTTATATCAAACATTGTCCAACGTTCATCGAAAAACCATAGTTTGTAGTTTCCCCTGAAAATTCGCGAATGTATATCCACAAAGACGAATTGGGGGAATGAGGATGTTCTCAATGTTATAAATACATAATGAATATAGGACCAATACTTTCCGTGGTTGTTGCGGAAAATAGAATGCTAATTAAGAAAGACACTATATCTCAGTCATAATCAAATCAGAATGAATAAACAAGCTAGATGATGAACTGTCTAGACACAAATATGAAGCGCATTTAAAATAGTATGCCGTATATGCCTCAAGCCCTGTCTGATAATGCCATATTGGACTATAAACAAAATTGAAGGCATTTAATTTGCAATGAGTTTATATTTTCATACCACAGAGACTTATTCATGTCATCGGCGTTTTCACACCGATGTCATTTATATATCCCATTCCAATAAGTGAGTGAAACTTCTGACAAACGAACGAGCACGAGTCTGAGAAAAGTGGATGATTGTCAGATTTCTAAATGATTTACTGAACCGATGATAAAATTAGACCATGAACTATCCTCTCACCCCGAAGAAAATGCTTGGCATATAAATGGGGAAGTTGTCCAATAGAATTGTGTCGCACTTAAACGTTCATTTCCCGTTCTTTTACTTTCTCATCTGCTGCAGAGCCATTCCATTGGCAAAAATTTATTCCTGGAGCACTTTTGTCGCGTTCATTCTTAACAAAGAGCCCTGATAGTGCAAGCGTTGTCAAGCGAAATAAAAAGCTGAGATAAATTCAAAGAGGAGAAAAAAAAATGTAATAATGTATAGAGAAACGGTAAATTAGCCGAGCGAATTATTTTGGCTCGAGCACACCTGAATATAGTTGAAGACACACAGAGGGAAATTGCACTCATAATACATCAACTCTTCTATCTTACTGCCTCCTCATTTCGTGTCTATTATGCAGGTCATATCGAATCGAATCCATACATGAGATGAGAGAAATAGGGGAGTGCAACAGCTTCACTTGTAAAAATGCAGATGCTGACAGAATAAATTAAAACAACTACTACACTTGAATGAATTTTTCGTCGAGAAGAAGCATTCAATCGATATCTCACGCCCGGTCATTTTCCAAGAGAACCGAAGGTGTGACTCTTTACAAACAAATATTTGCATGTAATGAAAAAATATCAATGAACTTAGTAACGAGAGAATAAAAAACAAAATGAACAGACGCTTATTACCTCTCACATATCAGCGCCCGCCACTCTTCAGTTCAGTCCAGTCCAGTTAAACGACATATTTCTTTAAAAAAACAATTTTTTGCAAGAAAATCAGCTTATTCAAATAACATCCAAGTTCGTGACATGGACATAATAAAATTGAATAATGTATATTAAAGTTGTTTATTTAACTTTATGAAACTTGAATTTTGATACAACAAAAGACCAATAACTTACACTATAATTTGGTAGTTCGCGGTGAAACGTTACTAACCCCGTCACTTCGTTTTCCGCTGTTGAATTCCCTGCAATAACAATAACCATTTTCTCAATGTGCATTGGATCATTTTGGATTACATAATATATTCATACACTTTGGAACTACATTGTCGCGAACATTTTTTGGAGAAAAAGTGCAAAGATTGGTGTGACGACGCGTGGCGGTTCAACGTTTTCAGTAAAATGTATCCACGTCTACTATCACCATATGTACCTTCACAGCCATATCTATCGCTCTTTTCTCTTTGCCCTACGAAATATCGCCCGTTGGCTTTTCGTGAAATTTATTGCACCGATATAGTTCCGCAAATGCCGTTAACATCGACGAGAATGAGAATTTTCAAGCGAGGGAACCTTTTGTATATGTATATGCGCTCGTATCGCACACACGAAAGACACTTCCGCTTCCTCGCGCTTCCTGTTCGATTTCTCGTGTCGTCGACGATATGCATGCTGCTGTTATTCATTGGCATTGACTAAAAATGAAAAATCAATATTAAAACACAGATTTTACATATTACAATAACGAAATTCAGATGTTACCGAACGTTAACTAACAATTTGAAAAATTTATCAGACCATAATGAAGCACATGCTACAGCGGATCTTATTCATGCGCACTACTGAAGATGTGAGAGCTTATTTTGATTTCTACAATTCAATATCTCATGCACTTCCCATAACTATACAAGAGAAAAAATGGTGATGAAAAAAATAATTAGGACAATCAACGATGCCGAATGATGAACACGTTAAAAATGTTGTCATAAACTTTGCCATAAGATTAGCACTCATATGAATGTTCGTAAGACTTTGTTCATTAATTTATCATTAGTGAAACAAAAGTATTGTCGAATTCGATTACTTCATTCACCATAAAACGTGTATTCGATGATCGCTTAGTAGACGTGTTATTTCCCAAAACGGAGATCCAAAGACAAGGAATTTGAATGACGTTACAAATTGCTCCAACCAAAATCTAGAACCTGGAGGTCATGCTCCGAAAACACCCAAGTATACTATTCCCATTCCTACATCCAAAAGAAGAAGGGGAGCAGAAAATGGTTCTGCAGCTCATAACGTAATATCTGTATCTACCTCTCGGAGTTACGCTGATTGCTCTATTTCTTCAATTGATTTGTGCAATAAAGCTTTTCTATCCCAAGTACAATTACTGTGCTTCTCATAAGCAGAATTATAATCTGATCCGTTGCTAATGTATATTATTGGCTCATCACATGGTATGATGTCCAATTTTTCTTCTTACTATATTATTAAGTACCGATACTACTCGTTTTTATCTCAATTGATTTTTCAACTAATCCCATTATGATAATACGAGAAAAGTGTATGAAAATAAAACTCACCAGTTTACAATATGCATTTACAAATATTATTTTACTGAAGAAAATATCTTTATAGATATCTACATACACATATGTTTATTGTGTATATTCACACGCAAGGAGAAATGTTGTCGTGTGTAGTAAAATGATCGAGAGCAATAAAGTGGAATATATGTGGCAAGTTCTTTCAGAATGACGAGTACGAAGAAAATGAATAAAAAAATAGAATGAATTTTTTTCCTCTCGATCGGTAATATTTTCGTGTCGGGGTACCACTGTATGTATACTTGTTCAGCTGTATAAGAATATATACTCATACTTTGCGTGAGAATGACTTCGCGTGCTGATAATAAACGTACATATATACATACACATACATACATAGAAAAACGAGTCGATTCAGAGGGTTTCGAACTCTACCTCTTCTCTGTTTTTCTCTGTTGGTGTTAGTAGGTCATGTCGTGTTGAAATAAAATTTATTAAATTCATTTGTTCACATTCGACTGCCACAATTTTAACGAATTGCGCGGTTGTTGATAATGAAGAAACAAACATGGAAGAAAAATGATGATTATAATGAATCTCTTTGGAGTTTTATCGCATATATATTATTCAATTGAAAATGTGCACATATGTATACACTTGTGTATACATGTATATTCGTGAGCCTAATGTGGCTATTGTTCTGTGCGCCATGACGCGCACAAAGCTCAGAGTTGGCGTGCCGCCATTTGCATCCTCATTATGCCATCGTCGAGTTTATTCAAATAGAGGCGATCAAACTCCAACCGGATGGCGGGCTATATGCCTCTGCAAGTCCAGAAAATGCCACAGTCTCAAGTACAATCCCGCGTGCACTGTGCATTTATAAAATCTAAAGTAAAATAAAAGATAATATGTGCAGATACAATATATGGCGTATTGCACGAAAAAAAGCTTTTATGACGCTTTTATAATGCGTCCGCCTTTAAAATTTCCTACCCACGCGGGACGCCACATACTTCATTATAGTGTAGTGGTTGCGGTATATATGGAACACACTCGTGGAAGACCACAACGATTCAATCCTCGTAAATGTTCTCCTGTTGTGTAAAGCCATACACTAGGCTCACGTCTATGGCATATATATGTATATATTCAATGGACGATCTCTAACGGAGGAAAATTGAATTGCATTGTGGGTTACCAATGGCGCGATAATAGACTATGCGATGAGCTGATGACGACCACACGCATACAGTGCTACACACGCATATGGGGGACCATATATCGCAGCAGACAATCTTGCGATTTGTAAATTACCATGGAATCATGTATTTCACTCACCTCAAGCCAATTTCGAATAAACATATATGCTGCAAGCAGAAATGAGTAATATTTATTTCAATACTTCGCACAGACAAAAATATTATATTTACGTCTAAGTATTATGTGGACATAAATATCTCCTATATGTAGTAAAGTAACGACCAAATACTTACACCTATTTACCCGATCCAACTGATCTTATTTAATTTTATAACTCGTCGAACCACTATCAGCGTTTTAGGGGACACTTTTCACGCTTCAACATATTTAATTTAGTTCAGTGGTATTATGAATTGGTCACAACTAATTTACATTAAGATTCCACAATTCGCTGCAAAATTAAATCGTCAACTGCACAAAACTTGAAAATTAGTTAGTGTATCATACATTTATATCCAGCTCGTATATATGACCGCTGTGTTCGTAAATACATATGAATATATAAACTTATAGTTTGACCGCGTATCGGACGCGCTCGATATTGGAATATTTCCGATACATTATTTTCTACTGCATCGTATCCAATGAACGGCATTTATAATACGTAGCTGTCTCATGCTCTCGAACACAATTTTAAATTGATTTATCATCTACAATGGAATTTATATCCACTTTATTGTTTAACTAAATTATATTATGGTAGCGTTCTTGAAATAAACCTGATTACGTGGTCAATTTAATTCCAATATATATACAATGGTATTAATCATTCCAGTTTGTATGAAATTATGTATACAGTAATATTATTATTGATTTCTGGAACTTCAAGTTAGTCCATGACATCCAGCATATACTTTTTTTATCGATAGGCAAACAATAATATTTGCGTGAACATAATTAGAAAATTGTCAGGTATAATGTGTCTGTCAAGTCGAGGGTTTTTTTTTTGTTTCATTATTAGAAGAATTATTTAGCTGTGATTATATACCGCTGTTGGTTCAATTATAACTATACCCCAAGAGACATATTGACTGCTGATATATGCATACATGTCGAAACTTGTACATAAATCTGGGATCTTCTGCATTAGAATCTACAACGGATATTTCATTAACTGAATAATTTGTGCTTATTTCCCCCGATATTCCAATATATTATTGGAAGATATCTGCGGATCTGACCAATATCGGATTATGAACGCCGAATTGAAACTATAAATTCATTTCTGAATAGTCATAATACATTTTATCACTTCCATCATCATCTTCTATTTTGCTGATAGTTTAACCGTAACAAAATGAATCTCACAATAGTGTCATGGAAACCAAGACAGATGTAATTATCTACAGAGTTGTAATTACATTTTCAGGATGTTCAATAGAATTTTCATCACTTTTACTCAGTCTATGAATAACAGAAAAATAAAGAATGAATTAAATACTGTTAAAATTATGAGAATAGATTATACTCGTTTTCTTGGGAAAATAAATTAACGGCAGAAGTAAGATGAAGAACCAAGGAGGATAAGAGTTCGGTTCATCGAATTAAACCACAATATCTATTCTCTCATCGCACATGATTCGATTGGAAAATCAACTTTAAGTAGCACTTACGAATCTAGTAAGATTCAATTTATTCATCTTGCAGCATTAGGGCAAATTCCCTGCCTATATGTTGACGGAGTAAAATGGGCTCTGGTGCTTACATGGCTGGAATTCCAATAAATTCTTCAGTCTTTATCAATTATATAATATTCTAATAAAGTTTTTCACGTCGAATGATGGACTGTGGTGAAGACTGACATACCTGTACCTGTTGACATGGAGACAAATTGTTATTGTATGGAGATAAGAATGGATCGAGGCTGGCTGAATATTAAGGGTGAAAATCTATTTTCAAATTTCGTTTGAAGTGAACGGGAGTGCTGAAACCATGTCAACCAGTTGACCCGGTTTTTTTGTTTTTTTTTTCACACATTTTGCGTCAGTTACGGACGCATTTTCCAATTTTTTTTTTTTTTTGTGACTTTCCCATTGTATAATCAAAGGACCAATGAATTTCATGTGAAAAAACGAATGGACAGAATATCTGTCGTTTTTTTTTCTACAGCGCCCAGGAAGACACCTGAAATTGTGGATGCAACAATAGGATACCCCTTCAAATATGAATGACCCATTTAAAAAAATATCAAACTGATGTTACATTTCATTCAGATCCAAACACTCTGTACCTAACAGTAAGGTTATTATTCTGCAGTCGCCAATCTGATACTTTTCATCTGAAAAATAGAAGGGATAGAATCTACCGCCGATGAAACTTTTGTTGCAACCATTTTTCACAGCTCAATCTATCTTCCTCTGCTTATAACTTATTGATTGATTATCGATTAAACAAATGTCAATGGAAACGCTGATAATGACTAAATCTACATATTTGACTCTATCTCGTAACCTGATGATATTTAGTTGAATACAATACTTGCGCTCAAGTAAAGTTTCTCATGGTACTAGTTCAAGGATGGACGGTAAACTTTTAGCTTAGTGAGCAACGGACATCTATTAAGTGAAATCCTGGAAGCTAATTGAGGAAAAAGGCGGGAGATTGTGTGCCTGCCACTAATCGTGAGAATTTGAATAATAGAAATATTTTAGTATATTGTTTACTTCTACTGCTTATAGATCAGATGATGGCTGCTATTCAAACTCTGAAATTGCCAATTTAATGAAACTTTCATTAAAATTGTTCTCTGCTACAATTTCGAATATTCATCACAATGGAAACTGATTATGGACTTGCAAGGAATTCCTCAAATTTTCCATCACCATCTTATACAAGCTCGTATCGATGATTGACTGACCCGTACCACTAGCCATAGAATTTCTCATGATTATTATTTTGATTTCGCCGGTGATTATTGTAGATCAATGAACCTTAGAACTGTTCACAAGTTTCAGAGCAGATGGATGATTGTTTAAAGTTTTGTATCTTCTAATGAAATATGTAAATGAGCAATCCCATTGTCATCACATTTCAAAAGAGCTCCATGTTAAGTGTATTACCAAAAGTGTGCAATCTTGTTCAGAGTATTGTTGTTTTTTTCAACGCGTTACACATAATTCACTCGCCCATGTGATTCGTATGCATTGGGAAATGTGGAACGAATAACTACATTCCTCTCATTGACAAATTACACCTTCAATACAAAAAACAGATCAAAGACATTCCCAAATAGCTAGCCCAAAGTTATGAACTTGCCTTTGCATTATTCGAACATTTATGAACTTCCCAGAATCGTCATTTGAACATCAATTTCCACATTCGTGAATTATATTTATGTAGTATTAATCTCTGAAAAGAAACATGAGACTTTCGCCATGCACACACGATTTAGAACTTCGGGTCAATCGGAATTAATTACCTGGAGAGATTTACGAACGCTATTGGTATGGCAATCGTCAATAGAAGAATCATATTCGCATGTCACACGAATGACCTACATGAGAACTCTTTGTTTCCTTGCCAGAGCAAGAAGCTTAGTAAATAAACTACAAATACGGCTTCATGAGTAGACTAAAATAAATTGTGTCATTGGGCACAAAAATTTCCTGTGTCATTGAGTAATGAAGGGAATCTCGACTATTGATGTGAAAGATGGTTCATAACTTGAAATATTTCCAGTATTCGAGAAAAATCACACCGATGTGCATTAGAAAAATATTTGAATATTCTTAATATATATCAATGTATTCTTAATTGTTCAAGTCACATGATCGATCAACAATCAAATTTATTTTGCATTCGATCATTTCCCCATTCTCAATATATGCTGACATATTAAATTATGACATTGCACACCATTCGTGTGTACGAGTCCGAGTTAATCGTCAATTTTAATAAAGATCTTCAGGAAAAGGATCGAGAGTGGTGAAATTCTGGCTATCTGGGGAACTATTGAGAGAATACATATATGCCGTGATGTCCATTGTGTATATACGTGGAGCAACATATCCGCTGAAGTCATCGCTGTATCTATACGACAAGCCCATGCCACTGAGTGGAAAAGGCGGCCTTGTCACAACAGGTTGAGCATGAAATAATGGAACGGTCGTTTGTCCCGCATCTTTATCAATGTTAGAATGCGTGAATGTAATCCGTTTATTCGATTCTAGATCATACTTGAAACGTGTAGTTCGTGCTGGATCGTCGGAATTATCCAAATTGATTTCAATCCTATAAATTCATCACATGCTATTAAACTCTAACCATTTCACAATGAGTTACACGTTTGATTTTTAGTCATGCATGAGTTTACCTTTTATGTTCATAATCTCTGGGTCTCATGGGGTGTGTGGAGGCATCGATCCACCCACCAGCATATTTAAACACAGTACCTGTTGCGAAATCGTAGTTCAACACAAATATTTGTAACTTGAAAGCAGAAGCGTCAGCTGGTGTGAGTCTAACTCCTGTATGAACATAATTAGTATTCATCAATATTCGTTTCACAATGTTTCTGATAATTTCTACTTTTACATCCTATATGAAAGTGATGGAGATAAGAATTTCGATAAACTCACCTCCGATAACCATGTCTTTAGGGACTACAATATCGTCAAGATGTAATGTCTTCCGATCATGCCGCAATATCTCATAGTGCATTTTTCCTTCTACTTGCGTGAGACCTTTTTCGCTGAAGAGAAGGTTAAGTGCCTTCCATCCGCCATCAGTATCAATGATGCCACTGGACGTGAAATTGGCTTGGCGAATTTGGAGATGAAGTGCATTGTCGCGCGTAACGAACTGAATGCCTGTAACTACCCTGCAATATGAAACAACTTGAAAACCCAGTTTTATTAGAGACATGAACAAATAATACGCGGGTCGGTAGACATATGAGTTTTCCAGGCATGCTTAAACTCGAAATTTCAATAAAAAGATAATGGTGAAAAATCATGTCTGAGAAATGATATGGTACAGAATCTCACGTAACATACTTCGGATGGTTAATATATTATAAAACTCAACATGTTATTTCCGAAATCAGAGTATTGATCCGTCACACTAATCCGCCAAATCGTGGAATTATCATCTTGCTGGGTTTTATTCTGGTCAGTCGAACAGGCACACAAAACGCATTCACGAGGGAAGTTGATTTTGGGCGTCAAAAATATTTGGCGTCGACTACGAGGTGTTTCTTTTAATTGATCACACGTTGTGTTATGACCATGAATCACACCACGATCATCTTGCCACCACATATAATCACGATGTGAGCCAACATCCTTGAAAATCACAAAATAAAATATGAGCAGAGATATTTTTAGGTGAAATATGATATTCGATTTTCTAAACATTATAATGAAAAATTACACTAATGGGCAATTCATATTAGGATTTTTTTGTGCTTTCATCTAGTAACCACTTTATCAGAAACACTTTTCCGATCCCTCATGTTATTTTTGAGATTGTGAAACTGAGATACACGGGTGGAATCACTTTGCTCTCCTTCGACAACTCAGGATACTCGAAAAAAGTCTTATTCATTATACGATCATTGCGATATCCCCCCAAAAGTACACTAATACGCGACAACATACAAAAAAAAATTGCTCGATGGCCAATGCCCATACAAGCATAATCCAAATTCAAAAATGTGATTATTATATTTCGGTAATTATTCCGTGGTTGATGACGTAGCATACTCACTGCCGGACAAACGTTTACAGTAGGACCTATAGTCCTACAGTTATACATGGTGGTATGCGTGGCAGCTGAAATATTCTTTATTTGTGTTTCACTTGGGCATGAGCTGCAGGAAGAATGATCGTACGATACACGATCAACCAACGTGAATCGGGAAAATCGCTCCAATTCTATGATGTTTACACCTACATAACGACAAAAAAATACAAAACTGAAAATAAACTCGATGAGATCAATGACAGGAAAATACTGTTCATATAATTACCGCGCTCCGGTTTTTCGACGTCGCAACGACGAATATATCGCGGGAACAATCCCATGAGTTGAGTGAATTGCTTATAATAATCATTCAACCGATCGGAGAAATTTTTTTCACTATATTCCATCTCAGCGATGTAAGTATCAGCTATAAAATAATAATAAATCACAATCAAAATTCTCAAAACGGAAATTCGTCAAAAAATTTGTTGTTTTCGAGTTGTTATCAATTTCGAAGTTCAGGAGAGGTATGAATGATGAAGATGGACAGCTAACTTAATTCAATGATGCATCTTTGGGTAACGGACCTTCCGCAAATGAATTTTTTGAACAATTCAGGACAGGGTGGGTCTTTACGGAATATCTTTTCCACTTTTCGTATGCATAATGTCATCTTATAGTTGTGATCTATTCATATGTAGCGAAACGAAATCAACATCTCCTTTAAGGGGTTACAAACTCCCATTTGTTAAGAAGGTTGCTTGAAATCATTTATGTGATACATTTTGTCATCTTCAGGAATTTGTAATTACGTTTTTGGACTATCATTGGCTAATTATATAGGACACATCCGCAATTTCATAAATTACGAATGATCCATTACGAGGGTTTAGGAAGTGGTTTGTTTTCTTGATCATTTATCTATTTTATACCAAACATTACGAATGAGTTCCCATTTGATTATGGCTATTAGTCATTGTAATTACAAATGAGATCACTTGAGAAGAAGATCGCATAAAAATGGAGAATATTAAAAGGGTATACGTACAGTTTTCATTTATCAACCGCTTGGTTAAATAAATCTGTTGTGTTGTAACTAAACTCTTCAGCTCAGCAATGATCAATTCAAGGTAAATATAGAAAATTGTCTGTTGCATCGAAGTATTAGTGTCGCAATCATTTTGACCGATTTGCTAAAAGGTGGAGAGAATAAAGATTTGTGTAATTATTAATTCAACAGGATATTTATTGTTGTATTATCATATATACTGTAATAATCCAGCTTACTAACGAACGCTGATGAATCACTGATAATAATCCAGGACCAAACATGCCTGAACTGAACAATTCATAGATGTCTTCGAGTGTGTCTGGTAGATTGATTTCACCCCATAATGTTTCATGCGCGAAATCTTGGAACGTTTGGTTACTGAATGGTCCATCAATTTCGAATTCTCTCGAATGGTCATAAAAATTGTTAATTTTTTTAATATTATGACACAGGTCAATTATCGAACTTTCGACATCGTCATCTAATTTATTATCAACCAGTAATGATCTCAACATATCACTACAAGTAATTTGTGTCTGACGATCCAGAGCACGCAATTCATACGATGAATTAATTACATTCTGTAATAATTCTGCGACATCTGCTTTGGTCATATTCGGATTGCCAGTTTGAACTATCTTTTGGTATTGTTCCCGATTTACATCGAGTGCCATCTTTATGTCACTGAAATGTACTGGCAACTGTGATATTGCACAATCGCTCAGAAAGAAAATAGCTAAAATTCCAATAAGTATCCGCAACATCTTGCTGAAATGGTGTTATATGAAATTATCAGTTGGAATCAGCCAACAGCTAATCATCAAATTACATTAAAATTAATCTAAACTTCCTTCAAATGCAGTAAAATTTAGCTATGAAGTCAGTTTATCTATGTTTGCATGTGTTTGTCTAATCTGTGGACGTCTGAATCATAATAATTTCTGGTCAAAGTCGAAATATATTGAAATGATATTGAATATATAGCTCTCGATTCCAGTCGCAGTAAAATTCTTATTTTAATAGCTCACCTTATAAGCAAATTGAAAATTAGAATATTACCTGCGTATAATTGTTCTTGTTAATGAGTGAACTCCAATTGGTCCTACGTTTCCTTGAGCCTTGAATCCAATTGAATGCTAAGATTCAAACGAAGAAAAAAAGTTCCGTGAGAGACTCACAGTAACTAAGCCACATGCGTCAATCGTACATGCGCACTGGACAAATACACACAAAAACATCACCAGAAAAAAATATTGTATTTATTTCACACGCTCCTACATATGGGTAAACATTTGGAATTCAAGTATTTTTTCGCTTTTCCTATCTCTACGACAAAATAATTACATGATATAATGTATAAATAACATTTTAGGAATCAATATCAATGATATCTAAGAGACACGAAAGCATATAGAGCATACAGTTAATATGGAAAATTTGGTAGATACCAACATGTTGCTCATGTTGATAATTGAGTAAAAATAGCTTCGATTTAAAGCGAACGTTCTTTATAATTCTAGAGTACACTCCGATAACAATTAATTTATAGTTGACATTCCGATAAAGTAGAGGTTATTAGAAAATGTATTTGGTGTTAATAAAATTGATCAGCTATTGGTATATATCAATGTTCAACTATCATTTTATATTATTATATGTCTCGCAATTGTATGTGTGAGTCTTACAAATATGAACTGCTGAATTGATATTATCATATCTCAACATTTCACTGTTATAATGATGTAACAACAGCCAAAAGTACCGTTTTAGATGCAAAAATACAAATTCTTACGTGTGAAACTACATTTTTTTTATTGTGGATTCATAGCAAGAACCTCTATATGACTGTAGGGTTTTCATCGTTATTAACATTGTTGATTTATAGATGCAAACATACTTGATAATATTTCTAGTCGCAGCAAATGATAGTTCCGTGTTTGCGAATCTAGTACAGAAAATTTTACACGAACCTTTGCGTACTATTTCCACTTTCGATCAATGAATTGATTTCTCCATGTTATTGTATATTTATCCTCAGTAATGTTATGAAGCTTTATACCAATTATCGACATGAGTCATCTCTTAGTATAGACAAAGTCGATTATTATTCAAACGTATTTAATTCTCACAATTTCGCAATTTGAGATAATTATACTCACTGATTGAACCAAATGAAATCGTGTTGAATCAGTAATTCGACCAAGACGCACATACGTTAACTGTTGATGGATCTGTATTTGACTCATACGATGATTTCATTGCAATATTTATCTGGTTGTACCAAAATAATATTTAATTCGAAACTAATTGACATACTCATTTACCGACTGTTGACGATTCAAACGAACAACTAATATATATTTTTTTTTTCGTATACAACTAAGAAACAATGAAAAATATTCCACGGCCGAAGGAATCATTAAAAACATAATCAATTTTCCGAATCTAGATATAATTCCAATTTGAATATGCATCCAAAAATTGAGAGGGAACGATAAACTTTATACTTCGTTCTTTTGTTTGTGTTATCAATCTATTTCACATTAATGGTTTCTCTATCCCACTTCTTTTAGTTTAATTGTTCCACATTTTCATGAAATAAAAATCATGAAACAAATCATATCTGCCATTCTGCCCTTTTATGAAAAATATGAAGGTATACAGGCGCACCTTGCCAGGCACATAGAGATTCATATTGAATTCATATTACCAACACATTTGTATTTTAGCGTTTTGTCAAACAATCATTGAAAAAAAAGGAGTTGGACTTACCTTTCTCCACGACGCTTTCAAAGACTTTTATGGCACCCAGATATAATATCTTGTGATTGTGTTGTTGAGCTTCAGAAAAACATACTCATTTCTGTTTCATTCAAGCTGTTATTGAATATGTCAACATCAGATCCTCTCAATCTTTCAGTATCTTAAGCGATTCCTCTATGCAAGAAATTGCCTCCAGAATTTGAGTATGTGAGGTACGAATTCCAGAACTGTAACAACCCTGAAGGTATAGCAATTTATAAAGAATTAATTTCTATCATCAACAAATCGGATAGAAATATGAGTAAATTGCATAATCTATTCACAAGAATTCTTAGACAACACGATTGACGTCTATGAAATGATAGAGATTGTGATGGTATTTACATTTATTCGTATGTTGCTACGCTAAAATTGCCGGGCCATCTAGTACAACGCAACGATGACTACGCAATTGTAGTAATCCTCAGATGGACAAATACTAATGGGCATTCTACGATTCGAATTGGAGATTATATTGAAAAATAACACAATAGTCCTTCCTATATTTTCGTAGGTTTCTTAGGATCATAATCAAATCATTAAATATTATTTAGTGTTTTATTGAAGATGAATTTTATGCTTATCATTTGATAAATTAGAATGTGATATTAGTGAATGAGCATGCTTCCCGATTTTTTGTAATTATATATCAAAAGTATTCGAAAGTATTCAAGGAACATTTGTTTGGCGTTCATTGAAATCACTCTATTCTGTTGAAAATATTAGATAAACGATTGATGACAACAGATAATTATATACCATACTTTAGTCAAGAGAGGGCTCGAACTCTAAATCGAAGTTGGAATGTTAGCAATTTACATGGATTTTTGTTTCGACATTCGATAGACTGGCTTGGAAGTCTCATGAAGTTCCGTGTCTTCTACAAACTTGCCAAATATTCTCACATGGTTGATTTATTCATCAAAGATATTCATGAAAATCATTCATGAACATGCAAAGATTCGAGGTTATTAATAACTTTGATATTTCCAGTGAATGATCAATTTTTGATCTGTATTATGCAGTGTAATTGGCAGTTTACATTTTTGTATCTATACAGGAATGCGCACTTTTCACTCACCGCTCTATATCTTGACAACAGTTCATCATACAAAGCAATTACTAAACCATATTCATTGGAAATTTCGTGCCTTGATGGATTACAAATAATTTTTAACAGGAACATCACGTACAAGGAACAAAATGTTTCGGAAAAATGAATAAAATGATATCCACATCCTTCAACTTTTAATACGTAGAGAGACAAACAAGAGATTTCATGAAATTTATGAGCTAACCTCCAGAATGTCGAAACTAACTATTTTTTCTTAGCTCTCCTACTTTTATTCCGGAATGCGCTCATGTTCTGACCTTATTGAGTTTGATCAACACTCATTCTTACATATTGTTACTTTCGTGAGACTACCCTGGCCATTAAAATTGCTGGGTCCATCGACATCACCAATTTCAATGTTGAGCTCGGAAACTTCACCGAAAAGAGTTTCATTCAGGCGGGGAAACGACTAAAATGCCTGAAATTTAAATAATTCAACTCTCAGACAAGATTCTGGGTCACGAACGACGGCATGACTGAATAAAGACTCCATGAAAGTTATTATATATGATTGCAATCATGCAAAGGTAAAATTTTGCCACTTGTAGAGATGTTACGAATGAATTGATTTGGTTAACATTACGATCAGATGATAAGTTGGACGAAGAATGCCTCACATATCTGACGGCAAATTCTTTAGGAGAAAAGTAAAATCAATTGAATACCAGTAACCACCATCGTCCACTCAAAAATATGTCATTAATTCTCAATACAAGTTCAATTCACTGGACTTGTAACCAATAATGACAACTGACACATTTGGAATCAATCAAATTCTTGTTGCCAAATGACAAAATGTTCAAACCAAATGATGATTTGAGTAACTCATTTATTGAGCTTATGTCCGAAAAAACGCACCGTTCCACACACCATGATGATGCACGGTTAGTTATGAACTGGCTCTACCAAAGAGATTATCCTTAACGAACTGTCAAATCCTCTGCTTTCCTGAGGAGGGGTAATTTATTATCCCACCCATCTGCAATATTATAACATCCTAGGGATGTATAAAATTCCAAAATGAAGACTAGGATGTAACACAAGATGCAGAGCAGAAAATATCTCCTGGAGCGGTTTGTTTGGCTCTACCATTATCAGTATTGCCACAAAATCCGCCACAGAACAGATGGACCAATGTAAACTCATCTGCCAATTTGATCACTATACCGATCAATACTATCCTAATCAAAGTTTTGTGCGTGTCAACTGAATTTGCACGAAACTACAGATAGAGAATAGTTGAAGACCGAATACTCACAAAAGTTACGAAGTCACCCTCTACGTGAAGATATATAATGTAGTATATATGTTATTGTGAAAATGTTTCCCAAAAATAAGTCAGTTTCAACATCCTTATTCTGCACTGAATTTAGAGTGAATGTTGGTGACCACAAGTAACAAACGACATCTACTGCGACATAGTTATTGAGAGTCTTATCGATTACATCAATCACTTTTATCTGGCTTTCTGTCATCAGTATGTAAATTCATATTCGAGTACCTACAGCATTTGTCGACACAGATATATCATTGGGAGAACAAAAAATCAACTATGAATATGACATTCACAGAACTGTATATGTATGTACCAGTAGGTGATTTCACGAAAAAGTATCTGATGCCGTTGTTCAAATAAGAAAATACGAACTGGGAAACACGTGTACACACCCGAAACAATTTGATTATGTCCATTCAAGGGCACAAGATGGTTCGGTCTGAACTCTGGAACATATGGATACATAAAGTATTCAGAGTACATATCTATTGATGTCATTCAAAATATATACATTTGTGTCAACTCCTCAATTCAAGAAATTGTGGTAAAATTCCACTTGTTATTCAGAATGTGTGATAGAATATAAATTTTATTGTAGTGAATATTATCGTTGAATGCAAATCTACGGTGGAGTTACATGAATCTTGGTAGAATTTTCCATATCACAATTAGAGAGGATTGATCATTCCGATGGTATTCTTGCTGAACCTATACATAATATATTGTAAAGTATGTTATATGATGGCGTTAAAAAAAAACTAACTTGGAAAAATTGCGCGTTCTTAGAAAAGCTCATGCTTGTACTTTGACCAATTTGGAATTCTGAGCATTCCTTGTTAGAAATTGAAGGGTTTCGTTAGGAATATCAACTATCTGAATGATATGATATCATTATAATAAAATTCATGACAACTTGGGTAAATGTTGATTTATTGGATTGGTCAGAAAATTATGAGAGTGCAACCATGACACTTTACATCCTTGTCAGGGTTTCATAGTCCTATAAGGGACTTTTATAGTTTTACTATGTCTGTCTGTCTGTATATATCACTACCATTTTATTCAAACACCATTAACAATAGAAATTTGAAATTTGGCACACATATAGATATTATGTAAGATTGAAAACCGCTACATAAATGTTTATGAGAATCTTCAAAACAAAATTTTTTAAAGTAGACCCCATACATTAAAATGAAAGATGCAGAAAAAAATGTTTTGTAGACTATTGAATGGGGTATCGTCAGATAGGTAATTTGTGAAGTAGATATAGATTTTTCCAGATTACACTACTGTAATTAATTTTCAGTGGAGACAGGATTATTCATTAAAAAGATATAATACGTTTATTCGACCAGCGTGAAACATACAGGTCCTTACTCTAGTCCTGGTGGTCTTAGACTAACTCCTAATTTATACCTAGACGTTCTCTCGCTCTCATACGGTTCTACTCTACCTTAGTTTTACAATGCTGCAGTGACCGAGGCTCACCAACTAGCTGCGTTTCGTCATCTGGCGACAACATGTTGGGTAGCCTTTGTCACTACTTAATCCTTAAATTCACGACACTAAAATTAAACACAATCTTATCCTTACTTAATATAGCAACAGAGAAAATATTTACAACCCAACATTTTCCTGCTTCTACATTTGAAATCATTTTGAGGTTCGATCAATAGTTCATTTATATGCATGAATACATATGCATATATATTTTCTGATTCTATCAAATTTATCCAAGATTGAGATGAATCGACTACTTTAAAATTAAAACCATTTTCACTTTCGGTAACACCACCTGCATATCTTTATAAATAAAGTATTCAAACTGATGATTGCGTATTATTCATTTACCATATGTTTAAGAGTTACCACAATATTGCTCTGAATATTCCAAATGTTTTCATATTATATGACCATATGCGGTACAATGGAATTGATGAGGAAATGTATAAGAACGAAAGTATCACATTCAGAACCTATGCTATGGATAATTGTTTGTGGACAATAATTATTGATGAACCTACCTGCCACAACATGCCATTGAGGCACATCAATGTCATCAGGGTGTAATGTCTTATGGCCGAATCGAAAAGGCACATGAATTATCCTCGTCTTCCTTAGTTTCGTACCTCGATCACCGAGGCCAAGATCAAGTTTTTTCTAACTCTTGCGATTATGAACCAAAATCAGCGACGTAACACAAATTCAATTCACTGATTTGTAGGATGCCCACACCAACGAACATATTAGGAATCGAAATCGAAACGAGGCTTGCTGGTGAGCACTTCAAAAATTATCACTTAACATCAAGTAGGAGCTACGCGATTGATTTGATTCATGCTGTCTTCAAACTATATTTCAAAGGCCAGTCATTCAATTGAATGCTGGAAACATGGAACAGGTATACACAGTGGAAATTTGATTCAATGACACGGTTTTTATGAAGCGCATAGATAAACGAATCATCACACAGTATTAATGATTTGTTATATGAAAGTGGAATAAAAACATCAGTAATGTACACATGCAAACCTGGTTTTAGCTCGAACATGTAAGCACAATATTATCATTTCGCTACACAAATAATCACTCTCATTAAAATGCCACGAATACTCTCTCATATAAGGATTCACATTATTCATTTCCAGCACAGAATATCGAGCGTTTAATCTGTTAATTTTTCAGAATTATCTGGAAAAAAATTTTGATGTAAAAAGAAGAGCTGCCTGGTTTGAGAAATGAATGAAATTTTCATGGGATTTATTCCAACAACCACGAACAGCGCAATAATCTCTCAATGTTTGTACTGTTGTATAATTTCATAAGTCCCACATTATATATATTCTTTTTACTCTTATAAGCTCAAAATCCTAATCGGATCAATTGCATGTGCTGTCGGTTCATGAAACTGAACACTGAGATAACTCCTTGCCTAGGATACCAAGTGTCATAACGAAAGTGGTCTGTCCTTAATTGCATATCGTTTTGAATTGAATGAATTTCCATTGGTCAAACGCACCTTCTTGTGTTTACATCCCAAACGGTGAAATCACCAAAAATATTCCAATTGTTATAGAATTATTGTTTAGATGTACACAGAATAAGATTCATATCAAAACTTCGTTTGTGAGTACTCCCCTACAATATCCCACCATCTTGATGGCGGACGACTGACCACACCACAGATTAGATTGTTCGATGTAGTATCCAACATATCTCACCATGACGTGTGTGTTTTTCACGGAGATATTCAAGTTGTTTTGATATTAATTCTTGTTGATTCATCCCTAGTTTTTACAAAAAAATTGGTCTGGTATTTTTGCAATTATTAACGGAGTTTTTTGAGTTTACAAATTATTTGGTACAATTTAAAGAGTTTTAATATGGTCGGAGACGTCAAAAGTATAAATACAAGGAGCAATGTATCCACCAAATCCATTTTTTTTTCTAAACGTCAGTCCCATACCACTAAGAGGGAATGACGGTGAGGTGATAACAGGCTGCGCATCTAACAGTGGGATGGTTGTCTGTCCTCCATCTTTATGTATGTCAGTATGCATGAAATCTACCATCTTATTTGTTGTCAAATCATATTGAAACTGTTTCACTTTGGTGGGATCATCAGAATTTTCCAAGTTGATCGCGACTCTGTAATTTGAATACTTTGTATTATCTTCATATCATCAAAAATAAGACAATGTGAATTCAATAACTATCATGCATGAAAGTCTCACCTTTTGCGTTCATAATCTTTGGGTCTCATTGGATTCGTCGAAGCGCTATACCAAGTTCCACCTGATGAAAGCAGTTTGCCTGTTTGGAAATCAAAAAGTGATCCCATTAGCTGCAACTCAAGAGCAGAATCTCCTGCCAATTGGAATCTAACACCTGCGTAGAAATGATTGATTTTATAATGTATCATTAAACGATCACATACATCGTTTTCGCATAATCGTGTATTCGTGTATTTCTTAACGACTGTGTCAAAAAATATTGTCAACCTACCAGTAACAACCCTGCTATCAGGGACTTTTATGTCATCCAAATAAATTGTTTTCCGATTGTAGTTTAGAGGTACATAAGACATTTTCAATTTTTGCTTTACTATTTCTCCACTTTTGATATTATTGTTGAGTTGTTTCCAACCGCCATTAAGAGAGATGAGTCCATCATGTGAAAAGTTGCTCTGGTAAATTTGGAGGTGTAACGCATTGTTGTATGTGGCAAACTGAACCCCTGTCACGACCCTGTATTAACAATCCACAGTTAATAATCAAAAGTATCTATGAAACGCATATATTAATCAATGAGAAAATTGGAGAGAATCATTATGATAAAACTCAACATGTTATTCGCTAGATCGGAAATCTGATCCGTGACACTGATTCGCCATATCGTACTGTCGGGGTGACCTTGACTGGTCCTGTTCTGATATACGGAACAAGCACAGATTTTACAGTTTCTGAATAAATTATGCGCCTTCACTCTATCAACAAAAGTAGCCGGATCTTGGTGCATGATTTGGATTTTCGTGCACGATGAATTGTCGCCATAAACAATGCCATCAGAATCTTTGAGCCATGAAAAGTCACGGTACGATCCAGATTCCTGAACAATATAATGTCATATTAGTATCAGCAGAATATGGAGTATGGGGTGTTTATTCCATGCAAATGGGATACTGATGTTATGAGATCGGATATATGAGTAATTCAGATATTCTGAATGATCTCGTGGCCTATCAAAATAAATCTAGATATTTGGACTTCATCGACAAGTTAACTTCGTCCACACTGATCGAAGATTCATTTAGATCGACTAAAAGTAAAACTAATATTCAAAGAACTGTTTGTGTTGATGACATGAGATATTAAAAATTAGCAAGGAGTGTTTGTCAATTTTTGTAATTACGCATAAATGTAATGAAACAGTCATTAATGTGCATGCTGATGTCATTAAAATTTGCATTTGATACTTCCCACAATTGTAAGAATTAGTTTCAATAAATTTTTTCACACCATTTGGCGTTAGCTCACAGTGTTATTGAGTAGTTCTACCACAATATTGATGAACTCAGTTTGACATTTGGATGATTCGAAAAATACCACTTTACTCTTTAGCTTATTATGAACTCTTTTCCAAATATTTTAGTGGAAAATAAAACGTAAATTCTCCAACCCTGAATTACACACTAATCTCATAAGCACTATAATCTGAATGCAACATCGGTTAACTAAAGATTT
Source organism: Meteorus cinctellus (assembly GCA_030523045.1). Lineage (NCBI taxonomy): Eukaryota > Metazoa > Arthropoda > Insecta > Hymenoptera > Braconidae > Meteorus > Meteorus cinctellus. The sequence continues at coordinate 101,862 of JAPYZF010000044.1, read as the reverse complement.
ATGTGACAACGCACTGTGGATAGGTTCATTCTCTATTTTCAAGTATGTCATAGTAAATATGAGAGCAGAACTTACTGCTGGACAAATTGTAACTGAACGACCCAGTTCTCGGCAGTTGTATATTGTGCTAGCCGTACGTTTCGAAATATCTTTGAGTTTTGACTCGGATGGACATCTTGTACACGCAGAGGTTCTTGGAGAAATCTTTAGAAGAAACCTAAACCGCGAAAAATCGCGCAGCTCGATTATATTTTCACCTGTTACATAAAAAACGTAAAGATAAATTTGAATTAATATAGGATCAATGAAAATTCATTTGATATTCACCGCGTTTAGGCTCTTCCACGTCACATCGACGCACACGCTGTGAAAAGCGATCCACATTCTTAATGAACGTGTCGTGATATTCCTTCACGCGTGTTTCAAAGTTCCTCTTTGCGTAGTCTAACTCAGCCACGTAATTATGAGCTGTGTATGTCATAATGAATGATCAACAGAAGGAATTGCATTAGTTATCGAGCAAACAAAAATTCATCCCACCAATTTTAGTAATTCCATTTCTCTCCATCGTTCACAACATGTAATCGAAATAATCATTGCGGAATTCATTGTACGAGAGTGAAAAAAAAGGGCGCCATTAAATTGTGTAATTTTTTTCATGTTTGTCAATTTCACATTGGCGCAGTCTCACACTGAGCGGAACTCGATGAATCAATTGAAATGATGTCGAGAATTTTCTTACTGTTCGCAAACTAATAATACTTGACTCAAAAACTATGCGTATCGTACCTGATGAATTGTATTAAAACAATAAATAGTAAATTGAATTTACGTACATACTCCACTGCGCGACCGCATAATCAAATATATTTGTTGCAATGTTAATAGTCCCTTCAGCTCCGTCATGACGAGTTCTACATAGATAAAGTAAACTTGCTGCTGCGTCGAAATATGAGTACCGCAATCTTTATGTAGATTTTGCTGATGAAAAAATCAAACAAGTTCCCCTCATTATTCTTTTGTAGTACTAACAATATCATAAATTAAGAGGCAATGATTCCAACTTTATGACGTGTTTATGCTTTGAGCTCACCATTGAGTATTGATGCACAAGATTCAACAACCCTGAACTATATCTGTCAGAAATTAATGATTCACGAATATCATCAAGGGAATCTGGCAGATTGATGTCACCCCACAAAACTTTATGTCCAAATTCGGATAATGTTTCGTTGCTGAATGTGTTACCCGTCCCATATTCCTTCGCTTCTCCGAAAAACTTATTTACTTTGTTAATATTCTGGCATAAACCCGCTTCCGGAATTTCAAGACCCGCAGATATGACACCAACAAGTAATGTATCTAATATTTGATTACACCTTATATTAACATGATCCATCAGAGAATACAACTTATATGACGATTTCAGCACATTCGATATCATTTCATGATTAATCTTTTTGTCAGTCGTATTCCCATGATTTTCTATCATTTTATACATTTTCGCAGACCAATCGATTATATGCTTTATATTGGTAAAGCTGTCCGGCAGTTCTGCCATTTCTCGCCCACTGAAGGCACAAATCATTAACAGCAACATGAACAACTGCTGCATTTTCCTAGAAAAAGATGGTATATAATAAAGTATAATAAATGGTAGCTAGTCAGTGAGACGTGTAGTCCAGCTTCATGATGTGAATTTCTGCGGAGTATATTACTAGAAAAACAAATCAATGCAAGACAACTCTAATTTACCCAAAGCATAGAAAATTGCACCCAGAGTATCATTTACTCGTCAACTTTTATTATAAATGAAATACAGTGAACCAATATGCACCCTTTAGATGTTACGATGGGAATGAAATTACTAGTATATAGCGTGAAAAATGAATCTTGGACATCACAATTAGTTATGCACTTATTCACAGCTATATAATTATATTCTTTCAACAATATTTTTCAATTTTTCTTGAATGTCATCATCAATTAATGCGTCGAACAAAATTATCAAAAGTCGTCATCACCATCGCCGGGAAATTTTATCCGAAATGTCAACTCATATCTACTTATTTTTATATAAATAAATGGTATAAATTATTCTGGTTACGTGTCTCAACCGATTTCAAATTGGATGAATTTATATGAATTTACGATTACAATCTTCAACATTACCTTTGTTTATCCGGCGCAGAATTTAAGTCACACGAATTTGATTAAAGAAAGTTAAAAACTAAGGAGAACAGGAAATATGTAAGCGCTATTTATATGGACAGTTTATCAGTTGTGTGCGATCATTTTATCTAATTCGTGGAGATAAATATGTAAATTTTCATACAACCTTATACTTGGGTTAGATATTTACTCAGGTTTTCGAATAAAAAATACAAAGTCAGACGAAAATGAGCTGATGACTTTATTCATTTTACGTGGCAAAACATAATGGGTATGTATACATGAAAGCATACAATTTAATGAAAATAAGGAATTTTATGTGATACTGAAGAACAGGGAAAAGGTTAAAAATATCAGACCCATTCACACAATGAAAATACAAAAAAAGTTGGTGTAGGTAAGAATTGGGATGGTTGTTTTTTTCTTCTCTCCCGCGGACACGAGGATGGATCATAGAACTACACACAGACATGATTGTCCGAGAATTCATAGTCTTTGATCATATTCAAGATATACATTTTGTCCAATTTATAAGAATGATTCGGGTATTATTCCGGAATGCCATCGGTAATTCGAAAAGATTATCCAATGAGTATAGCTCCATTATAGGTTATCAAAAATTACGAACCCGAAAAAATTCCTCAAACAACTTCAACGTATTTTTACAAAACATAATGGTTTCAATTGCTCTCCAATAGTGATGACATATGGCATAACCTCGGGTTTTTAATTTTTGAGCATAACATGAACTTCGATTATTGAAGCAAAGGTAAAAAAATTATCTATTCTTCTCCCAATACGGCATCAATCAAGGTTGCCCATCAAAAAACGATATTTTTTTCTGCATTTACAGTTTCAGATATCGAATCTTAGAAATAGAAAATTTTCACGAAAAAAACAATACCAACAATGAGTGCCTGACATTTTACAAATTCCAGGTCAAATCTTTTCACATGCACAACTCAGCAGAATTATTCTCTGGAACGGAAAACATGGTATCAATTTTAAAAAAGTTTTTTACGTCTTACGATAGCCATCAGCGAATTTAGGAGGCCTTCCAGTATATGTTGCGGGCTTAACAAAGCCTACAAATGCATAATGGTAGGAAGTTATTAATTGATAGCTACACAGTTAAATTTGTAATTCATCTGCCACTGAACACCACCAGTAAAAGAACCCATTCCGAATTTGGTTCCTAAGTTATTATCATAAATGCGAGAATGCTCCAACTTGCTCAACCTGCTCCATATGTGGAGTGATTCAATCAAGAGTATGGAACAAGTTGCGCAATAGAAATAATAGATTAATATCCAATAAAATTGTAGTTAACAATCGAATATATAGTTGAAATACCGATAGTAATCGTATAACGGAACAAAAATTATGAATACTATTTATTATTGTTGTTGTCAAAACATCTCTAATGGAATGAAATTACCAGCAAACAAAATAACTTATTTTGCAAATTTGGATATTATTACACTCTTTGTACGCAAAATTATATTTTTAACAATAATGATGAAGTGAAGGAATAATAGTGAACATATATTGAAGCAGGTTAATCGATCGGCACCAACCCAACTACAAATTGAATTTGGGTTACACGACAATGATAAGATTTGAAACCAAGCAACAATTCATAATTGAAAGCTCAATAAATAAAAAAAATTTGAACACTTACGTGATCGTAAATAGTTATCTTCATACAAATTCAAGAGAATAATAACGAGGAATTTATTTTTCACTTTTCAAACAAAAAAAAACAGAGCTCTCTAAATCTCACTCGATCACTAGGTGACCATTGATGATCGCGTAACGTGATCCCGTCTCACGCTCCCCACTTGTCACCGTTCAAAGTATTATCGTACGATGCTTAATTATCGAAATATTTTAATTGCCCAACTAGCCCCGCCCAACCCCATTATTTTCGGAAGTGGCGACCGAGATACTGCCAAGTATGTCATGACGTGCAGAACAATTTATTCTTTGTATTCTTCACTGTTATGTTGTAACAAATATAATTCATTGTCGAACCAAAATCGACAACCACAGACGTAATTTGCACCCGGTCAAAGATTCCTTTACATGCATAAATGCAAAAATTTTCGCGTATCACCTACTTTATTCACTGTAGTTACCTCATAACGTCCAAAAATATTTCATCCCTCTGATGGAATTAATTTGATAAACGAACGAGAGTTCTTTAAGATCGTTATGAAATTTAATAGGCGCCACATTTTGCTGCTATCATAAAACATTGACTCTTAGTACTAACTTGTATTGGTATGTCCATAATATGATGAGATCGCTATACCTGGTATTTTTGTAAAGGGTTTCTAGATTTTTTTATGGTAGTAAAGATGAAGACTTCAAACTTCAATATACAAACGTAAATAGAACTTCGCGTTGGTACGTCAATCAATAATTAATATCTGATTCTACTTATCGAAATGTCCAATGAAGGTACATTTCACAGTTGAAGCTGAATTCTGAATTTTATTAATTAAAAATAAATTGAAGAATTAGTTTTATCATGGAAGAATGACAAGCAAATTAAAATTCAATGCCTCACGTTTTATCAATTGTCGTCCAATGTAATATTTAAAAAGACAATGGTGATGAAGAACCAATCCAAAAATAACATAATGATATAAATTTCTTATCGTTTTCATGCACGTAAAAAAATCGTTTCTAGCATAAATATGATAGAACGAAATGAATTCCCAGTGTTATTTTTAATGTGATATTAATCGGCTTCCAATATTAGACAAAAACAAATTGCTATCAACTAAAAAATTGTGAAACTGTCATAATGACTTCACCAATTGAATGCGTTGGCCAGTGATGGATTTTTCCGATATCCCGACCGTGTGTTCAATAAAGTTCCATTGACACAATGTGTGTATTACATCCAGTGTAATGCAATTTCGCGATCAAGCGCACCCTCCGGTCCATTGACCAATATCCAATGCAAGACACTAGGTGAAAGTAAATATTTTGCAAGGCCGTGATCAGACAATCACCGAGCATGAGATCATTTCACTCGCCCGAACGGGCGTGGATATAGCTACCATTCAATTCATATTCACTATTTTTCCCACTGACCGCAAACATCGATTCTCATACTGGGGGAAGGTATACACGAGGTGGGAAAAAATATTGCTTTTATATCATTGCTGTATCCATATTTTTAATCTGACTGGATTAATTTCGAATCGAGAGAGGACAAATGCGAATTGAATCTAATATGTTAGGAATCCATGTGAAATACTTTGTTAAATTCTACATTATCAAACTTGTTATCAAATATATTCGATATGGGTACGGAAAATGATTGCATTAAAATTCATATGCGTACAATGGGAATATGGTTTTCTCAACATAATTCCGACATTAATTCATTTGTATTTAAATCAATGTGGGCCATCAATAAATTCTACATTGCCTGATGATTGATGTGGAATAAAATTCAAGTTTGTTTGTGTTGTACTTATCGATCCACTGAGCACCGGGTGCGCCATATGAAATTCCAATTTGGGAGGGGCATCCCACATTTCTGACTTTGAAATAATATATCAATCAACATTTTTGGTACGGAAATAGAACTTTTATAAAGAATAATTTCCTTGAAAACATGACAATCACAAACATTTTTGAACGCCCTTCCTCGCCTTAATGTTTCAGCACCTAAGTGCAGTTGATAGAATCAAAATTCATAATTCGTAACTGATGTCATACTACAAATTGATATCTTGAAATAAAGAATTCTTATTTTTATAGAACAATAGAAATATTATGTCCGTGTTAACGACTAGAAACTATTTTCAATGGCAGTGTATCTCTTTCTTTGATTCAAATTTTATTTTTTTTTTCAAATTCCCGATAGTACTTTCTCTAGGATTCTTCGTCAAAATTTTCAAACATCTTAGTGTCCTGGTATCTAAAACTAGGACTTCCCATCTATTCTCTACCTTCAATCAATCATTTTAGATCGTTTTTTTCATCCAAACCAGTAGAACGTTAATTTTACGAATGGAATTTGCCTTGAAATGTTTTATAAATACGCAGAAGACACCGTAATGATTTAATAATGATAAAAAATGCGGACAAAAAATATGTGACAATGTGTAGCGGCAAATTATATACGTGTTTCAATTATAGTCTCCATATAGTGAGGTTCATGATAATTTCATATATTGATCAATTAGATATCATCACAGATCATTTTATATGTTTTGCATGCATCGTAAAATATATAATATGGTGTATGACTTATATTATTAAATTTTTAAATCTTTGGAATTTCATAACTTTCATTAATAGAGATGGATTAAGTATATTGAATTTTGAGGTGGTTGGATCGGTTGAGAAACATCAAAAAAGTTATTGGGTTATGGTGACCCATTCTCGGAGTACTGTACGTTAAATTATCCGATACACATATTCAATTACGGTTGAGACATGCGCTACGTAAGATTTGATCCAGCTTATATAATACAATATTTGGAGAACTGCATATTGTACCATAAAGAAGTTTCATTTCTATCGTCGCGTCTACATATTTTCTAGCGTAATTGAAATATATGGCGCATGTATGTTATAAAAAATACATTATTGTATATTTTCAGCGCAAAATTCCATAAATTAATTCATGTATCATTCCACACAGAGTCACATAGCAGATTTTTTTCTGTATATGTTTACCAGTAAATGTCATTTTCATACGGGAAATATGTGACAACCGACCTCATTTCAACCCGTTTGCTCTACCAATTCTCATGACATTACTGGATTGTCATAGAATGGAAAGCACTCATTCAAACGGGTACCATCAACCACATTAATGTCAGTGTTGAGGAAATGTAAAGTTTGCACTTTTTTTTCTTTCTGAGTATCGTGCATCACTTGAATGAGAATACCAAAGCCTTTTTATTCGACAAAAACGTCTTGCAACTTAAGATATCAGCATGTCGACTTAGCGTTGGGTACCAGGGGTTGTCCTTATTCCAGAACAACCAAAAAAGTATAACACTTTCAAACTAGAATTGTTGGAAACAACTGTCACATGATCCACTGATGTGTATAAAAAATGAGAGATTGAGAAATGGACTTTTTCGCTTATGCAGTGTGGAACCAATTGGAACTAGATGCAAGATTGGATCTGAACGACAACGTAAAAACCCATAATTTTACATGTATACAACCATGAACATCGTGATATATTGTCCTTCAATGTATTCTCGAAATCGACATTCGAATCAGGAATGGAAATTATTGATCCAAATCCGGTATACAATTCATGGAGCGAAATTATGTCATTAATTCAATAATCAGATAGTGAATCATTTTTGAAACGAATTCCGTCGTTACACTCATACACCTTTGGCGGTATGGTGGTAAAAATGATTGGAATAACAGATTCATCTTGCAACTTCCTCATCTATTAATTTTCTTTCGATGGAATGTTCCACACAGACTTGGACGTTATTTTTCACTGCGTTTTGTACTGCTTCAAAACATAATTTCTCAACACAAAAAATGATACAGAAGATAAGGAATCAGTACTACTGTGATGAACAGCCTTGAAATTATATGAGTAATGACTACTATAGCTCCGAAAAATATTTTGAATACACAATGGAAACGAGTAGAGGTAATGCAAATAAATATGTTTTTCACCGTTTATCAGACCAACAGTTGAAAATGATCGTTTATTAGTTTTACGCATGACCATTCTGGTATCGATATCTAATGACAATATCGTGAGTCAACACATATGTATCAATTTGGATAGAATTGTTGTGAAATTCGTGAATCTACTCTGAAATGATAACCCGGACAAACAAATATTTCGACAGTAAAAAATGCGTGTCAGAATAGAATCCGAGCACCAAGTTGTGTTATAAATCATACAATATTAACAAATGATACAATGCTAACAATGGAATATTTGTCCAATAATTTTTCGATCGTTATGAGATGTACCATTCTAGTTTTACATTGAAGTTGGAGGAAAATTCTCAACCGAAGCGCATTAACAAGTCCACTTTATTAAATAATGAAAAACTGTTTTTAAATTTGCAGTAAAATTTTTTCCTCTTTGTTGATTTTGGTTGGTATAGAGTTGCTTTTCTTCGTCTCCTAATAATCAGGGCAAGTATATGAAATTTATGGATTGTTGTCACATAGATGCGACAAACTCATCGATTCACTCGGAAACATGTATCGATTTTATGTTATTCTTCTTTATTCATATGAGTGAGGTGAATGTTGTCATGTGTTAAACTCGGTATGACCCATATGACCCATACAAGAATCCATTAAGGAGAATATCACCTTCTTTAATATTCCTCAGATGTCTAGGAATTTCACTTACCAACCTATTACAACCACCACCGTTATCACCATATTTTCTATCTCAATATCACATGTAAGCACTTGCGTACTCGCTATTGATACATAATATTCATCTGTCCTTCTGGAATGGAATAATCCGTCTCTTAGTCTTACATAAATGACACATTTTTTGTCGTAATCGACCTCGATTAGTCGAGTAATTGTTCTATGAACTAGTTTTACAAATGAATTATTTCTATCGTTCCATTGTCAATTTGCATTAGAAGGGACAATTCAAGTCGAATTTTTAATTCTGATCGTAACATAAATTCTCGTTGTTCAGATATTTCGACGCATTTCAACTGAAAACATCACTTACACATGATTAAAAAGTAACGAGCAGATTGGATGAAAGAATGAAAGTATGGAAATTTACAACTCTTTCTTTGTGGGGAGATGGAATTTTAGTTATTTAAAAATACTCAGAGTAGGGTTTCCAACGGTTAATCCATATAATAGCACTATGAGAATATAGGAATGGGAGTCAGTTTTCAGAAGTCTCATATTAGAAACACATGGATGGTGAATTGTACTTAACATGAAAAATTAAATATGACCCATTATATTAAACGCGAATAATGCGATATCCTGTCTTGGGTGCAGGCAATGTTGAGATTTATGGATTTGGCAGTCAATTAATTTGGTTCAACTCAATTCAATGATTTTTCGTTATTTGTCTGCGCAGATTTTCCAAAAGAGAATTGTTGAACACTGTACTGGAGTATGGGGGAGATGCCACAATTGAATACTGTGCGAGCACGATGATGTGGACAACGTGGCCACGAACAAGGAGAAAGTGGCGGAATCGCTGCAGTCTACATTGGACAATTGGCGTCAAGATAATCTATTCAGTCGTGTTTGCCGCGTGGATGGCCACCCCCGAGGCAAAAAGCACTCAATGTCCACCATCCGAATCGACCCCCGGATGTCCATGTTACAATTTCGAGGATGGTTTATTTCTAGAGTGCGCTGGAGTCACTGAAGAGACATTGAAAGTTGCATTGAGTGGTGTTATTAGTGTGGCTGGAGCAGAAGGTATATATACAATGAATATGACATCAAACTTCTTCATATTGATTTGATATATTGGGACCAATGAATACATTCAAAATACATGAATATATATGTTTGAATCGACATTATTTAAAACTGTCGAAATAATACGCGTCGACCCGGATAAAAAAACATCAGAGCTTCCACTGACACATGACCTACATGTACGCGATGCCATGATTGAAGCAATCTCGCTGGGGTCGCAGTTCAATTTAGTCTCACACTTTCTCTTCAGTTAAGCTCTTGTGAATTCATACCCTCGATTATAATCTGCCATTTGCATAAAATGGATGTATGTAATATATTTCAAATTAAAAATGATGAGAAATGTTCTTCATGAGCTTCCTTGTTGGAATTCATATCAATCAAAATACGAATACAGTGAATATAATTGAAAATAGGGTAAGCCGGATATATTCCGTCACCGTAGGTAGGAGTATTTCATGTCTGTGAGTTCACTCTCTAACTCGAATAATGTGAATCATAAGTTTTTCCAATACATTCTCATGAAGACTCTCACTGTTATGAGGAAATGATTCTGAAATGCAGATGCAAAATTTACGTGCAATTAATCCAAATAGATTTGCAGTACGTTCCCAAATTGATGATATAGTTTACAAATTGATCGTGCTCATGATTTTATTGTGTTCTCATTGAAAACTAATTAAATCAATTCATTTCCCAATCTTTATTACTTCAACCACTTTGAAATTTTCGTGAGAATCACAAAAGTGCCCACAATGTTCAGAAAGGTGAAGAGACGGGATGAAACATTTGTGACGTCCTCAATGAGAACACAAGATTTTCTCAGAATTTGCAGCGTTTGCAACCATGGTAGAAAGCGTCGTATTATGTTGTAGGAAAATCAAAAGACATTTACAAATGATAGTGTAAAAGAAGGAAAATGTATATCTAGGGAATACATTCTGGAATATTCTCGCTTTGACCCGAACTGGAACATTTATCTGGAACATTGAAATACTAAACTATTCAATTTCGGAAGGTTTGATAATTTTTCAAATACGATGTCGTCAAGAAAAAGCCACTATCGAACTATTTCTATATTTCATGCCATATTTCAAGCATTTTTCCATGGCTCACATTGGAAAAATTTCCAGTTCATGATATAGGGCTTAAAACAGATTATTTGTTCCTCAGTTGCGTTTCATTCAAAATTCGAAGCTAGTTTACTCTGAACACATTCTGTTTGAGAATTGCATCCAAGTTCCTCTATGGAATTGCGATCATATCGATACTCACTTTACATTCTCCCAAACATCATCACACACACTTCACAGAATTGCAATTGTATCAAAAATTCATATTCAGTTCTAATAAGTGAAGAGACGCATTTTTAAAATCTAACCGGATGGTCACAAAATAATATTCACCTCTTCATTATCATTTCCAATTAGAATACATTGAAATTCAAAAAAAAAATTGAATATGTCAAACCTGGAGCAAATGTGAATCTTTCGCGCAATTTTGCATAAGTATTGATTACAGATTTATCTGTATTTATTTTTTTTTTTATGTCATCTGTTTAGGAGTTGAGGTGCAATCATTGAACATCTATGAATTGGATAGAAGAGTCGAAGAATTGAGATCAAATGTATTTCCAAGTGGATCGCAAATACGGCATCTTCAAATATCGCATTCGAGCATACGTGAAATAAATGAGGATGCATTTGGCCGACTTGGCGCAAGTCTTGAATCACTGGGACTTGTTTCAGGCCGACTACAACAGGTACCGCAAAAAGCCCTCGCATCATTATCTCGTCTTGTCGGACTTGATCTCGAAGCAAATCAAATTCACGATTTAGCCAGTTACAGTTTTTATGGTTTATCATTGATAAAACTGAATTTAAAAGGCAATCATATAAGTAAAATATCAGAATATGCATTTGCTGGTCTGGAAACAACATTAACTGATGTTGATATGGCTGAAAATAAAATTCGGGTATTTCCGATGACGGCGTTGAGACGACTGGAACATCTAACATCGTTACGGTTGGCGTGGAATGAAATTTCACAATTACCTGAAGATGGATATTCACGTTTAGATTCATTAAATTTTTTAGATTTAAGTAGCAACAATTTTGAAAAAATACCATTGAATTGCTTTCGTTGCTGTCCATTATTACGAACATTATCACTTTATTATAATGCCGTTGAATCTGTGGATAAAGATGCATTCATATCACTTATTGATCTAGAATCAATTGATTTGAGTCACAATAAAATCGTCTTTTTGGACGTTGCCACATTTCGTGCCAATCAAAAATTGAGATCGATTGATCTAAGTCACAATCATATACACTATATCAGAGGTGTATTTTCACGTTTACCTGAATTAAAAGAATTGTTTCTTGCTGAAAATAATATATTAGAAATACCAGCAGAGGCATTTTCAGGCAGTGTGAGTTTATCGGTAGTATATTTACAACAAAATGCCATTAGACGAATTGACTCACGTGGTCTCGCAACACTCGGTCAATTGGCACAACTTCATCTCAGTGGAAATTACATTGCCAAGGTGCCACGTAATTTTCTCGAGCATTGTGAAAATCTCTCAACGCTATCACTGGACGGTAATAACATTCGTGAATTGGAAGTTGGTACATTCGCACGAGCAAAACAACTCAGAGAGCTACGATTGCAGGACAATCAAATTGCTGAGGTTAGACGTGGTGTATTTTCGCCGCTGCCCTCATTACTCGAATTACATTTACAAAATAATGCAATTACTGATATGGAAACAGGTGCATTAAGATCATTGCACAGTTTGCAACATGTTAATTTACAAGGTAATTTATTGGCAGTACTTGGCGATGTATTCCAAATATCTAATGATCAAATGCAGAGTGGCATCGGTGGTAGTTCACTTGTATCAATACAATTGGACAATAATGGCCTCGGTGTATTGCACAATGACTCATTGCGTGGACAAACGTCAGTGAGGATAATGTGGTTGGGACATAACAGATTGACGCGCCTGCAAGCACCGCTATTTCGTGATTTACTTCTAGTTGAACGACTATACCTAACAAACAATTCAATATCACGAATCGAAGATACGGCATTTCAACCGATGCAAGCATTGAAATTTCTTGAATTGAGTATGAATCGTTTGAGCCATGTCACGGTATATACATTCTCAGAGTTACACGAGCTGGAGGAACTTTATCTACAAGACAATGGTCTCACACACTTTGATCCTTACGCTCTTACTGCACTCAAACGACTGCGTATACTCGATCTTGCGAATAATCATTTGAATACACTTGGCAGTTCAATATTTCAAGAGGGTCTACCAATAAGAACATTAAATTTGAGAAACTGTACAGTTAGCGTAATTGAACAAGGCGCATTTAGAGGGTTGAATAATCTTTATGAATTGAATTTAGAATATAATCATCTGACAGCAAGTGCTTTGGATCGTTTGGATATACCTGGCCTACGAGTACTTCGAATTTCGAATAATAATCTCAGCCAAATTAATGGCGAATCGTTGGATGGTTTACCATCACTACAACAATTATCTATGGAATCATCGCAAATACATCGCATACCATTCAACATATTTTCCAAAAATAAAAACCTCGTCAAATTATTATTGAGTAACAATTTATTACGTACATTGTCCAGTTTATTATTCATTGGACTTGAATCATTACGTGAAGTTAAATTCGATGGTAATCGTTTTCAAGAATTACCACACGAAGTGTTCATTAATGCAACGTCCATTGAATTTTTATCATTGGCAAATAATATTATATTAAACGTTGACTTCTCAAGATTGAGTGGATTAATTAATTTACGGGAATTAGATTTACGTGGTAATAGAATTATGTCATTATCAGGTTTCGCCGCTGCCAACTTTTCCAGATTACTCTCAGTTGATTTAAGTCACAATCACCTCACAGCCCTGCCAGCAAACTTTTTCACTCACGCAAATCAATTACGAAAGGTTGAACTTGCAGCAAATAAATTTCGTCAGATATCTGGCGTTGCATTATCATCACTAAATATACCAAATTTGGAATGGTTGAATATGACAGCAAATCCATTATCAAGAATACACGAATTTAGCTCTGAAGCTAAATATCCAGCACTACAAGAATTGCATATTTCTTGTACAAATTTAACAATTGTAATTAGCCAAGATTATGAGGCATTCCCATCATTGATGCATTTATTCATGAGCAATAATTTAATATCACGAATATCACCGAGTGCATTTCGTAGTTTGCCAAATTTACTAACACTCGATCTCAGCATCAATGAATTAGAATTATTGCCACAAGAGAGATTGGAGGGATTGGGTCATTTGAAATTATTAAATGTGACCCACAACCGTTTGAAAGAACTTGAAGATTTTCCATCTGATTTGAAATCATTGCAAATACTCGATCTATCATTCAATCAAATTGGCGCTGTTGACAAAAATACATTTCAATATCTTGGGAATCTTGCTGAATTACATCTTTATGGAAATTGGATATCTGTAATATCATCAGATGCTTTCAAACCATTGAAGAAATTACGTATACTTGATCTGAGTAGAAATTATCTGGAGAATTTGCCATTGAATGCCTTTCGTCCTCTGGAGACACAGATACGAAGTCTTCGTGCTGAAGGTAAGTTGTATGTTGATAAAATAAGATGGTGTAGAAAGATGGTAGGAGCATTTACGCTTTGTTCCTGTAGTCTTAATACTATAGAGACTAAATATATATATATGGTGTGCAGGAGTATTAACAATACAAGCATTTGAAATGACGCTGTTAACAGAGAATCCTCTTCACTGTGGTTGCGAGTCTCAGGAGCTATGGGAGTGGTTGCGGGACCACCAGAAACTCGTTGGTGGCGGCGGTGTTGGACGTAACAGGGGCGGAGGTGGAATGGGGGTCAATGACATGGAGGGTGGTCTTTTGAGATGTGAGCAACCACCAGAGCTTCGTGGTCTCGTATTCCTCGATCTCGATCCTCATACCTTTTGTTCAGCGCCGCTCGTTCTTAAGCTAGCTATTCAGGACATACAGCCATTCTCAGTTCTTGTATCTTGGCAGAGTCGTGACCACACTGGTTTACATGGATATCAAGTTGCGTATCGCGCTGTAGATAATCTCGATGAGGTGAGTCATATCAAGAATTGTTATCAAACAAATTAAAACATTATAAGTTGCGTTTCTTTCTCCACTTGAACATCGATAGAGTATCTTATCACAAATGGAATGCAACACTCGCATTGACTATTCGACAGATAGAAATGGCACGGATAAATTGGATCGAAATCGTTTGTTTATAATTGATATGAATATATGCAATACGAACTGGAATTTCCCAATGAGAATTTCAGTTTTCTTTGCAGTAAAGGAAATTAATGTTTCTAACTGTGTATTCATATATCATGATGCGGGAAAAAATAATTCTCATTCCTTAACTGTTCTTCATAATACAATGGTTGAAAGAGGAAATGAAAAAAATATTTCATCCCAACCCATAGATATATTCTCTTGAGATTACATTTCTACATGTTATTAATTCATACTGATGAATTCGTAGCCGCTCGTAATGAGTTTCTCTGAATAATAGTGTATAAGTACACACAATTCATGAGATTACGTATAAGTATGAGAATTGGACTTCGTGAACGTTTAAAGATATTAAATAAAATTTATAAATGTAATTATATTTTTTTATAATCGACGTCTGAGCAAAATAAAACAAAAATTCCGATACGAACGAACAGTTCAGTCATATTTACATAAAATTGAAATGCACATATAAACAAAACTAATTTGCATCACGCGCAAATAAAATACATAGCTCTGATATGACTATGTTTCGTCGTTTCAATGGCATCTCTTCAAAATCAGATGTTGGGTCACGCGAAAGAGGCGCGACATATTCCGTGCCGAGTCAAATTGTACTAGGCTCGACTGATCGTGAACTCATGATGACGGATAGCATGACACCGTATCCATTCCCTATACGATCCAAACTTATATAAAAAATCTCAATGTTATATTTGATGTTTGGCTGAAGAATTTATTTGAAAATCTATGCAGTTTATGTCTTGAAACAATTTCAACACACTTTATTTGGTTCCTATTGAATTTGATTGTTACATGTCACTCATACATGTAAAATTTTTTTGATCGGCTGGTGCGACACATATTTCACTAAATCACGATAAATGCAATTGCGTTCGTGACTTATTCATCAGCAATACTAAAACAAAAACCCAGATGTTATCACGCAGAAACAAGGATGAAAAAAGGCATAAATTTCAGCATTTTCCCATAGTGTTTTCACAGGATTCTAATCGTGGTAGAAAATTTATCGAAGATCCCTCACTACCCTCAGCCACAATGAACACTCACTCTGAATGAAAAGGGAAAAATCGTCGAGGTATTTCTTTTTTCTATTTTACTCCCAAAAAAAAATAGCGATGGAATCTCACGACATAAAAAACCATTATAATCATGAATGAACCAAATTGAAAAATAACGATTTGTGGATTCCAAAACATGTTTATTGAAACGAGCAGCTGCTTAATTATGTGTGAGTTCAAGGTAGTTCAGGCGTTGAACGAAACACTGAAGGAAAAATAAACTATTTGATATGACATTCCTGGAATTATTATTTGCATGAAAAATAAAAAGAGTTTTCTCAGAAAAAATATTGGATCAAGGCTGCGTCCCCACATACATAAACACACCCGAAGGTCGCATCTTCATATATCTATACTTATTCGAACCATTTCATTTCATGAGCTTTCGAACAATTTGTATCTCAAGGTATTTTCATTCTGATTTTTTCCAAAAGCCATCCAGAAACATCATGAAATATGTGAGTTGAACACAAAAATTCAATCACTACGTTTCGCTCTGCCAACGGTGGAATCGCTATGTTCAAAAAAAGAAAAAAAAAAAAGCTGACATGACAAAGTAAAAATGAACATAAAGCAAAGAATATCAGGATAATATCAGAGGAGATCGGATAAATAACTTCCATGATGTTTGTGAGACAATCTGAAGAATAAAGATTTCTGATATTCATGAAATGGAGAAATACGAGAGGAAAACCCATCATAATGCATGAAAATAAGTTAAAATAAAATCTCGATCTCCGTCCAACTGTCACTCATGCTCCATAAAGCATAGTTTTAACAGCACAAGCAAACCCACCAACATTGTTTTCAGCCGAACTCCTCAATATTCTTATTCTTTGTTACTTTATCCGGCATTTTGACGAAAAAGGGAATCTCTATTTCAAATGTATTGGAAACTATTTGCATATATGATCCATAAAACTTCAATTCGGCAAGAGAAGTAAGAAAGTAAATGAATCATGACATTTCTATATAAAAACATGTTTCATCGAAATGAGTTCATATAAAATTGCATCGGTATTTCATAAATAATTCATGAACAATTGGAGTATAGAAAATGCAAGAATAAGTGAATTTCATGAATAATCGTCACCAAATATCAGGGATAAAATTAGGATGGAAGAAATCGATATTTCAGTGTATGCAGCATCGGAATTCTGGACAGGTATAGTTTATCTGTTGTGCAATGGATACATAATAACATCCTCTGTCTTAATCTGAGAAGGTGAAAACGGATACTTTCGATGTCAAGCTGATAGTCTATCCCAAACATTTCGGTGACACAAATGGTGATTTTCCTCTCTAATTATTCCAGTGGAAGAAAAATTGATAATGAAAATATTTCATTGAATGATTCAATATCCGTAGATTTGTCAGAATATTTCTGTAAGCCAATATTGAAGCGTTTAGACTATGAGAATTGCAATACGAAAATTCTCATTCAATAGTCCGGGATGTTCTCTTCTCACTGGAGAAGTATTCGTTTATTATGACCACATTCCACAGATTCTTCGTGTAGACTCGTGCATTTTCCATCAGCTTTCAAATTCAAACGTTCTTATACTAGAATAAAAATGTATTCAGAATTTAGTTTTTTTTTCTTCCATTATATGTGTGAATGCGACACAATATGAACGAAATAAGCTGTGGGCGCAAGTCAGGAGTGGGTAATAAGATGGAAGGTACATGAGGTGCTGGATGAGATGATGGAACAGAAAAATATGGTAACCTCGGGGGAAATATTTCAATATTCGAGGTACGAGTATGGGCCATTCACTGACTACATAAAGGAATCGAGGGAAATTCATTTCATAAATGGTGAAATAGATTCTGAGGGTGCGCAGTCTAGTACAAAACTTCAAGTAAACTGTGAATATTTTCATTCTTGATGTGTATTGAATCTGTAAAAACATCAGTAACGCATCAGCCTGCCCACTTGTATTTATTTTTGCATTTGAGTCTATCATCATCGGATGTATTATTCTAAATGAATTAGAAATTCATTTCTGATTACTGTAAAAATTACTAATTTGATTCGCCGAAAATTTCCACACATTTCACAGGTAATGATTATACTCCGCTTTGACTTGAAGTTTGTCCTCTACAAAAAGCAAATGTTTCCTATAATTGTCTGTTAACTCAAATTATTGTTGCATAAAGTGTCATGCTATCAGCTCTATCGATAATTACGCGTGGGTTCTAAAATTTAGTGACCAGAAGCATAAATAATTTTAATCTCATTGAAATTACGAAAACATTTCATTTCATTATGTTGCATTTTTTGGACTTCTCTCATTACGTTTTATCTGCCCATAGGTACGAGGGAAGATGCTGGACTCAAATGCGCGCTCATTGAGACTTTCCAAACTCACATCGAATACACGATATCTGATTTGTGTCCTCGGATTGGGAAATTGGTTGACACGTGTGGAAGAAACAGATACAATAGGAAAATTCAATGTGACCCGAGAGAGAATATTGGAGTCAGCATCATTACCAGAAATGATTGATTCAGCTACAAGTCGATGTACCGAAGTTAAAACACTTGTGGCACCGGATCCAATTATAATCACAAGTGATGGCGCACCAATAAGTGATGTCAGCGGTGTCACAAGTATTTTAACACGAAGATTGGGTTTGATTGTTGGCTGCTGTATGGGATTCGTCGTTTTCATACTCCTCGTTTCCGTTCTTGGCTATTTGAAAGTTAAGAAACAGAGAGAGGCGGTGAAACGAGACCAGCAGCCAATACCACCCGAATACATATCATATCGACACTTTAGCATTCAGAGTGGTGAGGCAGGCAACGCTGCGCGCGCTGCTGCCAATCAAGAAGCATTATCACACAATTCCGGTTGCAACAGCAATATGGGAACTACGACATTGAATGCATAACGTCAAGCCAATGGTCCCAACAGTAATGACACAACAAACGCAATTGCCAATGTTTAATTATCGCTCGGGGCCATTTACAATAATATCTTGGGAAAGAGAATAATAGAAAATCACGTTGCCCTCCACACCGCCTCACGCTACCCCTTGAACAATTGTTTCGTAATAATTTACGAATGAACAAGTGAAATGAACAAGTGCAACAGTTTCATATGTATCTGTGGATGCTTGACCAAAAATTGAATTAAATTCAATATAGAAACTATTTGAATGAAAATACAGAGGAACTATGTGTGTAAATGCGTATGTCCATGTTCAGTGAATATGCGACTACATATTGAGTTTGCGAATTTTTTTAAACAGAAAAAAATAAACAAATTTTCTACGAAAAAATAAAGACAAGTGTGTGCAATATCAGACGCGAGTTAATATTTGTATACATGTGACGCAATTGTGGATTACCACAATAGGTTGTTTCGTGGGTGGATAAATAGAGAATATTATGTATGTATAATGAAACCATGTGCTGTATATTAAAACGCGAAAAGCATTTACGCCCTCGCGCTGTTACGATAATGTCATGGGACTTTACTGTGGCCAATTAGCTCGTCGGGCTACAATATATAGTACGACCATTTTCCAAATGATGTCTCCCGCAGGCCTGCTCTGTATATTGTGTGACTAAAACCAGAGGGGTCTACGTATACCAAGAATTTGATTATTTTGTCGGAAGGGCGTGTATGTCTACACTTTTGCATAGAAAGTGTTTCCAATGAAAAAGAAGGCTGAATTGTGAAAGTCATATCAAGTCATGTCATGATCTTATTAAATTGGTGAATAACTTTTTTTTCCAGCTGTAAAATTTCTGTCAATTTTCGTACTCTGGCTCGAGTTTAGGATTCAAATGGCCATATGTTTATGATAAAATATCCGTTGCACGCTACTCTCTCTGCATGAGATCCAATTTGAGAATTCCATTCGCTTGAATTGTGTCTGCTCTCCATCAGGCGGTAGTGGGTACAATTCTTTTCAATTTTCTTTATTCATTCATTCTTCTGCGTTCTCCTTTATTTATTAAAATACTATCTAGATGTGTAACAAATTTCAACGCAATATATTCTTCGATTTTCAACCATATAAAGATATAGTCAAAAAGATATTTCCGCTGGTGAATAATTTTTATAAAAATACATCCAATGATCTCCAGTGTCATTGAACAAACTCATAATATACCAATCGGAAGGTCAAAACATAATTACAGTCATATTCGTACTCGCTGATTCATTCAAATGGTCATCGTAATTTGATGCATTTCATTTTTTTCCGGAAAGGAGGATTAACTGAATGAATTTAATTTCGTTGGGTCCCATTTAATTCTATTGACCAATAAAAGAAAATGGTGTTCCATGAATGAACGAAATTAAATAATACATTGTTATTTCATTTCCATCCGGAATAACGCATTTCAGTTTGAGTATAATGAACCTCTAGTTTTTATCTCATGAGTACTCCGGACATTAGAGCTTATTGATTGCCTTCATGAATAAAAAAAACTAAGAAATTTATAGATAATTGAGAGCACAAATATGTTGATTTCAACAAGTTTATATGAACGATTGTGTATATTACGAGGTAATAGATGATACGTGATGATGGAACGTAATTCCGATTGGTTCAGAGAGAGAGGATTTGAAATATCGCCTTCATTAGCAAAAAATTTCTCTCATTTCCTCGACGCTATATTTGAATGGACAGGTTTATCTCTTCATTAATATTTGCCCATACCTCTCCCTAGATTTGCATAATGAATGATCTTTGCCTAGAGAAATATAATCTGTAGCCATAATGAGAGAATCCTACAGAGATATTTTTCGGGTGTATCATTCAATAATTTACCATTTGAATTAATGAAATGGTTCTTCTTTCACTATCTTTGATTTGTATTTTTGTGTGAATAAGGAAAGCCTCGAATTGAATATCTCGCATGAAGCTAGTGCCTGCGTGCTGATATTTTGAATATTCGCGTGAAGTAAATGAAAATGAGGTTTTATGTTTGACAAAGAAAATAAATTCATGTTATTATGAACAATTTAACAAGATAAATTTACATCCTCTTATTATTTATGTTGTTTTACGAACACGTACGAATGAAATCCAGATATTAATTGTATTTAAGGTTTTCGTATCGGCAAATGATGATAGAACGAAATATTTTAAGAATGTTTCAGGGAAATTTATATTTTTCTATAGAACTAGGGTAGAAGTACCTTTTGTGGCCATTGTACCTTTTTTGGCCACTTTATTTCCGAATCATTGTTCGAATCATTCTATAAATATATTAAAATTATAAATTAGATTTATATAAGTGTAAAGGTTCCCAAGTTCTATGAAAATATTATTTAATTATTAAGACTTTCGATTTATTGACTTAAATTCACAGCGGCCAAAAAGAGTACAGAGGTGGCCAAAACCGGTACTTCTACCCTACTTATGTTTTATTCTTAGGGAATCACTTCAACAGTATTATTATTAATATCGCCACATTCTTTGCATCATTGGTGAATTTTGGGCTCATCTCCCAAGTGAGTTTACAGATATTGAATTCGGTGCTACTCAGAACGACGTTGGCCATTCTGATGAGACACGCGTTCTTTTCCCATTCGACAAAGTTTCATATATTTGTATACGTAGAGACGAATCTGGATGCATCTTGTTGTCCGTAGAAAATGTGAAATATACATGGAGACTCAAAGACCTATTGGGTTTTAGTCACGCAATATCAACATTTATGTAAAAGTCGTGCGTACTATGCGCTGCAAGACTATGCATAAAGAATGAAGCCCAAGTTCTATACGATATAGAACAACCTGTGCAGAGTGCTGCAAATCGCGAACCAAGATTTTTGACCGCAGATCAGGCATTGAATTTCATTTCAACGTAGATCACACAAAAAAAATCATTTTGCAAAATTGATTACGATGGATGAGTAATTTGTTGCACTTTGTACACTAATTTTGGCTCTCATATCATAGAACATCTAAGAGAATAGCGATGGTGTCGAACAAATTGCTCGCGTACTTAGGTCCCAGGTGATCATATGATGGATGTACGTAGTGTCAAATGTTGCAGAACATTATGATACATAATGCATGAGAAAATTTGCTTTATGTATGGCATCAAATGTATATGACTTTGACACGTATTATACAAGTCAGAAACATCGATAAAATAAAACGGCGAATAAATTCAGAGAACTCTGGAACGTAACAAAATGTGTGACAGAGCTGAACATCATTGTATATTATAAATAATAATACAACGTAATGTCACTGTAATAAAATGCAATTTCGTTTTCCGTATTATTAATTTCATTCATATATTCTTATTGGTCATCCAATCGATCCTGCATCACATTCTCGACATCCAATGACACATACCGTAGGAAATTAATCATAATTCCATTCATATATTTTTGATTAATGGAAATCGATGACAAAAATGTGTGATGAAAGAATAGTATTCGACATGACGTGTAATTAAAATATCCGCCTGCCTATATATGAGAGTGGGAAGAAGAGATGAAAAAGGGTGAAGAGAATTTGAGAATGGAATAAATGCTGACGATGACAGCTGGGTCATTCCGCAAATACTCCTGACGTAGATAAATGTGCCACATTCAATTAAAAATCCTCGAGAAATTTTCCGATATGAAAACATATATACATACACGTGGAATATGTACCAGTTCTCTATTCTCATCTTGAAGAATGTTCCCATAACCATCATCACCGTTCACTATCTATTTCATTTCTCCGTGAAAAAAACAGTCTGTATATCACAACTATTCATTCTCAGATATCTACGCAAACTTTTATTCAATGAATCAGGCTATATGAAGCATTAGGAATGGTGACAAGACGGGAGAATACTCATAATTGCAAATTTATGTCAGAGTAAAACCACGATTGTGTACACAGTTAATGATACACTGCGAACGTTCGTAGCAACTATATATCTATTCTGATATTTCCATACATTTATGAGTTTGGTGAGTATTCCCAATACAATATATTGATGATTAAATTTTGAATGTTTCAGATATTGTTCTATTATTCATCCCAAATTCCGTCGAAAAATTTAAATTCTTTAGGGTACTCAATATTTTTTTTCAGAAATCTAGACATCAAGAAATGAAATGAGAAGATAAAAAAATTCTGTATAATTGACGAGTCTAAAATTTCGGATGACAAGTCGAATGGAGCGGAATCACTTCTAGGAAATCTTATATAAAGGGGCCATTTGGTTAAACATTTTTAGCGAAGCAATCGAACTCGTGTCAGAGTGATGACGTTAAAGGATGCTATTAAAGTATAACGATCATACGATGAAAATACTCTTGAGAATTACGTCACAAATTTGAAGAGAACGAGATTTCATGAATCTTGATATGATTCGACTCATTGAGCTACGATCTCTTGAAAGATTAATAATTGCTCATATTTATGAAGATTTATTGATATTATATTTACGGAAATGTGTGTTATATATCGGAGTAAATATTAAATGGTGTAATATGTTTAATTTTCCAAAGTTATCTTAAACATGCGGTTAATGAGCTGTAAATTCGAAATGAAACCATATCATAAACTAAATATATATCCCCTATTACGATATTAATTTACATTGCAAAATGTAGTACAAGTATACACCACCAACTCATCCACAGCTTTGGAGTTTCATCATCTCTCGACTCTAATACGAGTCCGAATTGGTCGAGAGGTAGCAGGCAAATTTAAAACTAAAAATTAACAGTTCATACATATCCTTTCCGTCATATTCATCGAAAACATGTGCACCCGAAGCAAATGCATATTAATCAATGATGAAGAGAATTCATTGAAATATAAGTTGAGCGTTTGCGAAAGTTGCCGACTGATGAAGTGACCTCAATTGGTTTTTTTTTTTACATATTCACCGACATTCAGGAAAAAAAATCACCCTGAAAAGATATTCAATAGTGGATTTTTAGGAAAAAATATGTTGATAAACTGAATGAATTCAATATGTATCTATGGTAAAAATCTTTAACATGGATATAATTTTATTTCTCCGCGATGTTAAAGCAACAAAATATTAAAGGCATATTTTGTATTCAAATGTGAAGTGAGAACATTGCATGACACAACTAACGTGTTCCGCCATGAAGCGCCGAATTTATAATGAGTTCAGGTGGCCCGGAATGAAATGGCAGAAGTGTAAAAATAAATACCGCACGAGTCTATCTAATAAAACTAATATGTCCTCTGGGAACTTTTGAATTCTCATTAGACGCACGATACATTTTTCATGCAAGTCATCCATGTTAGATAATGTCTCAACTTACATTAAGATAAACCGTCAGTCACAGAAATAATGTGGAAAGTCGTGAATTAATGGGGTTCTCTGGTTTGACGGCCTGATTTTTTTGCATTTTTTGGGTTTTTTTTTGTGAGGACCAATGAAAAGATAGAACTGGATTTTTAATTATTCCAATTCGTCATCGTCTCTTCATATGCTTTCCAGTCTCATGACAAAGCATGTGATAACTGAATAACCACGAATGAAAATAACCACAACGATAATGTGAGCATTACAATAGAGAAGTAAGCCCTGAATAAACTAACTACCACATAATAATTGTTATATTTGGAAATAAGCGTGACACTTATTTTAATCAACAAAATGTAAATTTTCTTACAGAAAAAAGTCGATTTCACTCAGAAATATTACCGGTAAAAAGAATAAGATGTATTTTGTAAGACATGTTCAATAGAAGAGAAAGAATGAAAAAAGGGGATGCAGAGAGAAGAAGATGATACGAAAATTATGAATATAAAAGCAAAGAAGGGCGTGGATGAAGAGAAGGGAATAATAATTCACCAATACCTCAACCGTGCCGCTTTAATTTTGCGGTTTGATGATTAAAATCATTCTGAAAAATACACACAAGGCTTATAAAAACCGGAACGAGCTGACCACACAAGAGCGATGTCTCCAATTGCTATTCTGCGTTGAATCTTCCCAGCAATATCGAAATTGCGTCTCCGGGGATCACAAATAGCAATATTGACACACATATTGTCAACTGATTTGGTAGAAAATCAATCATCGGAGTCTGATTAGTGGCTGTGGTTGTTGAATATTCAACCGACAATCCTATATATCCGGCACTCGGATCGCAAGCCCCACCCCCCCCCACCCCCCCCCCCCCCCCCCCCCCCCCCCCAACCTCAATACAAGTCACGCTACAAATAAAATTTAACTTTCATTTTTTTCATTCTCATGCAATGACATTAGGACAAAACACTTATTTATTGATATCATAATCGACATGAATGTAATGAATTGTAATGAATGTTTTCCATTCAAGTACAATTAATTTATTATTAGGTTTTCTATATGTTCTGGGCTGGATAATTCAAATGAACATGCATTGTATATTGAAAATAAATGTACCATTATTATAAGTGACCGAAATAGCGACGAAATTATATTGAAACATTACAACGTTGATTGCATTGTCGCTCAATAATTAATCATCATTATTTTAATGAAATAATAATTCTAATTAAATATTAATTTTTATAATAGGACAGTTATTTCTTTGTAGTTATTATGTCCCTAGCGATTCTGTCTGAGTGTTTCTCCTTAATATTTTTGTTACAGAGTCGTATATCGACTAATAAAAAGTCAAAGATCAATCAAACGAAATGAGTAACGTAAAACTAATGGCAAAATATATGAAACAGCAGAAGAAAAAAGTAGTCGTGACAGAATGAGGTATTTTTATGGTATAGCAATGCGTCATCTGTGCAATCAATTTCCATTACAATTAACGCACAGGCCGCTGCAACGTCAAACGATTTCTATTGCAACACTGGAATCTCCTATCAAATATAAAAAGAGGAAGAGAGGGGAAGGGGCGTTCAAACGAATGCCATGCGCAACATGTGCAACATATGGGAAACCAGATCATTATTCGTGTGTATGCTCATATAATTAGTCTGATATTGCTGGATTTTTTCGCTATCAACAGACCTACAAATATGTATGAAATCGGTTACCACGTCGTGCAATCGATACACCCTACCAATACTAAACATGTGCAGTTAGGTTTGGATTTGATATGTAATTGGTATTTCATACAGGCAACTGATAGAACATTAATTTGCATGAGTCTTGTTTCGCGTTTGCTCACTGCCCACTGGTGCATATCCTGTAATTGATCATTACCCATGCTCAAAAGCTCCCACCATGACAGATACTAGTGATTATTTTTTGATTCGTCTCGGTGAAATCCGCGGGGCCAGAATTCTGTTCAAAAAGAATATGTTAACGAAGCAACATTAGAACGATGAAAAAGGTAAGATAACTCATCAGAGTATTCATATTGGTGCGAAAAAAAAACTTATTTAATATTCATCCAACAATTGAAGTATTTCATCGTGACATTATTCATTGGTATGTATTTCACACTCTGTTTTAGCACGTTGTCATAAAAGTATGAGATATAGATAATAGGGATGGAAAAGGACTGCTCGTAGTTCCCATTTGCCCACTCTCCCAGGCAGCAAAATATAATTTCTTGTCATATAAACGAATTTCAATTAATAACTCGGTGAATAAAAAATACAAAACTGTTGAAAATGAAAAAATTAATTGTCATAAACATTGTAAAATATGACCACAACGAATTGACCTCATTCCACCAATTACACGTCATAAATTTGTATGCTATGACAATGAAACTCTCTAATTAAAATATGCCACGAATTCCAACCCACGTCGAATATATAGAAGTCTTGAGTTAACTCTTTCACCACCATTTCACACAACCATAAAATATGTCCATCAAGTTTTAATTTCACACCATGTAAAAAACACGTGATGTCCAATAAAGTTGGATGTGATTTAGAACAATTCTTCACTTGATCAACTCCTGAAAAACTGGATCTGATCTAGTCAGCTTTCAGATATTGAGGACAACAATGCTATTGTAATTAATCCATAATGATGGATGAAGATACTTCAACAAAAGATAAAGCAGTGAAATTTTTTACTAGTCTCACAAAAGTCGACCCCATGGAAGCGAAACGCCCGTTTATTTTTTTCTTCTTCTTTATTTCATGCAACTCTGGAATCATTCATATTCAAGTAAAAAACCAAGATACCACGTTAAACTGAGATAAATCTGTAACTTAATAATCAACAAAGAAGATTTCACACCATCGCTGTGTAATCGAAACACGAAATTTTCAGCTGTATATATATAGATATAGAAATGTGCATTCGAGAGGAAAATTATGAGAGAAATATACGCGCAAAGAGGAATGAGGAAAGCTTTAGTTCTCTAGTACAGCAGTGAAATGGCTTGACGGGTTGCTGGAGGAAGGGTTTCGCGCCGCGTCGAAACAGGAACAAGGACGAACAATGGCTATGAAGTTATGAAATATGCATGGTAGTATTGTAGCCATTGCTTCAGCTGTCCTAAAGTGAGAACGCGAAATAACGACTGAGATACACCGAGTGGAAAATGCGAAAATGAGATTTGGCTACTGTCAGAATGTTGTGATATTAAAAGAGTACGAGAAAAGAACAATAATAAAAATCTTTCTCTATCCATTCGCTCATCCCCCTTTTGTTTAATTGGTGAGACTTGTGCTGGATATATGTATATGTGTTCTGTATACACACCAGAAAAGGATGATGAAGGGATATATAATTCTCTTCATCAATAACATCGTCAGATGATGAATGCATTGACACAATCTACTGAGTGAGCCATTCAGCTTACTCCAATGCAAATACCCTCAACGATCTTATTTTATCCTGGAAGCTTCCAGCTAAACAAAAATAGGAGATTGAGGTTCTATATGAAAGTGCAGAGTTTTCGATAGTGTTAATCAAATATGTCATTAATCAGGATTACTCAATGATAAGTAAATTCGATTAATCAATAAATACGTAAGAATAATAGTTACGAACAAGGGAACAGCAAAACAATGCAGTAACAATTCGTGGAGCACAATATCCACTTCGTCATTGCCGAGTATAAATTCAGCTTCGTCTGTATAATCGATTCCTTGTTTAAGCACGCAAATAATCCATTGTTATCATTCACTCACTTCAATGAGGTTCAGCGATTGAGAATTACATATCTCCATTCATCGTTCATTCAACGATCGTTGTCACACATTAGGAAGTCCTATTCCTACATATTCGATTGTGCAAGACATAATAAAACACAACAATATACTGATATCTGATAAAATAATATGGTTTTCAATAAATATGATTTCCAGAATAACTGATAATAGAGGACCCCAATATTATTGCTATCGGTAAGCCAGAGATCTGAACATATACGTTGGTACTTCAATTACGAATGTTGTTAGGTTGTTGTTGATCTAAGCTGTGTTATTATTATTTATGTTCATAGATTTGACAACAAAAAAATAAATTTACTTGGTGGTTGTGCTCATAAGCCGGCAGTGGTAA
Source organism: Meteorus cinctellus (assembly GCA_030523045.1). Lineage (NCBI taxonomy): Eukaryota > Metazoa > Arthropoda > Insecta > Hymenoptera > Braconidae > Meteorus > Meteorus cinctellus. The sequence goes on along the minus strand of JAPYZF010000044.1, from coordinate 73,412 downwards.
TATAAAATCTCTCATTTTTTGCTATTCAGTTGATCGTTCTGATCAAAGTTATTCCGACCTGAGTGACAACGACAATGAGGAATGCAACGATCAAACGAGTTGCTAAGGTGAAAAGGAGGTTGGAACTAAATGGAAGCCACATGAAAAATGAAACCTGAGCATATACACCCGGGGATTCTTTCAAGGAGAGCGTGCGGGCGAGAAGTACTCTAGTTCTCTCTGAGCATAATTAGCCCCCCTTTTCACTGTTCAAACATCGGTATTCGTGACTTAGCAAATACACCAATGTTACTTCTTCAATCCTTTATTCTCCTCTCAGAGGATCATATTCAGAAGTAGGTTAACCTCCAATCTACCTTCTAGACAATGATTTCGTGCCCGAATATTCAATCCCAGTGCAACGTCTCCTCCACAAAAGAAATTCATGATGTATCATTTCATATTATAGTGTTTCACTTCAGTGATGGTCTCTCATTCAGCGGATTCCTAATTGTGGTGATTACTACTACTGCAAACGCAAACTCAATCACCAAATGCAATGTTACCTCCTGATGGGAGTTGCGATCGCTGTTTGGGCGTTGAGTTTAGATGATTGACGTATTATTCAATCACTAGAGTGAGTAAGTTCATTGTTGATTGTTATGTGGTGCATTATTATTGAATTATTCCTACCATGTTAGAAAAAATCCACTGATGCTCTTTTAAATGTGCTCGTTTAATGTTGTATAAACGGCTTGTCATAAAATATAACTTTGGTGTCTTACAGCTATTTACAATGTGCATAGTTGGCAAATGGTTGCTCAACGTAGTGAATCTTTTACGAAATATTTGATATTCATTTTATTATCTGTTGAATCAAAATGTGGAGTGATATTATTTGTATATTTTTGTCGAGTGTAAGAGAGATTGATTAAAGTGGAAAATTTAATGTGGAGAGGGCTTATACGTAACGAAAATATATTTTATTTATATCGACTTGGACTCCTATAATATTTGTATTCATACATGTTACGAACTTTCTTCCATTTAACGTCAATCATTGCGTCTCTATGAATTCATATGATATGAGATGGAAATTTATTAGAATATTCCGCTTACATTAATATTTATGTATAATTGGAACTATTAAACATGAGATGGACGAGATGGGTATATGACGTGAGGGAATATATCTTGTAAGAATAAAAAATCCTTGAGTTGTCACCTCCACCGTTTCTCTCCGTCGAGTATTCCTATTATATAGTCTATCGAGCCATAACGAATGGATGAGGATAACGATTCAGCTGTTCAAATATGAAAGCGTTCAGTATATACGCATATCTATATGGATGAGAGAAAAGATTTTCAATATGAAGGAGATACATACATAAAATCAACTCAGTTGTATGAATAAAGTTGATACCCAATTTTTTTTTAACAAATCAGGAAAAAATCGAGACACCTAATCCCACATATGTGCATACAACCATGACCAACTATATGACAAAAATTCCACAAATTTCAAAAAATTCCCTCCCAATTTTTGCGCAGGATATTTCGTTCAATATATATTATTCCAATCAATATTCATTTATTCTATCAGCAGAATTAATTGATATGAATGGGATGTGAGATGGGTCCGAATCTCATTCCATGAATTATCATAGCTGAGAGAAGTTACTTCTGATGTTCACACTTTACTATTTAAATTTTCAAAAATACTAGATTTTTTTCAATACACGAATCGGTTTTATGATTAGGTATCAAGCTTCCCAGTCTGTTTGTTATAAAAATCAATATTAGCAAACATTCCGATTAGTTAACCCGAGAACGTGTTGCCATGTTGTCGTGTTTCACTCACGATCTTACATACATTCAAATCGATACAATTTTAGGAAAACTACGACAAAAATTGGGCTGAAAGTTATCCTGAATTGCTAATTCCTCTACGGATCGATTCCAATAAAAAATATTCCGTATTTATTCAATTGTGTGAATCGAAATACTCAAGTTTCAATTATTCATGTCATTGTGTAATGAGTAATGTACTATGCTCATATTATCACGGCACATTAGCACTCGTTTGTATATCAATTAGACTCGTTGGATGATTGCCAAAAACCCAAATGGCTCAATGACGAAGCACATTAATAATTCTCGATATGGTATAGCATTTGCATGGAATTTGGGTCGAATGTTCATCATATTCTTACGCCATCTCATAGTATTTGAATCCGATAATATGATTATTTCTCTCGAGAGTAGGAGACAAAAATTGTTCGCGAAGTAGACATGGATATTCAAGTATATTCTAAAAAATGCGGAAACAGCAAATAGAATATTATGAAACCTAAATGAACCTTTTATAGAAAGCGAGCAAGATGAGAAGTTCAATTTGAAGGGGAACTACCACAATGAGAATTAGAAACAATCATTATCATTCCCCTTTTTTTTTTCAAATGTCGAATTGGATTAATATATCCACCATATTTTACCGGGGAAGATTTTTTACCGGGTCAAAGATTTTTCAATGATTTCCTTATTTACGTTGATACAATTCTGTAGACTCACCTAAAGCAAATGCAATATTGCACTTTGGAAACATGTGGAATATATAGCGCTGGGCACTTTTTACCAAGCCATAAAGTTCTAGAATGCATAATCGATATAATCTCCGATCACCCTATGTTGCTAGTTATCTTAACCTAGTGAATATTAACAAGTGAAGTATTTTCCCAACTAGAAATAACCTGATCGAATTTGTTCAAATATAAAAAGACTAATTGTTCTAGATAATTGTTTTCCCAAAACAAGATAATTGAGACAATCAGTGCAATAGTGCTCCAAGCGGAATGATGAAAGATGTTATTATTTTCGTATTTAAATGAAGACAATTGAATAGTGGATGCATAAGTGATGGATCAATGTTAACAAATGCACGAAAATTCTATACTCGGCTTTGATGGTTGTGTAAGATTCCATGCACCTATATAGTCTGAGCTGTCTCGTATAGAACAACGTGCTGCGGCTATAAATGTTCCAACGTGGGCGGTCCCTACTGCTTCATAATCAGCTAAATCACAACATTCTATACATGAGAATAGTGTATAGTACCACCATCATATACAGTTGCATATACACACCATGCGTTGCATATTTTATTCAATATAAATTTTTTTCACGCCTCTGTTCAATTTTCTCAATGTCTTGAGGCATTACAATATAGATTCAGTGATAATGTATTTGTTCACTGGAATTTTTATCGAAAGAGTTGTAATTTTCGTATTCTTTCATTGAAAATGTATTGGGTATCGCAAAAAATGAAAAGAGCTGATAAAAATCTTGTTTTACTCTCGTTTTTCCCGTAGGAAATAGTTTTGTGTACGGAATTTCAACAGTAAATTGATTGAATACTATGCACAAGCGGAAATAACCTGTATTGATCGAATGATTATCGTTTCGTCTTACTCATTTTGTAAGTTAGTATCGTAGTGAATATACTCAAGAAAATTCCATACACGCTTACGAATGAATAAAAACAAAAGGGTAAAATTAACGGCTGTAGCAAACTGAACAACACTTTAATATATGAATAATGTATTTATCCTTCGAGGAATATCAGTAATATTGTCACCACACTACTGAAACATAATAATCTTTAGCACATACCTGTAGAATTCTCGTGGAATGGGTGTGGGGAATTCACATACACTTCGACAGCAACAGATGCAGCCTCTTCATGTTCACTCAACATTCTGACAAATAATGCAGCAACCGATTCAATTCTGAATTCGAGTTCAAAACAGTCGTTGGTTATATACATATTGCAAACATATCGAGAGAAGTCACTATAATTATGGAATAATAAACAGTTTGGTTTTGCATTTTCGCCTCTGTTATGTTGTTTTTTTTAATTTTCAGAAAAACATGTATGAGAATACAGTTAATCACATTAATATTCTTGAAAGTTTGCAGTCTTATCACTTTCTGGTTGGGGAATTGGTGTTTTTTTCATTTTGGATCGCACGACTTCGGAAACCTTTCGAATCATATCAAAAAATTTTGCCGCGATGGAATAGTTCATTTCCAATAACAACCGCCGTGATGAATAGCATAGAATATTTAAGTCTTGAAAATATGAAAACGTGGCTTTGGTTCTCATTTCGACAGACATCCGATTAATAGAATGTATGAGAAGAAATCAGATCAGTGACTTGAACTTATGTCCCTTTTCTCTGTTACTCTCTTGCCTGTACATGAATATGATGCACTAAATTTAGTGAGAAAATATGAAACTTACATGGATAATATGTAGGAAACTGTATAGAATCTAATTCAAATATATATTTAGTTCACGTTAGTTTCAGAGAAGCAATATCAGACTGTAATAGTCCTACATAGGATCACCTTTGTGTGGCTGGTGGTTTACGTTTGGTTAATTACTTCAGGCACTCGCAGTAACAATTCCTCGTAATTTACATTATCTCAAATTCTGTGAGGTCTACTTCGCTTGGATTTGAATTCGATGATTGGATTACGCTACATGAATATACGTCACTTGTTTTCGCATTCCGTAGCACTTGTCGATAGGAGAGTTGGAGCATGCCAACGGCATTGCGAGTTCTCATTACTTCATTCATGTGGCAATAATCCGTGTGACTCATTTATTTCTTTTTCACAAACTGCCCATCTTATTTCAACTAAGAAAACAAGGAAAAAATGTGAACACGTACAAAAAAAAAACAAGTGTAGGAAAAAGGAGAAGATAAAAGTACAAAAGATGAATTATGTGATGTGAAATAGTCGAAGAGTATATGGGGACGTGATCGTAAATCTGTGAGTTTTATGGTGACGACGGGTGAATCCGATATTGTGAGCAAGGCGTCACACTTCAACTGAACTGACACAATCGTACATAACTCTACACGTTTTTCAGACACATATTTATTCGCGCAAATATCTATCGCACAATGTTTTTGATATATAGCTACGAGAATAATCGGAGAGAAAAACGTATCTTAGAGTACGTTTATTTCAATTCTTCTGCGTTTCAATCGTTCAATTTCGATCAATTCAGTCCGAACTTTTTTATAATTGTCAGTAAAATACTTATTGCTTATAATATAAAAATACGACATCTCATTGTGATGATATGTGACATACCTAAACGTAATCATCAGTTGAAACAAGAAGAAATCACATCATCAAGAAACGTCCGAATTTTCAATATTCGCCAAAAATAAAAAAAGATCTATTTGGGTCTTATTCACATTCAATTAAGTTTGTTTGAATTTGTACTAAACTATGAGATCATTATGATGAAAAAAGACGAATGACGAAAATAGAGAAATCCGCGATCTGAGAAAATACTTATTCAACCACCAGTTTTTCGCAATAAGTTTGAAATTAGTATGAGAGTTGGTAATGAGATAATTTATAATCATGTCACCACGTATTCTACGGCGTGTTGTTGTGAGAATTAATTGAGATTGTCGAATATTATGACGCATATGTAATAACATTGTCAAATTCGCCCGCATACGCACTTGGCATCAGCATGCATATTAAACCCAACGGCATTAATTACGCTACCTGAAGGTATATATCCATTTGAATAATTCAAGTTAACGATTAAAGATACTAACCCGAGATGAAATTTAACCAGTTCGAAAATGTTTCATTCCTGCAACTGAAAAACAATTCGAAACAGTACAAGAACTACTACTTCAATGATATTCCAATCTGTCTACAAGCAGCCGACTAAGCACAAACGCCTGTTCTAAACATTTGAACATGCTGAAGACAGGCTAACCTCTATGAATTGGACGTGTTAGAACAATCAAGAACAGCTGGCTCACTACATCTCTCTTTAATCCCTTCGGAATTGTTGAAGGAACCCTTTCCTATCACATTCAATGACTTGTCGAAATGTGTAGAATGGGCATTGGATAATTTTTATTTTTTTATTGTAAATTATTGTACAAATTTAGCCGGGAAAATTGGAATGGATGGACTAATTAAATAGCATATTGAAATCCACCATCCATTGAATCATACAATCGCAGACTTTTACCCTATTCAATTTATGTGCGTCTCGCGGTGGCGGAAATTGATTTTCCAACCTATTCAAACACTAATTAGAATTTAATTATTATATCAATTTTTGCATCATTTGGTGATGTTTTCATTCAATTTATTAATTTTAAACAAAAAAACAGAGGCATAGTGAAAACAGGGTGGTTGATGGAATGAAAGGATAATAATAGCTGAGGATGACGATCATATGTCAACATTCGCTCCATGCTTGGCCAATGTACGAAATTTAAATCTGGTTTCGTATTTGGGGTCTCGATTCGTATAGTATATTGAATAAGAAAATGCGACAAATCTAGAATTATCTTCAGAAAACATGTGACTTCCACAGATTGAATGTGCGTGTCAAGGGGTGATACGTTCTGACGATGACAAGCTCTCCTGCCTCATTTTCTATTATCGATCCTGTTCAATCCACTGAAATCCACAACAGATTGGCACACAAGTCAAATATTGAAAAATGAAAACAAAAATGGTTGGTAGCGTCGTTAGACCAGTGGCTACGAGTACGTTCCTTCGGCTCGATGGTTATAGCATGGGAGAGAAAAAGGAAGAAATTTTGAGCGATAATAATTGATATGTAATGAATTTTGTCCACTGGTACCAGTAGAGAAAGGGGTTATCCCTTCAATCAATCAAATCCATAGCATGAAGTTTTTCCTTCGAGTCATAATTAATTCCTTCATCGATTGCCGTACTCTTCTCACATTCATCAGTTTCAAATTCGGCACATTAATTGTGAACTGATAATGTTACATTCAGCGTCATGAAATTAATTAATATCAAAATCCTTTCCATACTTTGCTGTCTTCCATCTAATTCATAGTTCTAGATGAACACAACAAAAAAGTCAGGAATTTTACAGCATACGAACAAATGTTCCCGTATTTTTTATTTCTGGTTCTAATTGAGAATTAAAGACATGAGCATTTCACTATAAAAAAAAGGAGAAAAAGAGAGAAGATACACCAGGATAATTCAATATTTTGTTTTATTGAATATGAAGAATAACAAACTCTTTTTGTCAATACTCAACAAAAATCTCGGGAAACTATCGTGCTAGGGATAAATCGTGAATTGAGGACCCTTGGCCGTGTCTTTTTTTCTCATGCGGTAACATTTCGAAATTCTCCAATTTCTCCACATCGTAACCATAAGAAAGAGAGAGAGGGAGCGAGATAGAGAAACATATTGTAATCAGCATATATCCTATTCATTTCTTCAATTTAGACCGCTCATTAAGACGTGACAACTAATTAAAATCAATATTCATGCATGTTTCACAGTCAAGGATGCAGTGCTGGAGCGGAATTGCAAAGCTGGGTAACCGCAGCAATGAGAATTAGTGAAAATGAAATCAAATACGAATCAACTCCATATGTGAGAGTTGAGCAGAGAACCGTTCGTAAGTATGAAAGTAGTAGTAGAAACTTGAACGGATGCATAATAAAATTCAATTCAATGCTGTCTGAACCCTGACAAAGCAATTCATGAGTTCGTGAAAAAAAAATTGGTGGCATTATGTTCTCGCCATCCATCGTCATATTTCTCGTTCGCATTTGCTTTTGTTTGACCGAATATTCGACGTAAAGAACGAAATTAAAAAAATTGAAACAAATTCAGTAACATTTTCTTGCTTCTTATCGACTAACACAAAAAAAAGAAAAGAAAGAATTCATAAATAACATTCATTTATATGTACACACAATAAACTAGAGGTGATGTTTTCATGTCACGGAGGAAAGACCGAACCCGAACAAATATTTTTACTACGACTCAACATCTAAGAGCTGAGAAATCCAGTAGCATTTCCCCGGACTCACTCGACCTCTCAAAAGCAGGCATACACCAACTTAACAGGAAAGGGAGCTCAAATGAAAGAAGAATACAGAGAAAAAAAACAATACTTCGTTCTTACGTGTAGATATATAAACGGGAGCATATATGTATGTTCACATAGAGTTGGTAAGTCGTCACGAATACTAAAGGAATGAAAGAGGAATGTTGAGAGTGGGAAAGACAGGAAGGAAGAGCAAGGGATGAGGAAAAGTTAAAGAGAGTTTGCCTATGGAGTTGTGAAATCGATAACGAGGCTCACCGGCCTTTCTCTAAAGGAGCTTTTTCTGCGTTGACAATGCATGACCAATATTTATATAAGTTTGTGCTACCTGAAAACGAAGCTGTAGGAATGTTTTCCTTTTCGTCTTCCCAAACTTATTCTTTCGTCATTTTTCATTCCAATTAGTTGTATATGATGCAATGAAGGAGGAAAAAAGTGTAGACAGAAGCGGGATGAAAACAAAAAATAAATATATTGAGTCGTGAAATTTTCAGAGAGTAGTAGCTGTTTTTGATAGTAAAAACGTACCGCATTTTCCAAATTCTCGCAATTATACGAATTAATGTTATATGAGATGTAGAATGTGGATTTTTGAAAATGTTCATGCAAAAAATAGAGCAGAAAAAAATAATGCTTCGAGTTATCAGAATTTCTCCGTGTCATCCATTTTCATTACAAACAGTATGAGAAGTTTCATTAATAGATAGAATGTTGTGTTGAAATACATGAATTCCGTGGGGGAAAAAATGCAAAAGAACGGCCGGTGAAAATATTAAAAGAATGAATTTTTCATGAAACTCCTCAGGATTTGCTATTTTGCTTGTTTATCATCAAAATTTTACAGGAATTTCTGATGGTCTGCGAGCAAACTGTCCTTCAACTACTTCAGGTATGTGGTTCCAGCACCATTCATGGATTAGAAAAGTGTGAATAAATAAATAGGTGAAATAACTGAACCCAACCTACATCATCATAAAATGCAATAAATGTAACTTGAAAATTACGACCGGAATTCACTTCTTTATGATTAAAAAATTTCATGTAGGAAAGCGAAACTTGATCTCATCTGGAGAAACAGAATACAAGATAAAGATGCCTTATCAGAAAATTACAGATGAGAATTGTGTAACCCAAGTAGATAATGGATTTCATCAGAGTAGGGTAATAGGAGAGCGAATGTTGACGATTTTGAACTGAGTCTGAATGTCAAACTTCACGACTACATATCTAATATCTGACGAGTATTATCCTTCTGAATGTATTCATATTGTAATGTAGAATATCATAATTCAAAAAAATGAATTCTCATTCAATGAATATAAAGAAGACTAATTTATTGAAGATGATTCAATAATATGACCAGGAAAATTGAAAAACTGATTTTATAATGAAATGTTATGATGAGGGTCTCAATGTATCGACCGAAACTAAGTATAGACTAGTTGTAGGGATCGTGAAGCGGATTCAGCTGCAACCGAGAATCACCACGTGATTCGTCGTGCCTTGAAATGGTGGACAGAGCGACGACATTGAATTAAAATGAAGATAATCCACATAATAGTACATACGAATTTAAAGTTATCAATAAAATACTGAATTTCCGCAATGAGTTGCCGTCATCTAAGTGGAAAAGTCTAGACCTAGGAAGAAGTAATTCGTTCAGTCGGTGCTACAGTTATATAATCGGTGAGATTTTACTCCTTATTTTCCATTGGTCCTTTGAGATTAAGGAAGAGAGTCAATGGCGCATTTGACAATGTCAATTACATTCCAGTTATTTTTTGCCATGTTAACATTGAGTTATATGAAAGTAAAATACAACAATTTTTTCCGAATGGTCGCTTTATAGTATCTACGATTATATTGATAAATTAAACATCATTTCACATGAAGCACATTTATGTCTCTTATTAAAAATTCAAATATTGGGATGGACTCTGTACAAAATGAAAACAATTATGCAGAATTATAATAGATTTCCTGTATTTCCTCCTGGGTAACACCAACACGTTGATCAATGATGAGAGAATATTCCATGAAGCCCCAATCGAAAAAGGGGATAAAAAATACGCATGACTATGGATTTTTGTATTTTTTCAACATATTGAATATGGAATGGGAACTATTTTCGAATAATGAAACCGGAGAAAAAAAAAAATAAACAAATAAAGCATATAAACATTGAGGGCATCGTTCACATCTATCTATTGATGTATGTGTGAACGGTTGTGTGTAGTGATCGTGATGACAGCGTGTGGATACTTTTGCGTGGATGGAGCAGTATTTTTTTATGCATCCTATTTTTATTTGTTTATCCATCTATCTGTTTAGTTATTTTTTTGTTTCGCCCATTTATTTATTTATTTGTTTACTTTTTTTTTTTATTTTTGCTTTGTGCACAGCTGGAAAATTGGAGTGGCCAATTATTAGATACACGAAATCATCCGGGAGGTGCCGTCGTCACGCGTCCACCATAGAGTTGAACATTTCCCGAGCGAAGCTCTCGTCTATGTGCACACAGCGTTGAAATGTTGAGAGAAAAAAAAAGGACGAAATTCAGGGTGGGCCAAAAGAACGTATGAGAGAGCAAGAGAGACTGCATAGCTTCACCACCAACACGACCCAGTTTCATTACAATGCACAAACGCAGTTTTACTGGGGGGGTTGAAATTCAACAGTGGTACGGAACTGATATTTCGCTCGAAAATGAATCACCTTTATACAAACCGGTGCGACTCCGACGCAGTGGTAACGCTACACAATGGTCGGACAATAGAAACGCGTTGGTTGGCTGCACTACGATTGTCCCTCATCTCTCTCTTTCTCTCTTGCTCTCTCTTGCTCTATCTCTCTCTCTCGACCTCTATACCCCCGTCGCCCTCCATTCATCCAATGTAACTTCCGCCCATTCAGTTGTGCAATTCACTCACTCACTCTCTCCCTCTCTCTCTCTCACTCGCCTCTTCTCTCCATACTATCATCGTTCATGTCCTGCCGTATGAGGTTTCGTGCGAGAAATTTTCGTGGTTCGAATCCAACTACAAGCAGAGAAACATAAACATAAAACAAAAAAGAATACAGCAACAACAGTGAGAGGAAAAAAAAATATATGCATGTAAATCTGAAAGAAAGAAGAAACCGGACAAGAGAGAATTATTAAATTGCTTGCGATTTAGCTGGAGCGGCGCGCGCGACCATTAATTAAATTAACTACGACCATTATATTCTTGACAAATGCAACATGGCGTCTCTACCCTTGCATCAACCCTCCCCGTTTACCTCCGTTCAATCAGCATCTAACGGATAATTATGGTGATTATCGTTCATGGGTTTGGTCTAGGATTTGCACGCACATACACATACGTAATGATCAATTTCCACTTTTGTGAAAAATGTTCGTGCGGTAGAGTATATCATAGAGATCGTTGCGATAGACATGATCTATCGGTGCACCGTGACCAGGACGACCCCAGAATTTCCTAAATGTGTCAAAGTGTCTCCGGCAACTTTCGTGTTCAAGTCGTTCATCCACCTGCATAAATAAATAATAATCGTTAGTCAAAGGAAAATACATTTAGGAATGAAGAGCATTTCATACCGCGCCGTTCATAATTTCGTGTACTCACTGCACTCTTGAATCGTAAATAACATCAATCATACGAGAGATACTCGAAATAACGTGCACATAAAAGTGAAATAGTCGGACAGAAAAAATTTTTCATACGGATGTGACACCGCATTGGCAATAGTGATGCATTCAGCATAGATTTCGACGTTACCGAATGGTATATCGTACAATATTAACACAGCACAAATCATCTCTTATGCTAATGTGTGAGACAAACAATACTTTTTCGAATTTCACTGCGTCCCATATGTCAAGAGAGATCTTTTGAAGTATTACAGTTCAATGACAGAATTAACTTGTTATGTGAAGAAGAATATGATGGATCTCAATCATTCTAATACTGCGTGAAATGCTTTCACAATAATACCTCAAGAAAGCCAATGTGTAACAAATGATTGGTGACGTTGGTGCTATTTTTGTGTGCAGTAAATCAATAAACCGAAATCGAATTGTTATGTTGATATCAGATTGGTTGTATATTTTCAAAGGGTAAATGTTTTTTCGTCACTGTGACAATCCAAAACAGTCTCACATGCAATAATAATCATGCGCTCTTGTTTCCGTGATAGTATAATCATCTTCAATAATTCATGAAAGCATTCGAAATAATTGAGGTATGTCGTATCTTTCTATAAAGTTTTATTGCTCTCAATTACTTTCACAATTTTGCTCAAGTGAACAGTAAAACCTCTCGCTGACCTATATAGAACATCAGCTATATGCATTGCTTTCATCTACAATTCAATAAGCACAAAACTCTTATTATAATTATATTTATTTACCAGTGTTTGCTCCTGTTTTCGTCGAATCTGTTCATTGAGTGCAGCCAAGTGTTCACGATTACCAACATTCATATTCCGCAAGCTGTGTACACAAACAAATATAGAAACGTTATAAATGTATTTTATTCCTCCCAAGTTCTTTCTCATGATTAAATTATTCCACTTGGAATATTGTATTTCTGTTCATTATTTGTTTATGTCTATTCTGTTAATCGAAATATGTATTGTCCACAAATTCTCAAATGATTAATGGTAACTCATATTCAGGTGAATACGTGTTTCACACAAATAGTGTCAGAGAGAATCGTTGATCATCACGACAATAATTTACGTGAGAGAGTATCTCCATTAAATGCTATCTAAATGTCTCATTAAACGTCAAATTCATTATCGCATATACAAACCTTATGCACACAATAATCGTTTATGTATGCACATAAACTATAGTTCCTTCATAAACTGTGTCATCAAGGATGTGTCAAGCATGAAGCAATGGTGCAAAACATGTTCATGTTGTGTGTCTAATTTAATGCGACACTCATATAATTTGTGCTCTGTGTAGAAAGTATTATTATCAAAAGTATCGATTCCGTTGCGCATGTAGGCGGATTATTGATTATTCATACGCCAGAATTTCTTCGAATCAATATATATGAAATTGTGATTCGGTCGGTTTGATAGAGATTAGGGGAAGGGAGAATTGATTTTACTAAACGGTAGTTCATATACGGTCTAAAGTATTGTAAATCAAGCACTATGAAGAGATAATGTTTGCGAAGAGAAAAAGAAGAGATAGAGAGGCCCTCAGATGAAACAAAGTGTATTAGATTTTGCGATACATCGAATGATTCCATCTCATAAAATGGGTTAACCTTCAATATATTTGAAAACCTAAGAAAGTAACTATTTGTGCTACAAATTCATAGTTGATATAGTCGTGGTACAGTCTCGCAATTTGACAATGGAAGCATGGTGACTTGTCTGGATGAAATTTTAATAATTTAGCTCAGTGTACATCAACGAATTTGAGTGGTCGTTTCTCAAGTAGAGTTTTGGTCCATATGACGATACTCGTAAAAGCTCGAGAGCTTCCGCAATCCGAACATGATGAATCAGTATTCACCCTAGCATGAAAAATTGGATTGCTTTGAACTCACTCTCAACAACAATTACGGCAAATTTGCCTAGAATACCTTTGCATATCAAACTGAAGCTTCCAGCTAACTCGATTTTTGAATTGAGAATACAGTTCAAGCAGAAATAGATCACATTTGATACATGAAATTCAAAGCATTGCAAACTACATGCAGCTCAATATTATAATAATCACTTTCACTTCTTGGAAATAAACTTCAATATTGATATGAATTTTTTCCTCAAAATTTCATATTTAATAAGCAATTTTTTGTGCGTATCGTCGATCCGTTTGATTCAAAATTAATAATTAGCTGACGTTTCAAAAAGGCAAAGCCGTCTCACAGAAGTTGGGCGTATGAGACCATTGACATATTATCACACATGTTCATCCCTTCACTGCTAATTAAGGAAAATTCCCCTTTGAAACATATCTGGAGTGAGATGAAAAATATATTCGGAAAGAATTTTCTTCGCCACCAAATGTCCACAACTAATTTGAATATTAATCATCACAATGAACCAATTATTTTTCCTTTCACCATCGAATATCGTGAGGAAAATAAATCTGACGACCTGTCCTGGTTCATTACAATTGTATTTGCGTTTTGCACATTTTCATTTCGTATATTTCTAAAAGTAATCGTCTTGGATCATATTCTGTCAAATCTTGGCAATGTGATTTTGAATTTTTTTCTATCACAACTTTCTGCTTTCTGCGAGAACGCGTTCGAGACCCGAAATTTGAAATATTCAAACTTGTTACACATAGTTATGTGAACGCGCATCTACCAACTATTGCAGATCCAAGGAAGTGAAACTCACTATACATATTTCTCCGGCAAATAACTCACAACATTCTTCATGTCACCGAATGCCATCCATAATAAGAATGGAATTTTGGATTGAAGATTAATTATTCATGGCATGATTAATCAAAATACTCAAACATCCACATGTATCAGATGCTTAATTTTGAATATAAGAATATGAAAGCGCGCACCCGTATGAATGATCTACAAGAATCTCTGCATGTTAAAAATTATATTTTTCTTGCAGCTTCATTTCCAATAGATTCAAGCCATGGAAAAAGAAAATGGGTGAAAATTCCAATCGTAATTTCATGAACCTCATAGATTCACTTGTATCATCATAACAGATATGATAAGAAATTCTGGCTGAAACAACATCTAATGTACAATATTTACATGCTTTCAAATAGTTTTATGGTACGGAATTCTATGAGAAAAGGGGTGAGGTGGAACTAAATCAACATAACTTTTTGTGATGAATTTTGAAAGTTCATTCTGAATTGAAAAATTCATTAGTTCGACAGTGCATTATGGGTACTGACTTCCCAGTGGAATGAATACACCAGACAGGTGGACTGTGTTTTGGTAGCTGCGGTTTGAACGGTGCATCTATATGTAGCGGCCCAATGTGTTGATTACTAGTAATGTCGTTGTATCCCATGAGTGCGATACTAAACCCCAAAGCAATTTGTCACAACAAGGGACATGCTTTGTTACGCTATCGAGTGTTACCGCGCCATTCCGCGCTATAGACGAAATACAAAAATCCCAACCCCATTGTTCACGCCTAGGCTGTTAATTCTGTTTCAAATGTGGATACATATATAGATATATATATGTGTACATACATTCACAATATTCACTGGCGAAATTGAACGTTACACAAAACAGTCGATGATGTATATACTGTCATCAACGACGAGTTTATCGTACATTCATGTTTGGAAATCTTCAATCACAACATATTCTTATATAAAAACGAATTCGCTATTATACAATTTCATAGAAAAACTTGCCTGTCTATTATATAACCTGGTCTTGTTGCATCAGTTGAGAAATATCGAGGTGGATGCGAATAATTTTGACGTGCTGTTAACAATGGCACAAGTTCAACACCACCAGTCAATTTATACATATCAATTTGGTCGTTATATGATGATCCCCCTTGTTTATGTGGACTTGTCGGTGCTGACTGATGAATGCCTGTGACAATCAAAATAGCATCAGAAAAAGTGACTTTGTGACTTGATGATCAAAATAATCTCTATCAGAAAATGGAACCATTGGATCGCTCACTCATGTCAGATTGGTGCAAATACATGCTCGAAAACAACGGAAAATAAGTAACAGAATTATTGATAGAGTTTATGTTTCAGAATTTTTGAATTATCAAGTAAGAAAAACAGACTTTGATTCAACTATAAACGTATAATCTCACTCAGACTATGTTTGAGTGTAATCTTTTCAGTATAGACAAATCTACTCAGTTCGGTGGAGCTTTATTCAAACACATATTGTGGTAACCCACGACTAGACTCTACAAAATTGAATGTTTTCGTTACAAACGCCCAGTAGTTATGCTTTCATCCTCACTTTTGTAATCACTTTCAGAACGTTTATGATTGTTTCAGAAGTAACTACAGTGTCTATAGTAGTGAAAATAATTGATAAATGCTTTGACGCATGATTTTAGTGCGACACAAACTAATTAAAGGACTCAGTGGTGAGAGCGTCAAGGCAGATGTTAAGAGCATTGTCGTTGGTTCAAATCCGGCTTTGAATCAGAGTTTCTCTTCAGACTTTCATAATGAATTCATAAACCCAACGTATTTAAGTAAATATTTGCTAAATTTTAACGATGCACTTACTACTTTGTTCTAATATATCATTTATGATATTTTCTATCTTTTATTATATCACTTCCATTCCCTTTATTCCTATTCCATGCTGTCAAAGTACATATTTAAAAATAAATCTCTATAAAATTGGAATGTCATATTGATGGTAATATGCAATCCTAATTTATTTCGCTGCAGTTCCCATATGCAATCAAAACATTTGATGCAGAATATTACACGAACTGACCGAAAAAACTCGCTTCATCCGAGATTAAATTATTATAATGCATATGACAATCATGACGAAAGGGCGTCAGATTCTGCTTAACAATATTTTTTCGTCCAGAATATCGTCTTTGAGATTTCCATTGTCTACGTCTATCATAAATTTGACAAACTATTGATGACAAACACGATGAGTATCAACAAATTAATAAAAGGTCGCCGATTGTTATAAACATTCCGTCCCTTCGAGAAATCCTAAGTAGAATCGAAATGTTTTCCAGATGAAACAAGTCAGAGGCATTTCGATTCTCTCGAGAGAATAAAGAGTCCAGAAATCCGCGGGTCGGGCCATAGAATGAAACAGTTTTACCTAATCACTCGCTGTAAAGTTTGCTATTGTGTTTCAAGGGGGTGGCCAATTGATAGTGGGGTGTTATAATAAAAATTCTTATTTTTGTATCATCATGAAACGTGAAATAATTCTTCATTCGTCAGAAATCCATTGATTCGATTATTTATATATGAATATATATCATACAAATAACATACTTGGTTTACACGCTGCATCGAACAATTCATTGGAATCGATAACAGCCAATGGATTCATCTCCTTCGCGCGCAACCGGTTGATTAGAGATTTCGTTGTCCAACCCTGCAAAAAATTCAAAATGAGAAGTTAAATTTAATTTATCTTCATGCTTGTTAAGCAGTGTAATAAAATACTAATTAATCTTTGAATGCAGTAGGTAACGATGGCAGTTCATTAAAATCAAACTACCATAGATCTTTCACACTAATAAATTCACTCGCCACAAAAAAGAAATGAAATGTACGAAAAACAAAACTATAAATGAACGCGAACACGCGCATGAAGTAATTCACAAAAAATAGCACGACAGTAAATTAACGTTTAAACTTTTCGAGCGTATAACGAACCACTGCGCCAAGAGGATCGTTCAATTATCCAAGGTTATGTATTTGGCGTTTTTAATCCCCGGGCGTAAAAATGTTTCTGCTCTATTCATTATACCCATATGATCATATATAACACATGTGTTTCTCAATATTGTTGGCTTCATCCGTGAACGTTTTTCTAAAAATGTTGCTAAAAAGTTAACTACGAGTCGAAACTGATAGAATAATTGCAGAAGTGATTCACTTGATTTTCTGGTAACTCTCAGCAGAGATTGAGATGGACTGGCTAAGAATTTGATTTCAATTTTCTCCCATCTATCATCTGTCCATTTCCATGTGATTTCAACTTGATAAATTACCATTTGCTACTCAGAAAACGTGCTTAGCATTTTTTATTTCTGCATTGCTTCTTCAAATTTATTCTCATCACAACATGAATAAAATCCGCTGGTGATAACGTATCCGACAGTGATGAAAATTGTACTCTCAATTAATTTCGTATTATGTATGGAACATGACATGTTTCAGCGTTGTGCGGATCTACGATTATGTCATTCAATAGTATATATTATTGTAAGATGGAGTACATAGATTATGAAGTACCCGGTTGATTTCAGAAAATGTTTATCGGCCGTTCAATGTACTGTAAATATTCTTTGTTTTCGAAAAAAGGAAACATTCTTTTATTGACATCACATAGATTGACCGTATAAAACGTTTGCAGCTCAATAGCATCAATATTATTACATTCTCCACTTGAAAAACCACACGAAATTACTCTGTGACAGCATTCTGTCTTGTGGATTTTGTTTAATAAAATCAGTGAATTCTCATGCGCATATCATACTTTTCTCATTACTGCCTTATTGCATATACATATTGAGATTGTCACAACTGAACCAGACTTTATTGGAATCCGCCCCGTACCAAAGATTCGAAGAAACGAACTCCCAACAGCCTCGGGTCCCGCCATGGAGCACCACCAGGACCGGGACGACCCCACGGGGAGGCAGCAAACTGAGCCGGCAGAATATACACATACAGATGCAGGCGAGCATGTATAATCCAAGAAGGAAATAGACGGTTTAATCATTTCACAACAATAAAGATATTTGGTAAAATGATTTTCATTCTGTTTTTGAATAAGCGAAGTTGGTGCTACATCACAAATGTGGAATGCATAATTGCCAAACACTTTTGCATGCTGATAAGGGACAATACTAAATAATTATATATATATATATATATATATATACCCATGAATTAGTTCTGTATATGCGTTTACGATGTAATGAGCAGTAGTAAAATTCTGTCGGAGAAGATAATTTTTGATATTGCCTGACTGAAAGTGAAATTCGAGTACGCCATTTCAAGTTGCCCAGATATAAGAGAGTTGTAACTGTATCAATTCAAATTGCTGATTCGCAGTTGTTCCCAAAAAAAATTTCTGTATTTTGTGGTATCTTCAAAGAATGGGAGGAGACCGGTAGGATGAAGAGGACCATTGGTATTGCTGAAGGCAACTTGTACAATGTGTCGGGATGTATTTTTTTTTATGACGTGATTGATAAGAACAATCTGAAAATACCCATAATTTTTGGAGATGGAATTCACTTGATGCTTACAACTAGAAAGAAAAAAAGTACTGCACATTCAGACGTTTATAATCGAATAAGGAACCTCAAAATATAATGAACGAACTTATGCTTCCATTTTTTTCGCTGATGATTTTCTGATTAAAAATTATGAATCGATTTCCAGTCACAGGTGTAACAAACGAGTGCGATACACTTAGCAATGAATAATTTATGAGGCTGCTCCATACTTTCGCCTCGTACAGTAGTCTTACAACTTAATACGAGTTGTTACCTACTTCTAACAAATGTGTCACAAATATCTACACTGTTAAAAGGATATATTTGAAACTAATACATCGTATTTATTAAATCTCCATTTGAAAAAAATAAATATTCATTACAATTAAATTAAATGCTGTTTTGATATGAATAAATATTCATCCCCGTCGAATGAGAATTTGGAATAAAGCAAAAGAAAAAGAAAGGCTTCATCGATGAGCACATTAATTCCATCAGATCGTGCAACGAAAAAAGAACGAAATTCCTCTTGGGAAAAATGTTTTCCAAACAATATACCTGGATTAAAATAGACGTTCTAACAATGTTGAATTTGTATACCAAATAGGTTTATTCATGATTTATCGACATTCCCGAGTTCCAAAATTGATTATGAAACCTCTCAATTTCTGATCGTTTTTCCCCTCATGTATAAATGAGATACATATGGTGTTATTATTTCTTGCTTCTTGACGTAATCATAGAACAGATTCTATAATTCTTTTTGAACAGAATCACGAGATTTTTCATGCAGATGACCTTTTAATTACAGGCACGCGATATATATATATCAAAGAATGAGCTTGCATAAATGCTGACCGCAATAACAGCCTCACACATACGCTTTTTCACCAACCCCGATGATTTAAGCATTTACTCATTTATTCGAAAATTGACAAACCGATTATCACCGGGGTCATCCTGACCATTCGAAATTCATCGCAACGAACCAATCAATATCATGTGTATGTATGTGGACATAAACAATAATACCTAACTCTGTTTCCCAATTACATATCGAATGGAACGCAGCAGCACTAGATACATTCTATCACCCATGATGCATCGCATTATATGCGTATATACACATGTGGCAAACGTTTGCATGCAACAGCCTTGGAATTGATGAGATCATATATACGAACATATGCATACACAAACAAAGATATGTAATTACATAGATGAAGAGGCCATACAGAGTCCTTGTTCCAATCGCGATAATACACTCACGAAAATATATATTTGAAGCAAAAGTAAAAAGTAAGCATAGTAAACAGCTTCAACATGGAAGATTTATTTTGAAATGACGAGAGGTGCGTGCAGTCTTTTCGCTTGATTACTGATACCTCTCGCATATTATCGTCCATATTTAGTGCAACAGTAAAGTTGGAACGCTCGACTATTTGCACGAAATCGATATTAACTTGTAGCCAACCCATGAGTTCTATTCATGCCGACAAATTTTTCATGGCACACATATGAATGTCCATAACAACAAATTGATGATAAATTTGGTTTAACATGCGGCAAATTTTCAGAGAAATCATCACTCAAAATTAGTGCCACAGTTTATGTCCAGAATATGCATATTATGATATATATTTTCCAGTCAATTTTTGGTTACAATATGTGTTTAAAATATAGTAACTATTCCCTTGTTTTTTTATATGTGGATGACTTATATGACTGCAATAAAGATGTTAAGCATGATAAATGACGGTCAAACTCTGCACTTTTTTCCTTTTTTTCAGATCTAGTTTTAGAATCTATAAATAGTAAAAAGCCAATCACGTCGCTGACACGGTGATATTTTTGGCAGTGAGTGTATTATTTTGCTGTATATTTCGGATCAGCAATGCTAACCGTCTTTTCAAAATTTCGACATTATTGGAGGTGTTTCAAAGTCTCTCTTTTGACAACTTACTTCATACGAATTTTTCAAATACTACAGTCCCATCCAAATCCTCCAATGAAAATTCTGATTGTTTTTAATAACTTTTTTGATTAATATACACGAGAGATCATTAATTTTCACGTTATCTTCAAAAGACGGATTACTATTATAATCAAGTGTTCAATGTGCAAAAAATTAATTATCTCACAGATTTTTTTTTCATTCTCACCTCACTATTATGGATATTATTAGTATATTGCAATCTCAATGGCTCCAGAATAACATTTTTCCTTTTCAGTGATCCATTGCATGGCGCACCACCGCCTGGCTTACCCCAAGGTGAATAATTGGACTGCATGTGCCGCAACTGTGAACATTACTCTTATATATATGGCTATTGGAATATCGATGGGATATACAGATATGTATATGCTAATATAGTTTATCAGTATTATCGCAAGGTGTTTCCTTAGGCGTTTATCAAAATCCAATAGTCTTGTGCACCACTCGGAAGTTATGCATATATGGGGGTGAATAATAAGAGGATTGGAAGTGGCGCGTTTCGGATTTGAATTATTTCTCAAATAGTTCCACTGCGCATAAACTAAGATTATGCAAATAATCGTGACACTATGACGAGGAGGTCAAGTCATATCTGCTCTGTTAATACAACTGGCCCTTTCCCACGCCACATTGATTGATACATACAACCTAATCAATTATTTTTCCCAGTGCCAGAAAAAAGTGGTTGTTAGATTGAACACTGAATCCAATGATAAATATATAAATTAAGAATAATGATTCGAAATTTCCGTAGTTAGACACTTTAGAAATTCAGAGACAACTGATGTGTTGCGAAGTAAACAAACTTCCTAGAAGAAATTGTAAATTTCTTCAGAGAATTGACTGTTTTCTCATTGCATTTATTGAATCGATGGAATTTTGCTCGCCTACTTTCAATTCCGACGCAGTAACATTTTTTTATATTACTGTATTGAAAATCAATTCTATTCCAATGCGAGTACGATTTTCACAACTTTCCTTGAAACTCAAATGTTGTTAGTTGAAAGAATCATTCAAAATAATCACGGTATGAAATCTGATGAAACAATTAAGCAGCTTTGCAAATGGAAAGCGAATTTGACAAGTAGTAAAATAATAACTGACAATTTAAAAATATAGATCATTGATAATGCAAACTATGAAATGTGACGGGTGCACCAAAACTGTGCGAGTAATTTCATGAAATAATTCAACCCGAATTAGTGAATGATATTGTACAATGTGAGAGTAACTTCAGAAGAAGCATAAATCTGGTGTTAGTAAAACGGAAATTTATTATATGAAAGAAACATCACCTTCAATTTTCGCACTGCATTATATACATTTCCAACGCGAGAAAACATATAAACCAATATAAGCATTGCATGGCTTTATTGAAATATTTCTTCTTCTTTACTCACAAATACTCTGTTTACAAAGCATTCCAGAGATCAATCAATGTTTTGGTTTCTATCAGTAATCGAGGTTTCATGCTTGAAAATAAAATTAATAGAAACTATTTTTAGCATAGCAAAAAAGAGAAAATGTTCATAATACAATATTCAAACGTGTAGAAACGAAAAAAGCATAGTTTTCTACATTGAATTTTCTCACAACTAACTATGACGTTGAAAATAGTGAGGATGAACGTGGGGCTAAAGTACAGACTTTAGAGATTCACAAGACAGTAACATAAATTGCTTTTGAGGGTGGACCCTTGTTTGCGACACATACTTCTCTTTGTTCACGGTGCTTGTGACGTAACAACTCCTCCTGCCGTTTTCTCCATATGGCCGTACCCTCTTGAACTGTACGGCGATCCTGTTCTTTCCTTATACTATCCACTACCTCCGGATTATATGTTGTTTTCTCCATGTTTTTGCAGCAGTTCTTTCCTCACCACAACGAGTGTTAATAAAATTTGTGAACAGTGATAGCTTCATATACAGTTGTATCACGATATCCACACGTTTCCCTCTATGTGCCCGTGATAAACTCGATAATTTATCAACTCACTTATCTTCGATATAGATGATTCTGTACAAGACCGAGACTTTTACAACCTTCACTTATATATATATGTTATCTTCAAGAAGAAAAAAGAACTATATGCGAACTTCGTTATTGAGTTTGTCGCTATACATTTCCCTCTATTCATTTTTCTTTTCTTGCGTCCTACTTTTATGCTTATTCTCTGTATATTTTTTTCACGAGAACGTATAAATTCGAGTTTCTATATGATAAAGACTTGAAAAAATGTTTTGCAAAATAGTTGAATAGCCGTTGAATAGTAAAATCAAACGTGAAATGGAAAAAGTTTTACAAGCTCACGCTGTAAAACAGAAAGAGAGTAGGTATACACATTCCAGTGGATGAATTCCAACGAGTATGGTAGTGGCTCACCTGAGAACGAGAGAACACACGCGACTGTCTGCCACAATTCCCCCTTGGTTCCTCTCCTTCAAAACTCCACTGAACGAGCGCTTGCACGATCACAACGATAGAAGTTGTACATACCTAGACTTATGTACAATATATATATGTATTCTGGCGCGACGTCGGCTCTTCTGTTCTGCATATCGACGAGAAGTACCAGCTTATACTGCGATTTTTGTTCGTTCTGCACTCACTCTTCAACTTGTATATATCAGGATATTGTTATACATACATATGGATGTTCTCGACCTTCGTTGTTTTACCTAAATATCACGCCAAGATCATATAGATTATATCGAAACATCGATAGAGGCGCATGGATCCGAGTTGAACCGAGACCTTCACAACCAACGGCATACGGAAGCTCATAAATATCAAGATATTGGGGATCAAAAGAAATGATTATACCTTTGTGACAGTAGTCACGAGGATTATTTATATCTCGGAATAATAACTTATAATCGAAAAATATACCAAAACAAATCATTTATGTTCTAAACACAGGCATATCTTGGTCCAAGAATATCATTTTCTCAATTTATCTGAATTAAATAATGCGAGATTCACTCACCATTCATTTTTGTGAACAACCGCATTAGTTTCATTTCTATCCCAATCACCCCAGTCGATTGTCGTATCTCGTAAGGAATTGATCGGTGCGTCAGCTCATTCGTTTGAGTACCACCGCTATTTTGCCCAATTCTCAAATCAATAACACCATTTTCTTTTTTTTCCATCAAGAAACAACATTTAGAAGTAAATAAACGAATAATGTCTGTGTTTATGTCTCACATATAGAGGTAATCTCTTGTTGACTGAGACATATTCTTCCCCCAGGTTAGGATATGCTCTGTCTTTGGTTCGCAAGAAGAAAACTATTAGATTGACATTCAAACCCTGTGATGGAGTATTCCTCGGATGGAGAGGATAACTTGAGTGGCAATCATGACATTAAATCATAAAATTCATCACAAATGTAACTCAATAATTTATTTATTTCACATCATCCATTTTTGATAATTTTTTCGTGTAATGCAGTGAAACCGTCTGGTGAATATTCGGGATCGAACAAACGAGTATATGAGGTACGAATTTTCTTATAAATAAGTTGCCGCATGTGTACATGCAGTCACATCTGAAAACATTTTTCACACAGTTAAGAAGAAATACGAGGGTAGTATTTTAAAGAATTCCATTTTGTTTATGCTTCCGCAAAGTATGTACATCCCAGATGTATGAGATTCCAACATGTGTTGTATTAGAATTGCTATGCTCGGTGGAAAAGTTTTAATTTCGTTTAAGATCTGAGTGCCGATTCCTAAACAATTTTTCTCTAGTATTGCATCTTCACAAAATATCCCGAGAGTGAGATGGCGTAGAACGAACAGATGAGGTATCTTCAATAATTCAGAATATTATTTATTGATAAGCGGACAAATTATATAATGCTTTGAGGAATCGGAGAGCGTGCTTGAAAGTACTGAAATCATTCTAGATTAAGTTTACATGGGCATTTCATTGAATCAAAAATGTGATTTTAAATGATTCGTTATAATACATCAGGGCCGCCGCAGTTGTTCCGTCGAGCGCTGCGGTTTCAAGAAAACCTTTTTCATCGATATTTGAGGAATAAATAACCTATCGTTTCAATAGTACTCAATAATTGAGCATAGACAGAAGTCGAATGCATGTATTCATTTTCAACTTTATCCTGTTGCTGTGAAATAATAGCAAAATAGAACAGAGCCATGTTTGGAATATTAAATGCATTGGGGAATCATTTCATTGGAAGTCAACTGCTTGTGAATATTCATTAGTGAAGAATGCATTAAAGATATGAACAATTTCATGAAGTCGAGCAGAGAGATCAAAATAAGGAATCCTAGTACGCCATTTGTCAAGAATTATGACGAGCAGTGTGAGAAAATGATATGCATCTTATTCAAACTATTATTCAGATGGAGGAGTTACTCTGCTGCATCTTCGAATAACGGAAACATTATCAAAGTTGTTACTAGACATTTAGATATAGATGCATATAAGTACAACAAATAATGGAGAAAGTCGATGAAATTATTCAAGTTTATGAAAATCGGATGCAAAGTGATACTGTTATCCATGTGATGGAAACGAATAATGAGGAAAGGATGGGATAAAACATAAGATAGTCGTATCTCATAAACTGTGAGTTTATTCTGAGAATTTGAAGTTGAGAAATGAAGTATCTTCGTAATTTTCAGGAGTTTCTTTCGTTTTTTTGTTTTTTCTTTTTCGTTTTTTGTTTTTCTTTTTTACTTATGAGTTGTTAGTTAAAAAGAGCAATAATTTTTTACCAAGGATTTCATTATCAAATTCGAAGTATTTTATTCGAGCGCTAATCAACGCGACAATTCACCTGGTGTCTTCATGAACTCAAACTTCAAACACGTTTATCTCAAAACTGTATTTTTTAAACTAATAAGCGTGTAAAATCAAAGAGTTTTTCACCCATCGTGTTGGAGTTTTACACACAAATTCTCTATGAAATTAGACAAATTATAACCTTCTGATGCTCGAGAAACTTCGTTTGAGATCAATACAACAGGCTGAAGTACGCCCACCAAATGGCAACTCCCAATGTAACCTTCCTGGAGGACGAGATCATAACTGCACCATTTTTGAAGTTGAAAAAATAAGACGATTTTATTGTGGTTCATAGTATGAATAGAACATCCAGTCCGTTGCAGAAATATTAACAGAGTCGTGCATTCAAAAGATAAACTCAGGGAAATTGCCGTCCTGGAGGTACCTCCCCCTGATACTGTCTAATGCACATCAGGATTATGAAAATGAATCTGGATGAAGAACATCACCATTCGACATGAGACTTCACAGCTTCCAAGCAAATTGGTGTCATTTTGTTCCTCAATTCTCTACATTGCATTCTGAAAATTACCAATTGCATCGACAGCATCACTTATCTTACAAAGAAAATATTCTTTCCATGCCTATCGGCTTAGTATTCTGGGACTACTGAAATATCCAATAATTCTTATATTATTGAATATTGATGGATGACAATTGAAAGACATTGCGACTGTGTCTGGGCTTTGAACAATACTTTTTTTTTTCAAACTGTTAGAATTCGTAGCATGATCGTGAATGAAGGAACTAGTTAGGATAGTTTCACTTAAAAGCATATCAAGCAACTTATTCCATGAAAATAACATAACGAGGCAAAAACGGGAAGGAAAATTTAGGAATGTTCATGTATTCCTTTGTTGAATCAAAGCTGTATGTCCTATATTCATGAAATCCGATAATTCAGGTATAGGAATGCGAGAAACGTTACAGATAAGGAGTATCTACAGAATATTCATTGACAGAACAATAATAGCGAGCAATCACAGTCATTTATTCTGAATCATGAATGAATATGAACAATGACATAGCTTTCTCCTCGAAATCATTCCGCAGATGCATCAATAATGTCATTCGAAATATTGTTGGCACGTCGAGGTGGAGCTAAATACGAGTCAATTGCCTGACCGATTCCCTTATCGTTAAACGTTTTCGTAGACTGCGCCATAACTAAATCGATGATTTTTGACAAAATAGCAATAACAATTTTTTTTTTTTCTAAACACACATTTAATCGGTTGTATAACTTTTTTATAAGCCATTTATCTTTTTCATCTCCAACTTTAATTCCTGCGACCACCTCTGAAGTGACAAATTGATAGAATCTTCCATGAGAATGATACTATTCATAATAAAGTTGCCAGAGATGTGTGAATTAATCGAGATATTGCACATGTCCCTTCGATGTCGGTAACGATCACATCTCTTTCTGTTTCTCTAATTTTCATTCAAAAGTCAGAGACGGATATTCATATAAACGAAATGATGAGCAGAATCAAAATGTCATGAAGAATATTAGCGATATTGTGATGTAATTTAATCCAATTAAATAGATAATAAACCTCTTCCAGTACTTCTCTATCAGTAGATAAGGAGGTAAGTGACCCTACCGTCTATATTACCGTCGAAAATTCACGAAAAATCTTGCGATCTTTGAACTATCCTGCTGCGGAATCTATCATATGTAGAATAAAAATCAAGAATGAATTATAAAGTACACAAAATGAGGAATCTTATGGTATCTTCATGGTTATTTCACGATAATTATTACTCCGAGCGTGAGACGTTGAAGAAAGAAGACGATATTCATGAAAATCACGAAGGTCATGATCAGCTCACAATTAACATAAAGATACCATCAGATTCCTCATTTTGTATGCTACGGACTGTATGAATGAAATAATTTTTATGGGGTTTTGAAGTACTTCGAACGAAATAAAAGTCAAATAATAAAAACTTCAGGTTTCAATACGAATCTAATCATTTCGTTTTATGTTTGCATCAATCACATCGAAGTATTATATCCCATGATAAAAAAATTACATTTTTTTGAGGACTTTTGACTTTTTATCATCAACATGAATTTTCCAGGTATAAAATCATCATCAGCATTACTATCTAGCTTTTTGTCGATTGCGGCTAGTTCCAGTGTTGAATTTTCATTTATTCATCTATTTTGTGAGGAATCTGATTGTCGCTCGAATCACTTTTCAAAGGAATGACCCACGAACGAGATCTTCCATGCCACTATAGAAAGTAGATGATGGATTATGACTCATTCGATGTTCAAAATTAAAAAGGAAACATCTCGTTAATCAAGACGATAATTATTACACAAAAGTTGTTGAAAAATAATGTTATTAATCTGAAATATACTTCTTCAAAAGAGATAGGAATCTACATGATGTTTCTCTTCGCTCATATTTCCGAACGATCTGTTCGTAAAGAGATATATGTCTTCGTCCGGGAGAACTCACATAACTATCCCACTCTTCTTTCTATATACATTCACAACGACCAAAATACCCGTCATGATTTTGTTTATAATGTCATTATAATGTCATGACAATTGTTAAGTATGATCAAACTAAAGCATCACAAACGATAGTGGGGCCTTTATTGTTTTAGCATCAATAATTATATTGTTGACTTGTAGATCTCTCATATCTCCAACAAACTGATCGATATCAATGTCGAAATGTTTTGATCTTTTTGTCATTCCGATTTCCCAATAATCCCGTTGATGACCGTGCATAAGAGAGTGACCTGTTACGTACTGGCCATCCCTTCACCTTAATCCCCAAGCTCTTACACAATTACACTATCGAAATAAATGAGTAATCTCTAATTAAAGCGTTCAATAAAATAAACATTCTATAGTTTATAAGATACGCTATATCTTATAGCTAACGCTCGCCAATCAGATTTCTAAAAGTAGCCTATGGCTGCTGATTCACTTTGTTTAATTCCAAAAATTATTCTAGTGAAACATAGTTAAATGATCACGAGTTATGTTTAAACTGTAAGACATAAGTGAATAAGGGGCACTTGTAGGCTCTTGAGTTCATGAGCATTTGGTGGTTGCATTGGTTGGGTTTAAAGTTGCATTAGCTGAGTAAATTTATATTGTAGCTGACAGAAAAATCAAACTGGATGCCTCACATTTGAATTCATTCCCACACTCGAGACTTTGTTTGGGTAGAGTTATCAAGAACATGGCATACACATCGACTGTGGAACTGCCCACTGGTTGTGGTTGTGGTGATACTTTCTTTCCTTGCGTTAGGTCGCCATATGGATCTAAGATTACATGGACCGATGGAGGTCTGAACTCTAAATTGGTTTGCCAGAACACACGCATTCCTCATTGTCAAGTGACAGCAGTACTGCGCGTGCGTGTCCAAATATTATTCGCCCCGTCAATCGTGTTTAACCAAAAAATTGTGTCATTCTTGAAAAATATACACAAACACAGAGTGCCACGTTGGAAATCACAATCGCAAAGACAGTTGAGCACATTAATAAGATAACCTACAATAAACAGCTTGATTAATTCGAGTTGAAGATGAGAATTAAAGGGTCTATTACCACTGCAGTGCTATTCTTTGCATTTATCTGTGTATCGAAGTCAACCGGTGCATCACTAGATCTTGTCAATGATGATGATCTTTTAAATTATATTCAAAAAGACCAATATGTTGTGGTATTATTTAGTAAGTATTTCATCGAATCATTCTAAAATATAATGGAACATATGGTGAAATTACCATGAAACTATTCATTAATTTGAAATTGGTTGACCAAACATAACCTCACTTCATTAGACAAATGTTTTCATTTTCAGCTAAAGATGGTTGCGCCAAATGTTCGGAATACGAAAAAGTGTTGGTCTCTTTGAGGGATGAATTAGTTGACGAATTATCAGCATGGGTAATTAAAGTATCAAACAGTCATTTACGTAAGTTGTACAGTCCAACAGAAGAACCGGCATTGGTATTCTTCCGGAGTGGCATACCCCTCCTCTATGAAGGTAAATAACTGAACAGGGACACATCTCTCATCGAAAACCCGTTGTTTGAAATTGACACTTGAACAATGTCTATTTGTATTTTGAGTACGAATGTTGAGTAGCAGCATGACTAAATTTCACAGTTATAGTATCACATCTTCCGTGTCTATGAAACACACAACATATTATCGCTATGATGTTTTGTCATATGACCATTTTCAGCTTATTTTCGATAGAATTTTCCAAATTTGAGACTTTATTGAGCTTTCTTAGTGACAGTACATAGTGGTCTCGTTGATTAAATTTATTCACCATGAGATTGGCATTACAAAAACAGGATCGGGGGCAGTAAGATATTTTTGTATAATTTCCCTCCTATATTCTAACATATGTCGATTATATCACAAAAGTGAAGCATGGAATAACTGGTGAACAGTTATTTCATCAATGTCTCATTTGTTTTTTGTCTTCCGTTCTTATGGAGTACTCGTGTTTGAGGTGAAATAGACAATTTACTCAGGCATACCTCAACTCCTGAGTGTAGAGTCATACTAGTTCAATTCTCTCAACTGGAATACTTCTTTCGTGATACACGACTGAATCAAATTGATAGAATTTTTCAAACATTGTTAATGTTTATCGCATAATTTTTAGGTGCATTGGATGAAGAACATATTTACCACACTTTCGTGAACAACAAAGAACCTATCGTAAAAGAACTGAGAGATGACAATTTCGAGCATTTGACGCAAGCCAGCACTGGTGCCACAACAGGAGATTGGTTTGTCATGTTGTCAGTATCGAAAATTTTCGTCAATATTTGAACGTATATATTTAAGAACATTGAATTTACTCTTTGATTTGAATTTATTATGACAGCTATAGCGATAACTGCGCCGAATGTCAAAGGATGGGAGCCCGTTTGGAGGCGGTTGGTGCGAAAATAAAGCAAAGAGTGAATGTTGCACGTGTAAATAGAGATACTACTGGTGCTTCCACTGGACGACGATTCAGCGTTCCCGGCGTACCACAATTCATACTGTAAGGATTCTAATGACGTCATTCTTAGGCAACTTTGTTCGCTATTCTAAAGCATGATTCACATTAATTTCCTTATTGTTACCATCATTATTATCATCATTATTACTATATTTATTTTATACCCATTGCAGTTTCCGACAAGGCAAATTGTATAGATATCAAATCCCAAAATACGACGTGAATTCATTATCATCATTTGCCACTGAGTGGTACAGAAATGCGCAGAGTGAGAAAGTTCCCGTACCACAAAGTCCATTGTAAGTATACTCATATTTCATTTTGATTTTTGGATATTTGCAAACGTTTGTATCGAAAAATTTTTCTTCAATTTGCTCCCTTTGTAGTGATGACTTCACATTGATGGTTGCAAACATTTTGCGAGAAAATCCATGGATAATGAAGCTTGGAAGTATAATTATTTGCGTGATGGTTATCGTTTCTGTTGCTTCGAAACTTAGACGCAAAACGGAAGTACCACAGAAAAAAGAAAAATAAAAACCACTAACTGTGTTATATAGCAGCAATAGCTGTAAAATTATATCTATAATTTGTCCCATCCTCGCTAATTTATTTTACACATTAAAAAAATTTGTTTACAATTTTATAATTAAAGTTTAATTAGTTTACTATTCGACAGAAACAGACTGAAAACTTCATCGCAGCGAGGAATGAATCGAAATTGATGTCGAAGTTTTTCCAGGTTTTTGCCTTGAACAGTCGTCGTGAAAATGTTAAAAAGACAAACAAAGCAAATTGAGCATTTGGAAACCCTTTTCGTTATGCAGTGAACGTCATGTGAATAACGTAACGTTTGGAGACATATCAACTTTCAAGGTTCATTTTATTCAGACTCGGAGATCTGAAATGTCCTATGCTCTGATGATCTTTCAGAAGTAACTTGACATTCAGTATAAGAGTTATGATCTGTGATTGCCTTCATGATAGTGATAGAGACCAATATCAATTTAGGATAATATTTGAAAGTGTGCCAGTTGAAGTGCAATGAGAAAATGGAGGCATACACTATTAAATATTATCTACAGCGATATTGATTTTAAAAATTGTGAAAGGATTAGCTAATGACAAGCGAATGCTGTTTTCGAATTTCTCCTGTATCGATGAAAATTGCATCATACTATCAGGCTTCGATCCAATCCAATATTCGTCAAATTCATAAAATAAATAACTATAAAATTGGTGAAAGGCACGTATTGAGGGTAGTGTCTTTGATGAATTATATATTTGTGTTTTGGCTGTTCCATCACGTAATAGTCTCAGTGCCATACTTGTTATATTTATTCCAACAATAGCAAAGGCATAACCATAACGTGGATGTGTTGAGTGTAACAATGCGTGTGCAGCAGCACGAGGATACTCTTCAGCGAAATAAACGAGATTCTCCAACCCCAATATTCCCATACCACGAAAATCAGTTTTCGGGTCATCGCCTTGAAATCCAATATCTTGCCATTGCTTTGTTACACGAGATTCAAGCGATTCATCTTGTTTAAGCAAATTCCACAATTTCAATAGTAAAATTTCGTGATTCGGATTATCAGAATCGTACATTGTTTTACGTAATTCCTCACATTCCACAACCAATTGATGATAACCCCATATTAACTCAACACATTTACCAAATGATTTGGCGAAATCCGGATGTGCTGTGGGATTAATTTTTTTAGTTGACAATACCGTCCGTATTGCATCTTCCAATATTTTACGTTCACTTTTCGTTGTTATTCCACGTCTATTAGCAATATCATCAAGCTGTGTTACCAAATTCTGGATGTCACCATTGCGTGATTGTCTCAATGAACGTTCAATATGCAACGTTCTGGATGCACCAGATGACTCACCGTAACAAATTCGTTGTAGTTCGCACATTTGTGTTGTTTGGCGCAGGAACCATTTTATCAAAGGCCTAAAGTACCAGCACACCAATGACCACATGTAACGAATCATATTATTTGGTTAAAAAAACTTACAGTTGCTTTCAAGTTAATCATCTCCATCTGCAAAATCAATTTCATTCGTTTAATATCTTCTCTAAATTTTATATTTCACATTTTGATTTATTCACATGATTAATATATCTTGTTCACTTCAGCCATCCGTTTTATAAAATTTTCATTCATACAATTTCACATGAAAAATATATTATTCGCGATAATCGATGAAGAAATTATAATCTACTCTCGTGTTCATGAGTGTTTAGAAAATGAACGATATGAAACCTCGAGAAAAAATTCACATCAATGTAAGAATAAATAATGAAGGAATTGTACTTTGTGACTTTAATTCCGTTGCATATATTTCCTTTTTTTCCCCCATTTGTATTTATCTCTTCTGTATAGATGGATTGAAGGCAAAAACTTTTACATTGAAGTCGAAGTCAGGGATTATGTAGATTCAATATCATATTCAGATACTAAGTTCATAAAAAAATCACAGACTTTGTGTATTATCACTAGACGCATATTTGAAGATACATTTTGATGCTGCAATGGACTTCAAATCTGGAATATCATGTTTCTTCAAATCCCACATCCTTTACATACAACAATGAAAAAATATCGCCTTTATTTATAAAAACAAATCACGAATTTCAAACAAATTCCACCATGATACAACCGAAATATAAGTTCCTACTGAATATTCAATCACTATGATATTCATATTCGCGAAAATTTAATTCGAATCATTTATTATTGTGTAACTATTATGTTGGTAGAATATTACGTGAAGTGAAACTTCATATCTGTTAATGATCGGAAAATTTCAGAACCAAATTATTTTTCTTATCTTTTAATTACACCTCAATCTCACTGATAATTTATACTAAGAAAATGTTGAATGTTGACAATTTTTTGTGTCTAAGTCGAAATAAAAAATATCAAATTCTATAAATTTAGACTGTGAATTGCTCAAACTTGATTGTCAATTCTCATTGACACCTCAACTGTTTCAAGAACGTTCAAATGTCATTCAGAACATCAATTCATATATTCAAAACAAAATTTGAATGGGACACGTAGTGTTTAATATATTTTTTCATATGAATGAATAGAACAATCACTAATTTAACGATGAACATAAAATTTGGGAATAAATCATATGAAGGATGGCTGAGTGTAATAAAAAAACATAATTGTAGATATGCTTACACATAAAATTGTTGACTAAATGAATGAGAGGTTGTAATCTGTCATCGCATCCATTTCAGTCGGAATATTACAGTCGTCATTGGAATGAAATAATTACTTATTACTAATTATTTGTATGAGTAGAAGTATCACAACTGTATCCTTGGAAACTCCCGGAATTACTCGGGATATTGATTTTACTTAAATTATATCACACATAAGTTGCATACGAACGTTGACCGGCAACGCATAACAACACTGGATTGCGTCAAGTGTTCTATACTGAAAATTTTGACGTAACCAATATGCAGTGATGTATCCCTACAAGAAAGTGCCACGTCCTACTTTTGGCGGGAACGAATATTCACTTGAAATTGAAAAACTATTCACAACAAAAAGTCGTTCCACATTGATGCGAAATAACCGTCATTTCAATTTTTCATCACAAGACTGTCTAATCACCGTCATATTTCTTTCATTACGACTGAACAATGTGACAGGGGCCGCTACATTCTAAATAATCATAAATTTCGTCATTCTGATCAATATTGACGTGAATGACTAATTTTTGTCCTTTCTATTTCCAAGCAGAATTAGCATTACTAAGAAAGATGATTTGATACTCACGAATTTATGAATTGGTAATTTTATTTCATGTATTTGATTAATGACATATTAATTTTTTGTTCACCAAATTTCAAACAAGTGATGAATTAATTTTCGGCGCTGCAAGTGGCCAGCAGCCTGGATGTGCTCCAACACTATTCGGATGCACTCCATTTGGAATACTGAAAAAAGTTCAGTACAGAGGAAGGTCGGAATTGATCTCCAAATAAATGGCCAGTTTGTACATGTTCGTTGGTGTTCACAATTATATTCGTAGGAAAATCTATTCAGCGGAATCAAGAATCGAATTATATTCCAAAATATAATATTATGTGGGAATAATTATATGATTCAGTTGATAATCATGTTCCTCAACCTCATACATATCATAGCCGCAAGGAGCTACATGAGATAAAGGTCAATACATCCTGTAACTGAATTTTCCATCAACTTCAAGACAGAATTTTCTTTGAACGAGATCAATCATGTTATACCTCCTTAAAATATGTATGATCATTTTCAATAATTGCACGAGTTATTTCTATAAACTATACGGCGATAGTTTAAAATAAACCCGCGCGATGAACGAGCTATTGACCCTCAGTGACATCACACTAATAAACAGCAATCGGTATAGAACATACCTACTTTCCTTACGTTCAACAACAATGTCTGCGCAAGAATTATACGCATGTCGATCACAAATATGTACCGAGATAGTGTCTCGTCGCCATATTGTGTACGATAACGTCAAGACTGCCAGCTGGACAAACGAGCTTTCCGTATAGTTATAGTATTTAACTCGTTAGCTTCGTAATTACGTACTGAAGTCCTGATGAGTGTTATTGAAATCAATCCAGTATAAATAATTCAACACAGACACAGTCAACGTGTACTGAGCATTGTTCGATAATATTAGTGCTTTTTTGTTCCTCTGGAACTACGATGAAGTTTCACATCGCGCGTAACTAAACTTTCGAAATAGCGAATTGCGTAGGCAACAGGTGTCTGAATAATTTGTGCCAACAGTATTATAATCTCACGTACATATGCATATCATGTATAATAAATCTTCCACTTAATACGTCACAGTAAATCTATTCATATGACAATTGAAATTTGAATCGAATTCCATAATAGCCAAAGAAAACTTAAAACATATTGTGGAGAGAAATAATATAATCAGATGGATTACGATTATTTGATCAAATTTCTGGCACTGGGCGATTCTGGTGTAGGAAAAACCAGCTTCTTATATCAATACACTGATGGAATATTCAACTCGCGTTTTGTATCAACTGTGGGAATTGACTTTCGGGAAAAGAGAGTGGTGAGTGTACGATCACTTCATCATATAAACACAAATATGAAATACAATTCAAACATTGGAAATTTTTTATTGTATACAGATCTACAAGACCATTAATGGAAGGACTCAGAGAGTTCATTTACAATTGTGGGATACAGCTGGTCAAGAGAGGTTGTATAATTTATTTGAATATAATTTTGAGAATTGTCCACTAAAATAGCATGATATCGTGATAGCAATTTCAATGATGCAGATAGGAAATATTTGGTTTCTTTTTTTTACATACTCATCGTTTGTAAACACGGAGAGAATTGAATCGTAATCGCTACTATCAAGTTGGAAATAGCATAGTAGCTAATACTGTACCACACAGTTCTCTGTCGGTGAAAAAGAAGCATCAGAAATATTATTGAATGGCAAAATTTCTGATATCTAGGAATTTTGCGTTGTTTGGAAGTGATTTCTACATGAAATTTTACTGTGATGGAATTTAGATCGGCTGGATTTGCGATTGATTTGATTCTATAAATCAAATTTGCTTCTTCAATTATTTTAATGGAAGTTATAATCATGATGTAGAAATATACAATCTGTAGGTAAATTTCAATATTTCATTAATTGTTGATGGATAACGTAACTATTCGTTTATTATTTATTCTCATATGAGTTTTAAAAGTGAGTAAACTTATTAAATTTATATTACCAAATTTAATATCCCAAACAATGGAACTTAGTCACGATTCCAATGAATATTATTTTTTTTAATTGTCAGTATTCGCAAGGTAGCGCAGTAGATAAAACTTTACCGTGCTAATATTGGCATGACTACTTGCTCCGATAGCAATGGATACGTGATTTTCGAAGTAACATTTGATGAAAATTGTAAATACTATGCCGCACAGGAATGATTAATCTGCTTCTACAGATATTTCAACTATATGTTTTTCATCATAATAGTAATTTATATGGTTCATTTCTTTCCGTGTAAATTAGATTGGTCCGAAAGAGTAATGCATATGTTCCACTTGAGTCATAGCCAACTTAATTTGAACTGAATCGGATAATATTTTGAGATAATACAACCATCAATGAATTAATTGAATCCCATTCCAATAAAAGTTACAATAAATGTAATGATTATTAGAAAGTTTTTTGTCAGCAAAAGTATTTTTCATTAAAATCATTTGATATATTTTGGGAGAATTATGTGACTTCGGAAAGATACACTTTCAGTGTAGTATTACCAAACAAATGAGTGTATCAATTAAATACATCTCCAATATTTTTTGCAAAATGGCAATGATCTTATCGAAAATATTGATTCTTCATGATGACACGAAAAGAAATGTTTTCGCTCAACTAAATTGCAGATAAATGTCCTTGTTCAACTTATTGCAATATTTTTCTTAAAGATCTACCCATACCAAATATTATATTTGCGGCACATGGTGTTTCGTCTTCCGTTCAAGTTTGTCTTCATGTTTATATTAAAAAAGAATATTATCATAATGTTTTTCTCTTAGAAGTGAATATGAAAATGGGAAAACGAGCCGATCCCTTCCAAGCCCTACGAACAAAATTTATTTGGCGTTAGGATTTACATGCTATGTATTATTGTCATAAAAAAATTTCTCATACTTACACATCCAGCCCGCTCACACAAACTACAAACCACATTTGTTTTTTTGTTGCTTACAAGAATTGATTGTTTTGGGTTGACGTTCATCCAAAGAATATTATCCGATTATGTTCTTATCAAGTATCTCTTTTTTCTCAAGACACGTAAGAGGAATAGGGGAGTGTAATTGGAACAAACGAAACAGTCTTTCAGACCTTTCTAATAGACATTTAAATGCAAATCGTAACGGTGAATATTTCAGTTAATTATAATTCCCACTCATTTGGGTTCTGAATGGCTATCCCAATGAACCAATAAGTTGAAATCAAACATTTATACCTACTAATAGTTTAACAAATAATAATAATTAACAACGTATAGGTTCAGAAGCTTAACAACTGCATTTTACCGGGATTCAATGGGCTTTCTCCTTTTATTTGACTTGACTAACGAACGATCATTTCTCGAAGTGAGAAATTGGTTGGAACAGCTCAAGGTATATTAACAATATATATAGGATTTGTTGGTGCTCATTAGATATTTCCTCACTCCTATGATTGTAATAATTACTACCCGATAGACGCATGCATACTGCGAAAATCCTGATATAGTATTGTGTGGAAATAAACTTGATTTAGAGGAGAGAAGAGTTGTGAGCGAAGTCAAGGCTCGTGAATTGGCAGAGAGGCATGGGTAAGTTTGACAAAAAAAAAAGTTATCAATCGAAGTGGGGCTGTGCTCAATCATGAACATCCACCTGTTATGTTTTGAATGTATTGTAGAATGGTATATTTGGAAACTAGTGCAGCTACAGGACAAAATATTGGACATGCTATTGATGTATTGCTTGATAAAGTAATGCGTAGAATGGAAGCCACTGTGGATACATCGCTGTTGCCACATCAGCGTGTATTGCGTTGTCATGAACAAGATCCACCATCGTCTAAGACTCCTTGCTACTGCTGACAATGTCATATCGCGTAGGGTAATGAGCCATCGTTATCTTAACGCGATGAAAAATTCAAGACTTGAATCAAAGAATCGATATTTCGAAAAACTCACAATAAGGGAAAAAAAAAGTTAATATTGCTTGAGAGTTTTTGCGGAGATGCATTTATTAGGAAGAATTTCGATTTATTGAACAATAAAGTAATATGTTGTGGAATATTCCATGGGGAGCCAATCAAAATAATTACGGCGAAAAAACTGCGTACCAAATTTTGTATAAATTTTGTAGTCAAGAAATCGATTTCCATGATGGCAACCACCACTTTCGGAACAATTATCGGGATCAAAAAATTGAAAAACTTTTCCATAATCTATAGATGCAACATATTTTATTAATGAAGCAGATGGGAAAAAGTTAGAATAGAAGCTCAGCAGAAAGATAATTGAATCAAATATACATTCAATTTGAGTTTTCAGATGGCATCATGTGTGACGAAAAACATGCCATAAATTCCATGTGACTATACTCTAGTGGAGGTTTTTTCCAAATCAAGCTGCACCACAGCATATTCAATAACTTTAATGCGAAGGTACCCAATGTTATCTGGCCACACTTCAAAAATTCTCAGTGAATTGTGACAAAATTATGGGTTAGGAGAATGGATGGTTATATGCTAAAAATGTGGTTGCTACGGTTTTTCTCCTCTGTGGAAGTTGTCGAAAAGTTCATTTTTTACTGTGTTCAAAGCTTCAACCATATGCAAATTTTTCTTGAAAAACAGACTCGAGGAACAAAAAAGCATGGGAACACGGAGTTGCATTAATATATCCCCTTTTTTCTTTCGTATTCCACTTTGCGTGGTTACAATCTGTTTGGATAGGAGATAACCATCGGAATCTCATGTCATGCACATTCGAAAAAAAAATGTCAAATCTCATTTTGTGCTACAATTTATGGCTTATATGATTGCCATAATTATATTTTAAATCACTAATCAGGTTGTGGGTTTT
Source organism: Meteorus cinctellus (assembly GCA_030523045.1). Lineage (NCBI taxonomy): Eukaryota > Metazoa > Arthropoda > Insecta > Hymenoptera > Braconidae > Meteorus > Meteorus cinctellus. Next base: position 34,072 of record JAPYZF010000044.1, on the reverse strand, counting down.
GGCTGTTAATTGACTGGTGATATTGCTGAAAAAAATCACTGTCAAGCGTCAATATTTAAATAATTTATAATGATATTTCATAACATATTGATTAATATTAAAAACTATATGCATGCATGAGTATGTGTGTCTGTGTATTGATGTGTTTTGTTGCGAGTGGAAGACTGGGTGACAAATAATGTAATTTGATAATCTACATTCCATTGTTGATTGTCAAAATGAATTGGAATATTTTTTAATGTTTTATGTGATTTATATATATATATATATTCTAATACCATGTTCTTCAGATATGCCAAAGATATAGGAAATATCCAACCAATCAATCATATATATATAAATATATATATATATTCTACATTCACGTTATGAATCTCAGGATGGTCTTGAAAAATCATTCAAAAGGTTAAAACAAAATAAAAAAATGTTGCGCAAACGTAAAAACTGCCATTTGAACGAAAAACCTTATTCTATTCACGCAGTATGTTCATGTTCACAACTGTTATTAAAGATTGTTTCACTACAAACAAACAAGGGTCGTTGATGTCATTTGAACTATTTATTTTGTTTTCTTCCTCGCTTCCGTGAATTCATTGTTCCATACATATGTTCTTATATACATTCATATATTATACAGTATCGTTTCTACATTTGGTTCGTCCTTTCGTTCGATTAAAACGAATATGGACCTATATTGAAATGCTTGAATTCTATATGTGTAATTTACAATTATTTACAGTAACATTTTTTACACGATAGTTAACCCTTGAAGGGGTTACAGACTTTTGTTCATGAAAGATGTTCCTTAAATTTCTGTAGGACATTGTCGAAAAATAATGTTGTTCCGCTTATGGTCATCGACATTATGTGCTTGACAATCTTTATCCATTTGATTGAACAGGATTAAATTCTTCATGTGACTTGTTTTTTGAAACATGGGATTCGAATGAAATTTTATGGAAACGTTTTTTATTTTCAATTCGACAAATTTTCGAGTTCTAGGTCTGCTAAAAGCATGTAACCCCCTCAGATGTCACATTCTACTGAAGCCGTTGAGAATCTCCTCGATCTGTCAATCATTTATTCTTTCCAGCTCAATTCATCAATTTTCATTGTATATCATAGATTTATCACATGAAAACATTAGGGAATTTTATACCAGCGAAGAATTTCAGGTTCCATAATATTTTATTACCAAAATATGAAATTGAATACATCGGTGCCGATTCAATTATTTGTTATCATTCCAGATTAGAATCGATGGGTACAGTTCGACATGTTAGAGGAGCGTAAATCGTGGAATTCTTTGTCTAAAATACAATATATCAGATGAAAGTTGCCTTCCGCACGTTCAAACATCTGCTCGGGACTCTACAATAATGTTTGATTTGTAAATTTTTCCAAAACGAAGTGACATTCACCAGGCCTATTCACCCAACAATTAATGAAAATTGACTCGTCAAGAGACATGTAATTATCAAGCAAGGAAAGTTGGAAAACTTCATGAACTTTCAAAAGAAATTCCGACAATTTTTTGATGTTCCGGCAGTTTACATATCCGCTTGTTCAGCAGCTAGCTGAGATTTCTACTAATTTAAAAACCACTATGAGAATTTACACAATGTTTCATTCACAAATAATCCCAGACTTGCGGATACATTGCTCCCCTCTTCAACATCCGACGAGATGTAATTCGCTCGTAGAAAAGTGTGAAATAGTCCCAGTCGATACAATTATATTTAATTTTGGTATATTCATCTCACATTCACCATATTTTACAGGAAAAAAATGTCTCTTTCAGAATGAAAATATCACATTTCCAAGGGAATTTTGGAATCGTACTAAATCATTAGTAGTCGGGACAATCTTATTTATCATTATTTGTGGGCATGAAAAAATTGCTAGTTTCGTAGTGGACCCGTGTGACATAATATGGGTTTATCGGGATAATACGATCACTAACTATCCCGTAGCAATGTTTCGAGATCGGATATTCGATTGTGTATTCGTGGCAATTCCGTTGAAATTAATTTCAAATTATTATCACTACAATTATTTTTCACATGAACAATAGTGCTGTTCGTTTCAATTGAATTATCTAATATTTTTTGCTTTATGTCACCTAATTTGTTATTACGGTACAATCGTCCGATAAATCTTACGTGAGGCCAATTACGTTGCACCAATGAATTTTCGTATGACAGATTGTGACCACTGGTAAATATTTTCATTACATGTCCTTTATTATTATTATCGTGATGAGAATTAGTTGAATGCTGAACTGTAGAAAATCTCTGGTGTGATAAATCATGTTGATTCTGATTTTCAGCCAACGCCAACTGTCCAGAGATTCTCCCATAAATTCTCGCGTCACCACTGGGTATGGATGCCAAGTTATTTGTCTTTTGTGGCGATGCAATAGTCTTCATCGTTTCAACGATTCGTCTCTTGATTCGGGAAATATTTTTCAGTGCATTTACGCCATACAATGATCGATCGTTACATTTTTTCGGTATTTCCTTTGTCGTATCTTCCATCATATAAACAATTTTTAAATTGGCATCCGCACGTTTACTCAATGAACGCGTGACAATGACCTAGAATAAAAATTATTATCGTAATACTAAGTATATTTTATCATACCATTCACATCATAATGAGTCCATCTAATCTCGTTTTTCTTCTCCATCATCAAAAACCAATATATTCTGACGTAATAGATAAAAATCCAACTAGACTCTACACGGCAATCCTGATTAATAAGATCCATAAACTAATAATTTTTTAATTCGCTCAATGTCAAATCCGACGAAATGCAGTGCGATGAATCGGAACAATGTTTTCAGGGAACTCATAAAAAAAATTGTGGCGGGACCCGTTCATAATACATCTCTCAAATAGAAATAGCCAGTTCTCGGACAAAGCCAGATTTATTAAATTAAATGAGTCAAGCGTAAACCGAGAGCTTAAGCGCCAAAACAGGTAGTATAGTGGTCCCGTGGCGCTCGAGCACCCACTTCGAACGTACTCAACGCAAAGTGGTAGAATATAGATTTCGTGTCAATAAGTGACTCGCCACTAAAATCCTCCGCCGGCCGTAGCAGCAACTAGACTCAGCAAGAGAGTTCAAACCGTAACGAACATTTAATATAGTACCACTTGTGGCACTATAGAAGGCTAAAGGTATAAGGGTGCTAAGCTCCCAGTTATTGCATCGTGCGAGCTCAATCCCTAGAAGGTGAAGTCACAGACTAGGTGACCAGACGCCCATCAACTTCACACAAGGCTCGAGATATAGTTTGGGAGAAATCTGAATATCAATATAAATATATAAGACAAATCTGTCCGCATCTTTTCTATTATGTTCAGTAAATCGCCGGCTTGCAACTGCATATATTTGTTCTCTACGTATTGGACGCTGTGCATGAGTTAAATGATCGATTATTTCTCCCGAATTATTGATCAACATTCACCACTATATAAATTGGAATTCTACTTTGCGTTGTACATGCGGTGCTCATTCATTGATGTGAATAGTTTTCTTTTCGATTGAGAGTGAAAGGAAATATACCAAGCCAGTTGCCGCTAATAGAAATCCAAGTGCTACTGCATACCACCGGTCGGTCATCCATCGTTGAAAGCGTTCCAAGCTCGCGTCAGACAGTAAAAGCCTTCTGAGAGTTGCCAATGGACCAGTGGGATCCACCTATCAACAATAAATTACTAATGATTATAAACGGCCGTCCAATGAAACAGTAATGGACAAAAGTGCATGTGCTATATATGTACATATATAAATACCTCTCTGCACCGTTGAAAAATATCGCAATATCCGTTGTAATCATTGCATGGAGTTCCTGGCTTCGACATCATTCCAGGGATTTCATACGGCGTCGAATTCCAGTCAAATGATGATCTTGTAGTAACAACAATAAATTTTTTTAAAGTTATTATCATTAAAGTTGACATTGACATGGAGTTTTGGAGACTTCGGTTTTCTATTTACTCAAATGGGAATATATTATTCATATAGCCTTGTCTCTGTTTGCGCGCGGTGTCAGAAATCAGGTAATCTATTGTTATTCTAATGCATCATCGTAATACAAATATTCCCGGACTGACTAATCAATTTCACTTGGAAATGATCGCTAATATTCAATCAGTTGTTGATTAGGCGATGCGGAATGCTATTCAACCTCTGTTCAGAATGCACACATATTTCGGGTTGCCCAAGTATTCAATCGAGCTTTTCATTGAAAACATAGAAATACATATTAAACTCAACATCATATTGAAGCTTCGATGAGCAAAAACAATTTGTATTATCTACATTACCATTTTATTATGGTATATTAGTGATTACATGGGAATATTTTACAATGCTACTCCAAACTATAATCAACCGGAATTTCGAATGTATTCGAAAATACCCATATGGGAGAGTGGAATTCAGAGGGATGATAATAATCCGTCATATAAATTTACGAGAAAACAGAATAGTGAATCAGTAAATTCATTGGATAACGTAACATGAAAAGAACGCTAACAGAATGGATATATTGCAATATAAAATAATTATCGGCATGCAGAGTACGCCGACCATCCATATATTAATTAACGAATTGTTGAGTTTGATTCTCATGCTGAACCGATAAGCGAGTGAAGTTTTGGAGTAATTTGTAGTTAAATAAATAAATGTTTATTAATTAGTTCTTGCTGACCCGCGAAAATCAGAAATTTCTTTTACACATTTTATCGTAAGCTTTGTTTAGGCATGATTGATGAACGGTTATTATCAAAGTTCATTGTGTATACCTGAAAGTTACTGTAGAATGAACTTCTATTTAATCTTGAATAGATCAAGAAATTTCAACAATTTTTGTTCTTCGTAACACGTTCAACAGAATACCTAGATGATTCGGTGTTGTCCAATAACAACGTACACATATTGCTCATGCATATTATATGCTATGAATATTTACATGAAGCCGTTAATAACAATATATACTCTGCGAAAGAAAATATTCAATTCAACATAGGAAATTCTATCGATGTCCAACAAAAATTGCTATGATAAGATTCGATGTTTCTAGCTACTATTCCATACTTATTCGTATTATTGGGTTCGGAGTAATATTACATGAACCAAATCTAGTAATGAGAATTTCTTTTGTGCATACTATTGATCGAAGGTGGAAGAAAAGAGTCGAAAACTAGGGTAGTCATTGAACTGTAAACCATATTCATTGAGTTATATATTGTGCGAGAACCCAATAAGAATATTTAGTAATCTTCGTACTTTCTATATCACAAAATATTTTTTCTTATAAATTTCCAGTCCCTATTATTTAGAAAAGAAAAACAGGTTTTTTTTGTTCATCAAGGTTTTTCTTTCTGTTGACGTATTCGCGTGATTGTAGAATATTATCAATTATTTTGAAGTTGACAAATTTTTTGTGTCTCGGAAGACAAAAATTTATAGATATTTTTCATGCATTGAGCATAAAATTAATAAACATGTATTTCGATCTGGAATTTTTCCTGTGGAGTTTGCAGGATGTGGATGAATTTTCATTCCAAAGGATTATATTTCTCACATGGGCTATGTTCGATGAAACATACAGGACGTATATACACTTAATCTCTGGCTTTTCGAAAACTTTCTGATGAAATATTTGGACCATTTCCATGAGAAAAAATTCAGTATTTTACACAAACTCATCTCTGCATATTTAGTTGAAGGGAATAATCGTATTTTCATAAAAATAACTTACATGCACGGCTGATCCTCGCCAGGTAATTTACAGCACAATTCGCAAGTCTTAGTTGGTGGATCATTTGGTTTTGCAGTGCACTGACATGACTCCAAGCCGTAAGCCAGACAAATGCTGCCCGTGCATTCCTGCGAAAAGCAACCAAAGATTTATTTTGACGCTTTTCATTTCGCGAGAGTGACTCTTTACTATCTCTGAATTTATCCCACGTTTCGCTGAAAACGCGCGTTCATTCGAGTGTGTCCACACTTGTTTGTGTGTCAGTGTGTATACATATGTCTATGTGAAGTAACGCGGAGAGCTACACACGTGCACCGATGTCCCCAGAGGAAAATTTAAATTAACGGACGTTCCTGCCGATTGTCCTGGCTTTCTGGTGCTTACAACATATCACTCGATATCATCGACACCTGCGCTTTCATCTAACTCACCACTCTGCACGCATATGACCGCGGCTTTCACATTATTTGCAAGTTAAATTTCAACCCACACATACAACCTGATGCATATACGGATGAGACCAAAACTTTACAATCTAACGCAGAGAATTCCGATTCAATTTTGGACGATGGACACGAGTCGTAGTATTATTGTTAAATATATTCAAGAAACTTCTCAGCTTTTAAGCTCCTACTCTATACCATCATATGTAATACTATAGCACGAAAACTATTACAGCTTACACCCATGTAGCAAACGAATTCCTCGTTGCATATAGTCTTGTTGGGTTTGTTGACTGACGGTGGACATTGTGGGCCACGTCCGTCGCAGAAACTTGCGTCTCTGCACCCATTGTCATCTCTGCACTTTGTACCGCTCCGTAATGAACATTCAGAAGTACAGCATGGACCCTGAAAATTACAGACATTATCATTTTCACCATTTTCAATATTGCAACATGATTGAGTCCCATCATTATCCGCTATAAAGTATCGTGTTGCATCGCTTAACTTATTAAGTTGTAATTTTTGCACAATATGCTCATGTGTACAGAAAGAGGGACATAAATATGGAAAATGATTAGAGCCAATTCAATCGTATCAAGTACATTTGGAAATGGAGGAAATTATTTGTAGTATTATATCAAGTATCCGAAATTGACTATCACCCTGTGATTATCCTGTTATTTGTTTTGGATTTTGCTTATGAATATTAGAATAAAATCCATCAAAACCAAGGTCACCTCAATCTTAAGAAAACAGAGATGAAAACGAATATGTGGGGGAGGAGATGTACAAATTGAATAAATACGAATGAAGTGATTAAAAAAAATGATTGGCTACTAAAACGATTAACAGGTTATACTTAGATTGTGCAAAAACCGAAACCATATATATGCAATTAAATTCCAAATCCATCTTTTTGCTATAAATTTTTTTAATTAGGAGATTTGACACGAAATTTATTAGGATAGTTTCTAAAGTGGATCGATAGTAAATTCACAAACCGAAATTCCAAACCTACTCCTGTCCGATCCCTTCTCTTGTTTTCTCTTGTACAACACGCAAGTCATAGACTAAGTTAGGAACACTGATGAAATTCATCAACTTTGGTTGTGCCGGCATGTCACAAATTGGACAATTGTTTGTTATACAGTTTACGTCGTCATAAAAAACTTTGTGGAAATTCTGTCAATTCATGAAATATATTTATTTTTCTATGTTGTCATTGTTCCCTGTGTCCAATCAATGAATTCGTAATCAATCAATAACGAAACCATTCTTTTTCTTTCCTCGAAAGTGTCAAAACAAGTTCTATCAACGGAACGAGGCGAAAGAAAAGCGATATGATGATTTCTGATACAGCGTAATTAGCTGGTGGACTTTGGAATCTATGAACTCAGAGAAGGACTTTATTTGTTAATTCTCAGATTGTATAGTTCAGGAATTTGTCATATGAACTATTCATATGATGGATGCCTTGTCTTTAGCAGTCGACCAATAAGTAATTCTAGGGGTAGTTGTAAAAGTGAGTCCAACGATAGAAAAAAACAAGGAGATGGTAACATGCATGTTATAACTTCTTTGACCTGTGATCCCATTACCATAATATCCACATCATTCTTTTTAAAGCTACATCTATTATTATGAATTCTTACCACTGTTCTACTTGCGAATTCAATAAGAAGTGGACAACCACTTCTGTTGGATTCCTTAAAATTTCAGTAATTTTGGTGAGTGCGTATAACAACAAAATTAATCGCTTCATTTGGCTCTTGTTCACTGTGAATAGGAGTAAAGAGGAGAGGGGGGCCCGCGAGAATGATGGTGGGCCTTCTAGGCTTTACTCAACCTCAACACCGTGGTAGTAAACGCAGCGTGGCTGTACGATTAATTTGATTAATTGTTTCCAGTTTGTGAAGCACCATGTTGAGAACACATCACAGACATGAAGTAGCACGTATGTTACCTGTAGCTGCGAAAACACTTTCATTGTGTTTAACATCCACTCGCCGAAGTCCACATATTTACTATCCAAACTTCCACTCAATTATACATTTTATTCAACAGTGAGCGGCGCAACTTGACTAAATGCAAATTAATCCAAGTAAACTTCTAACTGTAGCAAACTTTTAACGAAGTAGACGAGAGACGGTTTAGTTGCTAGGAATAACGAGTAATAAGAGCACACGGCGACACAGTGTGCAATTGGAGAATAGCTCTCAGACTCAATGTACAGCTTTTATTAAAAAATTGAATTGCCAATGTGAAAGAGAGAAAATTACTTACTTGGCTCGGGCTGCAAACTGCGTCTTCGGTTAGTCGACACGGGATCTCGAATGGGGCATGGTGTAATCGCTGTGGATGGCAGCATGGATCGTTGCAGTCCTCTTCCCAACCACAGTCGCACTCTTCACTCTCTTCTACAACCCCATTACCGCATATAGCTGTTTGATGCTCTGCACGAAAATTGGAAAGAACAAAATGAGTTTCAATGCAATATCTTTATCGTTGCCTTCGAGAAAAAAAATTCAACTCTATAGCTATCTGAAGCATTGCTCGAGATGCATTGTTGGAGTAGCAATACTATAATTTGAATGCACAAAAATTCAGTGTAGTTCATTGGGCCATACTAAGAAGAAATGTAGCCAATTCCCAAAGACGCTAGTGATCAGCGATGAATTATGACATGAAGGCAAATCATTCAGAATGAAAACAATAAAGAGTTGCTTGTTTCTCAGGTATTCATCTAGCCGGAAAGAAGAGGATTTCAACATGAAGTTGACGGAAAATTAATTTTCCGTCGATTCTTTCGGTTGTTCAACTCCTTTCAATACATGTCGATAATTGATCGAACATTGTCTAAATTTTATACGAAATATTTCCGAAGAAATGTATTGATATATTGCTCGTGATTATCCTCTCAACAATCAAAACAGATAGTGCTTGTAATTGTATGGACTTCTATTGTCATTATCCAAGTCGAACGTGTATCTGAATCTGTAAACAATTATTCGTTTCCTTTGTTTGATATGTTTGAATTGAAAACACGGCTTCCGGAAGATAGGAAGTTTGCAGGAGTAGGACCTTGATCCTCAAGGAAAGTTCCTTTGTCCAACTTGCAACAATCTTTGAGATGGCTGCTACATCTATATACTTTCATTCTAGAGCCATCAATAGGACTTAAATGCTACTAAAGTGAAATGTCAAGAGTGATACTTTGTATTTTATCACTTGCAGATATAGTTTTGAGGACTCTACGGAATAGCTTACAGAACCGCAGATTTTTTTTTCCAATTGGCAAAAATATATCATTGTATTTCATTGGAAAAATATGCAGAAGTGTACTCAGTAAATGCATCAATTTTGTCGCATATTAATGTATATTATAATTATATTCCTTGAACAATGTATAGAGATTTTGAAATCGTAAATGGTGAATGAATCTCGAAATACTCTCAACTCTAAACCTATCGACATTTTATGTAAACCTATGGCCGAAATGATAGCTTTCCAAATAAACGTTACACCATGCATTCGGTTAATTATATACAATACGAATTTCAGCATGACCAAAGAACTTAAAATAATCGTCACGGAATGATAACAAACATATTTTTTCGTTTAAACACTAGCGGTCGTTGAACCGCTCTAGTAGACTCAATTTTAATTTATGGTACTGTGCTTTCTTGTGGAACACACATACAATTGACAACCCAGTTACATTCATAATAGATATGAATTTTATGATATTTATTTTCCATAAAGTTCTGGGTGCCTTCACTTAATCCCACCAAAAAATAGTGAAAGAATGCTACAATAACGTCAGTTAATTATGGTAATCCACAAAAAAATTACACATAGAAGAATAAAAGTTAGAAGTAATATTATCCATTCAAACGTTCATACGTCCTGACTAAGCTAAAAAAAAATGCGTTTCTCATAATTCGTACTCTGATGAACATCCCTTCTTCAATATATCTAATTTGAATCGCTACTTCTATTATACAGGAAGGACATGAGTGGAACAATTAAAATATCAACATATGCTCACATCTATCGATCAATAACTTCTCGAATATCGTACTTAATCATGTGTATGTCATAACGAGTCTGGCTGAAATGAACAGGAGGACAAAGAGAGGATTGGAATGTGCAATATCTCAATACATTGTCAAGCCACTGGGTGTACACTAATTTCACGAGCGATTTTGCGCGCAAGTCCCAACTTTGGAGTGCATTCTATTCCCTCTGTAGCCTCATGTCCGTCGCATTCTCTGTCTCTCTCTCACTCTCTCTCTCTCTCTCTCGCTCTCTCCCTCTACCTGTTTTACTCTGTCTCTCTTCGTCTCACTTGTGCCATGGACTATTGGAATCACAATAGTCCTCGAAGCCGTGGTCACCCCGATACGGAAACCGAAATTGCTTCTCGATGATGACCGTTTAGATTTGCCTATCGTGGTGCCACTCGACCTATTCATCATGAAATATTCATGAATTTAATGATAGATTTTCAACAAGTTTCAGTTGATTCCCCGAATGGGTTTATCCTTGATGATATATGATATATTCGATGGTTTATGGAATAGCCAAAGTTTATATATGGAATGGATATTTAATATGATTTAGTGTACAAGGTTACAAACTTTTTCCACAGTTGGATTCGGAAACAATGTCAGTTTGTCGTAAAAGAGTTGTTTTATCCACTAGATGAAAGACATGCTCGGTCAAACCCGAGTGAGAATTATTGAGTTGTGAAGCTACACTGCCCGGTTCACTGAAAACAATGATTTTCTCGTCGCAATCTCTAATTGACTGATCGAATCCAATTAAGACAGCACGTTTAAGGACATGTACTGGATGAAACTGTTCGGGTGCACTGATACAATGTGCGAATCGATTTAGATTTACGTACATGATATATCTATCGTTCTAACTACAGCCCAATTTCATATCTCACAGCAGACACGATAGGCCTATCCATTATTGATTTTCAGTCTGCACGAGAAAAATTCGTGAGAACAGTGGATATTTCCGAAATTTCCCGACATCTACATCTCTAAAACAGCAGAACATGCAAAGCAGCTTTTTGTTAAATCAAAACTATGTAATAGAAGAGGAATAGTAAAGATTGGTATCACTGCATTGCCGGTCAACTATATTGAATTCAAATTTGAATCTTTAGATTGCAAAACCATTTCCCACAGTACTCATCGGAAATTGTCTTTTTGGCACTTCCATAAAAATCTCGGATTAGAACATTTCCTGTTACAGAGAAATACTCCGTGAGTGAATATTAAATATTCACTTCTTTTCATACATAATGAGAAAGGAACGGCGGATATTCATATTTAATATATTCCAATTTTTGGTTTGAAGTTTTTGTCACGAAGAAACCAGTCGACCCGATTACCCATTCTTTATTTTTTGTCCGAATTATTTCATGAAGTTCTTAATGATATTAGTGCACTAGTTCTCGGCTGGCCAGTAATTTAGACAATTTTTTAGTGTTTCGTGTGGATTGGGTCACGAAAACACTATAGAATATACGAGCTAGAGGAGTTACCACATTCACTGGTATACAAGCTCACTCGTGGACAATACGGAACCAATTGACGCTTGGCTTTTTGTCAGCAACATCGTACGGTTTACTGCAATTTTATTATCACTGCTCTCGTGACATTCTCTTTTTGACTGTTGGGGAAAGGTGTTCTCAACCAAGATTTTCGAAATCATACTTTGACAGGGAAGTGACACCCAACTAGAGAGACAAGACACCGTTACCTTCAATGGAAGTAATTATAATGATATACTTTTCTGTTGAAAAGATAAATACTAAAATATTTGGCCAACAGCGAAGACATTCATTACTATAATTTGATAATTATCAATTCAATAGTAGAACGTACAGTTAGACGAGAGTGCGACATGCACTTGCTGATGATACCCAACACTGATTCTCCATTAGTTCGCTGTTTTGTGAATTTATTTGCTATACTTCTTGAGATGATATACATTGTTCAGTTTATCCAGAACTGTGTTTTCATTACATTTTATAATGATCACATCCTTTGTGACGTGTACTTCGCAAAAGCAAGAGACAACTCTACAGAGGCAAAATATAGAGTAGATGCCAACGATTCATATTATGTAACAGAGTAAGTTGCCGTGGAAAATCAAAAAACACTGATGCGCTCATATTGCGAACACGCAGATGTGAGCAAGAAGAACATCCGTAATGACATCATAAAAATACTATAAATTGTATGGAGGAGAATAAGTATTGAGTACTGTGCTTTACAACAAATAACTCCTTATAAATCGCGAGTACATTTTGTAAGTTGTATTGACATATTTCATAGCGGGAGCGAGAAATTATAGGGATATGATAACGAGCGGAAAATTGGGACGCAAAAGACCTGAAACTATATCGAAAATTCAATTATTATTCGTACTTCGTGTTTATGAAGACCATTATTATTAGTAATGGTGATTGTGGCTCTGTTATTGAATCGATAAATTGAAAGAATTTTCATTCTGGTATCAACTGGTCATCATTGGAATCGCCGGAAATGCGAATCATAATTGGAAATCAGTTTTTATATATTAAACTATTAATATTGTGTTGAATTTCATTTCAACTCATAACTGCAAATCAATTTTTCGTCCATTCAATTCGAAAATGAAAAAAAAAACCCATATTCATGTATATGGGGATATAAAACCCGCCCACCAATAAAACAAATTCTTCTGATTCAATTGGGATAAAATGAGCTCTAACCATCAGTGGATCGTAAATCTCGGAAATTCATTTGAGTACGGCAGGGTGGGGCTAATCAGCTTATAGGGCTGATGTGCGCAGTCGCCGACTGATCATGTAATTGTCTTATGTATCTTTTCCGACGTGATTGATAAATCATTCCATGTTCAGTATTTACCCCAAAGCGCGCAAACATAGAAAGAACATTTTTAAAACTTTTCTAATATTGTATGGGTCAAGTTTTTATTACAATTATACTTAGTTTTCTGATTTCATCTTGTATTTATTCTTCGCTTTCAATGTCTTCACCAAAACTACCGACGAAAATGAATATGGACATCAGTCCTGCCATCAAAATAGTGAATATTAATTAAAAATACATCCCATGAAATGGAACCTATTAACAAAGAGCAAATATGAATGATACGATATAAGAAATCAATCTTTATGAAAATTCATCAACACAAATATCGAAAAATAATTATTTGTTATGGATGATCCTTATCTGAGTAGTGAACAATCAAACCTCAACTATTCACAAATATTTTCGCTTCTTTATATTGACGAAGTTATCGACGAAGTATATTGACCATGGATTGAAAAAACTTTTGTAATCGCCAATCATCAAACCCAATTACCACTGTGGACATTTTAACTATCGCACCAATTCCAGACTGTTGAAAGTAAAGCCCTGAGCTATCTGAATATTTTGTATCTATGAATTGCATGATGAACAATTGTTAATAATTTACATTCATTCTTTTTTTCTTTTTAATAACGGGAGTAGTTTCAAATATGGCATAGATTGACGAGAGATTAAAGTAAAGCCATCCATGATTGTCTGCTTAAATATATACACTCGGACTTGATACTGAGCGTCTATATTTTTGTAGTGTATCTGATATAACAAAGTCACAACGTCACATATGCGTGATGGTAATAACAGCGCTGTACTGATACAACTATAAAATATTGGCTTGTAATTAGTTCAATGATCTCCAAACAGGAAATAAGTGATAGTAAGGATAATAACATACCTGCAAAACATCCTTTGATAGAGCGTGCCTTGAAATTCAATACGGGGTTGATCGAAATGAGACTGCACGGGCTAAAGCGATTATTGTTCCTCTTGTCTCCACTGGTCGCTCTAGCGAACATTATGAAGTTTCCATCCTCACCCCCAGGCGAACACTTGTCTGGATCGTGCTATAGAAGACATGAGAAAAATTTCCGATGTGTAGTATCATAAGAGAAGAAGAGGACTTCTTGTATTTCAGTCTCAAATAGATCTCGATTTCATTATATTATCTCGTATATTGCTGAATCGTCTTTGTAAATACGTTCGCACAGCAGTGATATATTCAATCAGCGCTATTTCTCGAGTAAACATTTACTGTCTTGAGAGAAAAGAAATGCATAATCATGTTCAGCAAATGTCAATCTTATTTACCTTTAATTTAAGATCTGCAATACTTCACTTTTCCATTAATATCAGATTGCACTCCAAATATTTGTTTGTGATTCATGTGGAGGGTACACCAGAAGAGCAATAATTTACGAAGTGTGTTGAAAAATTCACTAATCGACCACCGACCTCTAACAAACATAATTCAATGATTCACCCCTTCCTCTCTCTCTCTTTTTTTCGTGAATCGATAATATTTAGCTGACAGGATGGTAACAAGATTTCAAGAATGTATTGAACTCATGAGATTTGATGAAGCTGTCAACGCTCTACTATTTGCGACAGTGGTTCAATTCCCGATGGAAATTTCATATGGTATATGAAATGTAGCCATACATTATCGATTGATTATTCCAGAAGTACCTGCAACTAATTTCCATTCTGATGGAAAACGAATGTCGTTTTCATGGGATCACGTCAAAACCAATATTGTACGAGTAATTGGACTTGTGTACATGGCTCCGTTCAGGATAGAGTCGGCACGCCAGTTTTCTGACACGCTCGGTGGTAAATTAAAACTCAGAGTGAATATTTCAGTGACCCAGACGGCGCGAAGCAAGTACTAATTTTCATTCACCAATAATAGTCCTTTCAACTATGCACCCATAAAACTTTCAATGTTCAATAATTCTTGCATACAATGGTCATATGTGTTTGATGGTTTCGGAAGTCTAAGTGGAGGATGCACTTGCACGGACGGTTTTGCAATGTTTACGATGGTTCTCGAGAAGAATCTGCTTGAACAAACTTACTCAGATGACTGACGTGAATTTTATTCCATAGCTTGAAGAAAAATAGACAATGATATCTTGAACTCGTGAATAAATTAGAACCGAGAGCATCCCCAGGGCATCGGGTTAGAACTGATGTTGTCATGTCTGGTAGTCAACGATTCCCTTGTTATCTTCGCACAGTGTCATTTTGCTCCTGGTAATCATTCAACGAGAACATATCTCACTTGGATTAGGAGACTTGACAGGAAAATAATGGAGATCCAATTTGTGTCCAACGGATCATAGATTGTCGTCACGCGGATACTAAATTTGAGGATCGAGAAGTGATTGAAGATGAATTATCAGTACGTTCGAGAACCAATTGATAATTGAACTCATGGATAATTATGTGATTAATCAACAACAGAAATCCAGTTAAGCACAGATGTCCATAAATCAATACGCCCCGTGCAATTTAGTCGTCATCGGCCTCATGCCATGGCTGTATGGTGTTAGCGGAGAATTTCGATAGAGTTTCTCGTAGTTCATTTATTTGCCTAATATAATATATTTTTCTGTAGAAACTTGAACACGGCTATCAGTTTCATGAATCTCACCAATCTTTGTGAAAGCATCACAAACTGTTTCCGTTGTTGATAATACGTTAGAAAAATCATGACATAATGTCTCACTTTTTGCAAAATTAAAAATGTCATCGTCTTGCGAATGAATTTGTTCACTCATTTTTTATATGAATAGGCGTCAATAATCTTCAATGCCATTCAACGCATCGTTCTGATCATAATGGCGCTGCGAGTTTTTGTTATTTCATACTTGAATGGCTTTCAAAGAATCTCCTTTCATTGTTCGGAAAGAGCAGGGGACTATAGAAAATGTATAATGAATATCATTACTAGCGTTCAGAGCCTGAACTGTGGGCGAAACAAGGCTTACGGCGATATGCACTCCGGTACCAGGAAGAGGAGACAATTATTGGAGGAATGTTGCGTTGGTGCCAGTTCTTCACTCTTCATTTAATTATTCCAAAGTTTAGGCATTCCCGACAAAGAAACTCCATGTCGGAGCTTTCCTAGAAAATTTACGTTATGAAATACTTATAAGTGGTATACCACATATTTCAGGGACTTGGAATGAACTCTTTGCATATGAAACACTCAAATTGCACATTAAGTTCCTGTGTGCCGTTTCTAATACATTAAACCATTTTATCTGCAAGTTCGAACTGTGCACGTCTTCATTGATAGCACCAAACGGCTTCATGCTTCATGGGTTTCAGTACAGTAAGAGTGGAAAAGTGTCAAAAATCCTAAGAGACTTTTTTTTGCATCAACACAGGTATATATTCACATCCGAAATGCGATGTAATTAGTTGACGGATATGATAAACGTAAAGCCATACAATATTAGGTTCATAATCATCACTTTTGCATACCGTTCGTTTCACAATTTTATAATCGCGAATGATCAAAACTATATTTCATGTAAACGACTTGAAAAGACTATTTTCATTGCGCATTGGTTATGAAACTAATCCATTTCTCTTTGTAGGATTTCCTCACCCTTTATCGAATTCATGGAAATGTTCAGTTTTCGTCTGATCTTTAAATCCTGAACCCTCAGTCAATGAAAACGTCTGAGAAGAAAATCCAAATCTTGTGAAAGTCATTTTGATGCTCCTCTTCAATTCAGGATGAAAATATTAATTATCATAAACCGAGAAAAACGTATAAAACTTCAAGTGACCTTGCGTGAATGTTTATGTCGACTTTATTATTGAAACGCATACATGCGATGAAACACCATCTATCATGAAACAGTAACTTACTGGTGATCCAAAGTTGTGACCGATTTCGTGAGCGAGGGTGACATGGGACACCGCAGGTGGTACATGTTTCCCATAGTTTAGTAGAGTAATTATTCCCGTGTTCAATGACTTCATACTGCCACGATAATGCTAATAGAAAGGAATGAAGAATGAATGTAAAAATATAATGAATAGTATTTTATCGACTTTTTTTATCAATTTTCATTTAAAAGTCTTGTAGATGGTCATTTTAAAGCACTTTAAAAGATAATAGAGGTACACGAACACTAGTGTCATAAAACTATGAGAATATATGAAAAGGTTGAAAATTCCATACGGGATATTGCTTCGGTAATAGTCGTTAAAACTTACCCCATTCTTCTCACACACTCCACCGGCATTCTTTAAATCGCCTGTCCATGCCAATCCAAGTGTTCCTTTCTCAAAATCACGGTAAGTGAACATGTACGACAAGCAAAATGCATCGTAATTTTCCTCTGAAAATGAAATCACCAAGTCTCGATGAGAATTTCATGTTAAAATACCCAATGCAAATAATTCAAAATTACAGGATCATTTAACTTCAACGTGATTATACAAATAGAAGAAGAAGATTGCAAACAACTGAGTAATTGCATGATGAATTTTCTCTCATCGTGCAAACGTAGGTAAGTGGATGGCCCATTTCGAATGAAATTGAGTGAGTAAATTGATAAGTGTTGAATTGCAGAGGGGGATATATTACAAGAAGGAATAAAAAACGATGACACGCTCATTAGTATCATTATCATTAACAAAAGAATGAGAATACTTTTTTGTCATCCTCGTTATCGTCGGTGCAACTTAATTTTAAAATCAGATTACCTAACGCTTCGGCAATTTATTCATCTCTTGTGTGTGATGGGATGAACGGGGGAGATATAGGGGAAAGGAGGGAGACCGTTATAGAGCGAGTAAGTGAGAGGACAAACATAATTTAATTCGCCCGCTCCATGAGAATGACTGGAATAACGATCTGGCGATAACGAGGCCTCCGTTCATTTATTACAGTCAAACTATTGTATGTCTTTTGTGTATGTGAAATATATAATACTATCAAACCAACTGGACAATGCAACGTGCATCCATAATCACGATTAGGAGATTCGGGTCACGGAGAAAGGGTAAGGTTATGAACAGAATATGTCCCGGAAATTTCCACAAAGCTTTAAAAATTCATTTCTAGAAAACGTTCATATATCACAGCACGATCGACTTTCACCACGGAGAATTTTTTTATTGATTTATTCTGAAGTTTTATGTTAGACGTTGAATGTCTACTTGAAGTATTGAACTTTGTTTATAGCGTACCATCAAAAATTACGCGGATAGTTCCAAATAAATTATATGTATGGTGTCGAAGAATAAGAGAAATTTTGCATTCAAATACTTCGCATGTTTCTGGCATGTTTAATTTATAGATTTTATGATATAGGTATCATGTTGAATTGTAATTTGAATATCGAGCAGATAATAATTGTTCGCAAAGATTAATAATATTGTCAATGATGAAAAAACCTTACCTGAAAATATCTCGAGGTATTCTTCAACTCCGAATTTACCACTGAATCGATATGACGGGTCATTAAATGATTCTGGCCCATGTATTTTAATCCGTTTGATCATGAAACTTATATTATCCGGTTGACCATCTTGATTAAAGTCTGCAAATATGAGCCGGTTATAAATTAGTAATCTGTGTAATTAAATGTCATCGCTTTAGTCGTTGTAGCATGCACGTAAGTCGTTAATTGGAATTCATAGAGAAAGTATAAGCAGAGATATATATTATCTGCTGATTAGCCGTACGTGCCAACAGTTATGGTGGTGTGAGCGCGTGCAATGAATTGTCGTCGAAACAAAGATAAGACACGGAGTTGCAGTTTGAATATATACATTTTAATGTGTATTCATTTATGCATATACAGGCCGAACTTTATAGCGAATTACGATATTAATCATAAATTCAACTCGAAATAGTGTTATATATGATATTTACCCCCCATAACAAATATTGATCATACAAATGAATAGGTGCGAATTAGAACCGCGTGATAACTCATGCCTTATTGAATTTTTTGATCCCGAAAGGGACACTGATTGGTATACCTGGTAAAGTGCTAACCACAATGATCACGGGGTTTTAAGGGGTTTAATTTGAATAATTTTTATGTAAGAACATCAAATGAAGAATCCTCTTAAGAATTTAATCAATAAAAGACGTATCACCCATCTTAGAGGAAGGTCCAATTAGAGTTCATTTTTTTTTTATCGAAGCGAAAATATCGCAGACATCCATAGCAATGAATTCTAATTTAGGAACATAAATATTGTTCTTCGAAGATTATTTTCGTGTTCACGATCGATTAGCACTAAATATCAGGTTAATTGTCGAACAAATTCTCTACAACTGGGAAATTCAAATTTAACATGCTAAAATATACAAGATTCGATACAAAAAGATTGGTGAGGGGAACTTGGAATGAAGATAAAGTTTGTGTTAGTTCACGAAACTCGATTCAAACATAGGGGTGAGTTGACAGTATCCGACATTCCGTTGATGGTGAGTTCATCCACCAGCATACAATAAAATTGTCACGCATGAACAACCAAGCTTTGCGGAATGAATGACTTGATAGTGACTTTAGATCAACATTATATTCATTACATTTATCAAACACAATGAAATATTCATTATTCTCCACTTTATACCCGATTGCCTTCGATCGCCATAAAGGTTAATACCAGAATAAACAGCAGCCATATTTTTATTATAAAATGATCAGATTAGGCCCAATCCTTATGCAATTGCCAACATAAAAGAATAAATCAATAATAGATCAAATAAGAAACGGTGAATCCAGTTTTTGTTAAAATAATGAATCAGAAAATCGATAATATTCTTTTCAAAATTTACGAGGAAACCGAACAGTTGCTTAACATGTTCTTACTTTCAGTAGCTGATGTGTTTTTCTGTTTTGTTTATAATATATATCGGCCGTAGATAATAATAGAGAATTGAAAAATTTTTTAAGTAACAAAGCATAGATCGCTTTGTGGGCTGACTAATCATTTACACCAATCACTCGATGAAATGTGGATCTGAATATTTTATCATGAGCTTGAAGGGAAATTCCGAGAATTTTCTCATCGAGTTTCAATGGAATGGAATGTTTATTAATATTCGCGCCACGTATTCCACCGTGTATACCCACTCACGAAACCAACATTGAATTTACTTCACTTCCGCAACAGCTACAGCCACTTCTGCAGGCGATGAATGTAAGTAGACACCATAAAAAGTATATATATACACACATATATATTGATATTTGAAATGCGCACCAGTATAACGGTAAATAGAATTGACCCGTTGCACGTGACGGGTCATGACCTCAATGCAAGCTTCTTCTGACTTGTAATGTTCAAAAAATGTGTGATCTGCTTGTAGATAGAGCATACACGTGGTTTTTTTCGGATCCACTGATGTATGTTTCTTCGATATACGCGAATATCTTCCGCGGTAGAGCCTGCAATCAGGAAAAAATAATCAACATGTACTCGTTTTCTTCCTGACAAAAATATGTCTCCGAAATTGCTTCGAATCTTCTTTGACAATTTTCAGAGAGAAATTTTGTTGTAAAAATGTCTCGTAATATATATCGGACAGAGCCGTGTTTTGGAATTGTATGAAGTAAATATGCAAAAGTATACTGAGAATATGCATGCATTGCGCCCCATTAGTGGATTTCGTTATTTCTTGCAAGCGATAAGTTTTTTTGTTATTTTATGTTCATGTTGATCGGCACAGTTTGTGACACGGAAGTAATCGAAGGCGGAAATCAACAATTTTTAGTTATACAAATTTCATAAACTATCTGGATTATGCGTGTGCAATACTATTAGAGATTAAAACATACTAAATATATAAACTCCTACTTCAACATGGTCATAAAGTTTATTACCCAACCTCAGTGTTAACCCGATACCGTATAGGCCAACTACTGTTACTACTTCAGCCCATTTATCCATTACATATAATTTTTTCGTAATGAAATTTCTTGATATCCCCATTTTACGTGAAGTCATGTTCTTTATTCATCCGAGTTTTTTTCTTCCCTGTTGGACTAAAATGAGCACTCATAATTCGCAAGGATTTCCAACTGTTGTTCAGAAGCTGCGCAGAAACAGTGGTAGTATGTAAGCGATTCGTTTGATAAAATGTTACAAAGTTTCTGCAACAGTTGTCCCACCCGTTGCGGTACCCACTCCCATGCCGAATGAATAATCTAATATTCTTAAAATCATAACAGATGTAGCTCTTACTGCCACTTAAATATTTTCCAGGAAAGAAAATGCAACCTTTTCCCATATACCAATGCAACTAGATTTGCGCAGCATCAAGACCCACTAAAAAAAAATTGTTGATTGAGTTAAGATGAGCAGGGATATCACAGTAATTGAAAATAGTTCTGCGCGTATTCTGAACTTCGAAGAATTCTGCGAAGACCCCAGCAACTACTAATGATCGTTAATATTGCATTCCATCCCTGTTTATACGCTATAAATGTGAAATAAAGACATATTCCTTCATCCCCAATAGGCACTCTGACACAAAAATGTCAATCATGCCTGAAATGGTCTTCGAGACATTTCCCTTTGAATGGCATTTCCAGAAGGAATTATCTCATTCGGTTGCGGCAAATATTTACGGAGACGCCTCCTTCACTTGAATTCAACTACGATACTCTCTTTGCAATTCTCCTAGCTTGACACTAAGAAGATTGCAAAAGTATACTCAAGAAATGTAGAAAAGAAAACGGAGACTGATACATCATCCCTCCTACACACTTAGGAAGTTGGAAAATTTATAAATTGGAAAGTTATGGAGGAAACATTGTACGTCGTCCAAAATAAGAAAAGAGTAATGCAATAGTCTTTCTCTATCTTGATATGAATGGGTGTATTCTCAGTCTATCAATTAAAAATCTCACAAAAGGAGGCTCTAGAATTTATCAACATGTGACATAATGCGGGTGGGCCCCAAATAATGTATTTTCGTTCATAATTGCAAACGTTGTTTCATGAATCGCTTTTCATTGCCCATCAACGTCAACGAATTTCATCTGCTTGAAAGCGAGCATAAACCATTATCGAATATCCGAATGATGGACGGATAATAAAATGTATTGATGTGTATTTATAACAAAAAAAATCGAATTATTTTCGAAGAAATATTGACAGCAAAAGTTATTGTAATAAATTTCTAATAACTATTCATGCAGCGACATTAAATCCAATACAATCGAATATGTTTATGTAAAATGAGTCATCTGGCCATTCATCTTGTTTATTTATTCATTTAATCCATTTTCGCAAGTACATTGTCGCTGCGAGAATAGCCGCGTGACAATATGAAATGTATATAAAAAATATCGGAATTAATCTTACTTGTCCAATAACTCGACAGTATATTGATTGGCATCGTGGGGAAATACCTCCATATTGAGTGAATTTTCATCCTCGTCATTTGCGTCCAGATCGACAAATTGATTGACATCGGACATTGTTGTTTCATTCAATCTGTTTTCATAGAATAGGATGGGTTAACAACTCGAACAAATTATTCTGTTGTAACTTCCAGCGTAAATGTGTTATATTTCATGGTACACGAATACTGCACGCATTGTTGCATTAATTAGTTCAATTATTTGTTCTGGCGACTAAGAATTAATTGGTCTCGTTGCAATGTAACTTTCGTATATGTATACCATGAATGTTTTTAGTATGATAGTAGATAGTACAGTATAGGCTGGGAGCTGGCGAGGGACATGCACATGGCACGTACCAATCGATTGTAAAACCCCTTTTAATTACCAAGCTACACGCTATGCAATTAATTGGCGAGAAGTTTCCACAGTTGAGGGGGAGCCAGTGTACACGGACTATGCAAATTCCACTTCGAATTTGCAACATGTTACAAGAATACGTTTTCCCCCTCATATACTGATTCTCTCCTCTCCCGCAACTCCCAACACATGATATTAATGCAAGAGACGACACAAGCAACGGGTAACATTCAAGAGTGTACCCAAAAACTTTTTCATTGGAAAAACAATTTCGTTGCCTGAATTTAAATTACTGTGGTAATTTATTTCGTATGTGTATATTTTCTTTTTTTTTACTGTGTGGTTTTTTCTTTCACTCCTGTAGAAAACAAGTTAACCGCTCACCTGGAGCAGAAACTTATTCGGTGAAAGTTTATGTCTGTGTAGTGGTGAATTAGGTGTTTAAAAGGAATATACTACAGAATACCAAAAAATTTCGCGTGAAAAGCACTAGAATCCGCCTATACGTGTCGTTATCTTAGTGAATTCTATGAAGAGAAATTCAGTATATCGTCTCGGTCAATCTTAACTAGACTCTGACATCAGGACCTGATACTGCTGAAAAATATTACCACTTAAAATTTGTATGTGGCAATTTATCATTTTAAAATTACTTTCATGAAATTTTTTTGATGACTTGTCGACATCAGGAGGAAATTATTACTTTCGATATTTCTATAGATAGGGGCATATAAAGGTGTTCGAATTGTCTGCTTCATTTGGCGGCATAACAATTGCCATATGACCGTCTAATACAAAACTCTTATAACTGATAGAGTTCAAAATACGATACGATTGTGGCTCATCTAATTTCATTTCTTGTATCAAATATTTATCCAAAAAACATAAATTATGCCAATTGATTTCAGAATGTAGTGATGAGACGATATTTCATGCTATCTATGGGCGTACACATACAGTCACGTAATCAAACTCCAATTTTAGCAATACCACGAAACGTAGAAACGATTATTCACTTGTTCGTTTTTCATCCTACATTCGGTAGACTTCTAGTATTCATGAACGTTAGATGAAAATTATACTCCCGCAGTTTTTAGAGCGTGTTTATATGGCTTTCTAGAGGGCATACTCCAAAACTCTACATATCCGATCAAAATTAGTAATTCGAGATGAATACACACGTATGCATGAAATTCAACCTGCACTATAAAGTCATCGGATACGAATGCTTGAGATTCTCCCTGTACGATTCACTAGTACAGTGGCTGGGAGATAAAATCGTTCAATACACGTTAAATTTGTACTAGTTAAATATTCAAATTCTTCTGTTGAACTTGTTTTTGCATATGAATAAAAATATTCACGAGTTTATAATTTCTTTTGTACAAATTACAATCATACTATGTAGAATGTGAAGTTAACAAAAGGATAAAATCCAAATCCTCCAACTTGTAAAAGGTTCAACTTTGTATTATTCATAATCAACTGGTAAAGAATACGAGGCATACATAAATTGCCAGTAGTTTTGATTTTAACGAGATATACAACAAAGATAAAGTTGTGTCTTGGACTTACCCATAGGTGGAATTCAAAGGTTCATTTTCTACTAGACGTTCATTCATGCACAAACGAAGAGGAACATATGATGGTATCGCAACGTCACTGGAGCGATACGCAATTGTGTGATGGTGGTAATGGTGATCCATGCTAATTGTGTCACCACGTATCAAATGTGAATATCTTGCGGTGGGCTCTATGTAAATTTCATCCGCAGCGGTGATCACACTACCATCAAATAGACCATCTCTTGTTACTATTCCGTGTACAATTGATGTATCGTCGTCTGAAACAAATAAACATTTTGGTTTCATGAATACATTCGAACGTATAATCAAATGAATTCCAATTTGTCATGTTTATTTCTATCTACCGTTGACCAAGTTTGTATACTTTTATGACAAATGTCATCACCAATTTTCTTGGATGCAGGAACAAAGTAAAGTGCAACTGATAGACGAACTTATCAGAGCTTGTGCATACAAAGATATCGAAATGATGTTTTCAAAGTGGAATACACTGAAAATTCGAGCCATCTAAATAAGATTGGACATCCGATCTACATATACATAGTGTCACATAATAAACAGATTCCAGATGAATTCTTCTGTATATATATCGCCTCGCCTGGCCTACACACAAACTAAGATTCGATTAGCAGGGTTGACATCCTTATTCTTGAGATGATGCACCTTCATCATGACAAGGATTTGATGAAATCCGCCTTACCGCCATGATGCAGTAGGGATACAATTTTTGAGCTTTGCTGAATTCAAGTCTGAATTCAATGTGGTGAATGCAATATGGTAACCAGAAATAGTTAAAAATCAATAAATTGTCGATTGTAACTTGAAATTTGTATCAAGGCCTTTTAAAGAACCGCAATAGCTGTACTTCATGTTGATCAGATGGAACGTTCTAAATTCCTGATCATTATTTTGGCTCGCCCTTGTCTAATCTGATTTATCGCCATTCGAACTTTGATGTCACGTCTTCAAATTCTATCATTGATCATGACAGGTCAGTTCATTTAGAAGTATTCAACAGCACTCAGACGTAAATTCGAGGGTTATCATGATGATGAACATCTGTGTCGGGAAATCAATGCGTTTCTCCATTCTCTCTGTCGTACCCTACTTGTATAAAAATCCACTCTAATATACATTTGTTTTGACAAGATATTCAGTTTTTCTTATTGACAAGGTGTTGACAGGTCCGAAAAAATCCCCATCTTATTGTAACTGCAATAAACATGCTGTACTGAAGAACAAAGAGAGAATTTGTAATGTATACTGAACAATAAGTTGGAATGATGCAAATTTGCAGGTCTATGAAAAAGAAAAAAAAACATGCGGAAGAACAGAGAAGAGAGTATGTCATGCATATTTCTGTATGCATATATGCCCAGCATGCTCGAATACCAGAGACCTTTCTTTTATTATATACTCTAATGGAATTGCACAGAGAACAAGCATTTTCGCTTATTCATGTTACAGACACTCTCAGGAGATTTTCACTCTGACTGAATTTGACATTTTTTATAGAATGCTTATCTTCATAATTCTCTTTTATACGCTACATAGGTATATAACTATGTGTGCTGCAGGTATGAAAGAAAAAAACCCTCCACTCATTCCCCTTCGTTCTTTCTTTTCCCTCATTTCTTCTTCTCATTTCTCATTCTCTTTTCTTCCTATACTTTTAGAAGTTTCATTAGTAATTCAATTCCTAATTGTATCATCCATCTCACACCTGTGTTGAGCTCCGACTCACTGCTCGCCTAACTCATGCAGATCCGCAAGTATGTAGTGCATAAACCCAACTTATTGGATTATTGCCAAATTGGATACTCCTGGATTCATCCAGGATATGAAACTGTTCCTTCCTCGGTCGATTCCTTTCCGAAAAATACAAATTGCTTTCGTTCTCGTATACCTTCTTAAAAGATACGAAACGTTTTAATACAAATCCATTTCAATGATAGAAGCTCATGTTAGAAAAAAAAGTCTCTGCAATTCCCAATAATTTTACTCCACTTTGTGCGCCTTAAATAGTCATTGATGTGTCTCGTGTACGCTAAAATATGATGATGTTATGGATAACAGTTCCGCACTAAACTGCACTTTACAAGAATTGTGTCACTCAGTGCCAATATTTTTCTTTACGAGGTCGTCAATAATACGTGAATGTCGTCAGTAATATGTGAATGTCAGTTGATCGGAAAATTACAAATTCAAACTATGTGCTCTTGCAATAATTCCATATCTTACAACGTCTCTCTTGATAAATGATGAAATCTCTTTAAATATTTTATCGCTTTCTCAACAGAAGAACACCTAGAATGGAACACAATACCACAGTAGTATCTATAGAACAATCTCGATTCTGTGCGAACGGCGCAAATCCTTTTCAGTATATACCAAAGTCTCCTTGATCACATGAGAATAATAAGAACATTGAAGAGTCGATTTTTCTTACTTGCCTAGCATGAGATGACCTCTCGAATTCCCCATAAATCCAGTATCATATGACACATATCAATGTCGTTTCAAATTATACAAAATGATAAAACGAATTCTTTATATTTCATTTGAATTATAGTGATATGGACACGACCTCATGAATTAATACTATAAGTTGTTCAATATTAATGTATTACTCGAAATGATACCAAATATATTTTCATAATCAGATATATCACACTTCTTAGTGCTAGCGACGTTAAATTTGATCAAATTTTGCCAATCAATCAGAAGTTTCATATGGTAGAAAACAACAAAGTTCCTCACACAAATCCCATATGAGGTACATATAAAAGTTTGCGTTCGAGAATGATCAAATTTCAACCGTCGTCAGTAATTGAGGGGAGGATGACTTTCTAACTCTGCATAAACTTAGTAATCAATCCCTGCGATGAATTCAACATTGCTCAAGCATCACCCTGTATATGGATGTGGTGGTACGCATTGTATACATCCATAGATACACTTCCTCCATCTCATAGTTTCTCATTCTATTCAGTTCTTCAGGCGAAACTCTATATACGTATGCAACGAAGCTCGTCCTAAATTCTCCCTAGACTCATCACGGCATTCCCAGGACTAATATTATACGTGAATCTACCGCTATATACTGAATATTCATCAGAGTGCGTTGAGCCTCATTACTCAGGCTTTTAAGGCACCGTAAAAGGCTGACGAATCTCATGAAAAAGCTTGCAGCTCGGTCCATACATATTTCAACTTCAGATATATACGATTCATAAACAGAAAGAACTTTACCATAAATATTATCATGTTAGTTATTTCCGAAATTACCCTCGTTTCGAGTAATCTTGGGCTAAGATTACTTTTTATTTTTATTTTATTCAATTTTACTCTTCCTGCGAGTGAAAATAACGCAGACTGATTTCTACTCACAATTACGAGTAAAAATTACAGCACAGAAATAAATTTTTTTCGATTTAATCATATGTAAAAAAATAGAAGATAAAGGAGTAAAAAATGGTAGATTACATGGAGTAAATAGGAGCTATAATTTAGTAAATATAAGACTTCACCAGTACATAAAATACTCTAATTTTACCAGTTATTAATCTGCTGAAGAAATTATTCACTAATAGAGCAAAATATCGTCCAACGAGTTTAATTTTCCAACCAAAAAAAAGTAACTTTTCATAAAAATTCTATGTCGACCCAGAATTATTCGAAATCAGAGAGTAATTTTTGTGATATTATTCTTCTTTTGTAGGTATACATACTTATGTCAATATTTTCTCGCGCGAAGTACTTCATATGATGTCATCTAATGAGAGTCTATAACACGATATCTAACAGTTGCGCCAATACTTCAGCTTTATTGGACGTTGCCAAGATGAAAACATTAAATTCCATCACAATCTTTCCAATTGTTGCACGCCAGACAGATGTTTGTTAATTATTGGGACGATTTGCAGTGGAAAACCTTAAATTTGACCAGACAGATTTTTGAAGATATTGATTGGTCCGTAACTAAGATAACACTTACAATTGTTAGAAGAAGAGGTGATTCATAAAGCTATTCAATAATATATAATAATACAATATAGTTAAAAGTAGATTGGAAGAAATAAGAAGTTTGCATTGTGTATACGATTATTCACAAATGCTCTCAAGTGTACGTGCTCGTAGCGACTGGACTGCATATGACAGTAGGGCAATCAGCAAAGTTACAATAGCGAATCGGATTACTGTCACTGCTATCTACGTAGATAGTTGAATGCACTTTACAAAGTTCAGTCACGATAACTCATCTATAGAGCTGCGCAAACAATTTCTCTAGATGAAACCGAATACAGTTATTATGACTATCTCGCTATACCAATACGATAATGTATACTGTAGCCTGAACAATATATTTTTAGTAATACTCTAAACCATTCGGAATATACGAACTTTTTTGCTGCATCATGATTTCAAGGATGATCCGTATTGAATGCGCAAAATATGACCTAAGATAATGGTAAATAATATCATGAAATACTTATTGAGTCTTATAATTTTTTCTAAAAATGTCACTATCCACATTTCGTAAATACTTTTCTCGGAAAAAAAATAAATAAGTGAACAATAGATGAAATTTCCAATATGTTTAACTAAAAGAGTTATTGTCTCGATAGTCTAATCGAGCGCATCCGTTTTTATCATAAAGCAAGTGGTAGAAAGTTGACGAAATTGGAAAGCTCGAATTGTAGAGTCGTCAACCGATGAAGAGGATCAATTGAAAAGTTCTTGTGAATTTTTTGCTATATTTGTTCGTAATAGAACTGGCAAGCCGTTTCCTTGGATACATAGATAGTAATGTCTCGGGTTGTCTGTTTTTGCAATAAAACTTTTTACCTTGGTCGATCCCGAAATGGATACTCTAGGTAAATTTATCATAAAGTGGAACATTAACTGTATTGATTTTCAATAGCCTTCAAACATAAAATTGATGAATGCCATTAACTTTTTATAGTATGAATGAAGTTAATGTTATATTCAGATCTACATCTGCATTGATAGTAATTTTTGGATACCTTTTTTTTCATACTTTGGATTAGTGGTGATTCCTCAATATGTTGAACGAACAAGAATTGTAACAATGACAATTCCTATCATCTGATGAACTGAGTAGAACAATTGTTTCGTATTTACTTTATTTCTTTCTTTGAAAATGTACCCAACAATGGGAACCAGTCTCTGATCACCTCACCGTATCAAAACATGACAAAGACGGCACAATCGACAACATATAATGAAACTTTTGTATATTGTCGATATCCACTGATAAGATTCTACTTCCTAAGCAAGATACATTATCATAAAATTTTTTTTTTTCCATTTTCTCGCAAAGAAAACAACAAATCCATTTCACTTTGCATTGAATCGTGTATATACATCATGTAGTAAGAGTTGAGATTGTGTCAGACGACCGTGTGCTCAGCTGCAGACTCGCAGTCACTGCAACAAGTTGCAGTTGAGCACATTGGATTATTTCCATAGTCAAAAGTTTCATGAATATCGCTTCTCTTCTCCTTTCCACACTCTAATTCAAAAGGTCGAACACATTTGAACAAAGTGCTTTCAGTTTGGAAAATTCGTATACGTGTATAGATAGATGGGGAAACGTGCTCATGTCAATTAATGTAATTAGAGTTTGGAAGAAGTTTCGTATTAAGGCGAGAGCAAATGAGTATTTGAGCCAATAAAAAAAGGAGCAAAGTCTATAGACGATTTAATTGCTCGTAATTTCACCGCAGCCAATCAAATCCTTTGATGTCTTGGATGGTTGCGTTGTGTCATTTTATACTGAGAACTGATTGAAAAAGACAAAGAGGTGACGAGGCAAAAGGCGCACGAGTGTGAATTACTCGTGAGACGAGAGAGAAAGATGCAAATGAAAAGGAACAAAGACAAGATTGTTAAAGGTCTCACACTTGTCGACCCTTCATCTTTTTTTTTTCTTTGTTGTGAAAATAAAGAATTCTCTGTGTCGTCACAGCCATCATGATTGTTGTCTTATAGTTGTGAAACACAATTCATTTCAAACTGAGGGATGTGGAAAATTTGTTCCTCTAACAGACGTTACAGAGCGACTGAATCGTCAAAAAATGAAAAAGTAACTGAGGAAACCTTTGTGGTCTCTAATAAGCCAAACTTGATTCCTGCTCTGGCATAATATTCATTTGATGGCATGATTTTAACGCCATATTATCTCAATTCTACTCAGCTTTTTTTTTTCACGTAATTATAAGAGTACTCTGTTGCAAAGGTGTTTTCCCAGCATTTAGTATATTTTCCTTTCGCGTCAAAGGTACGGTTTCAATCCTTGTTATTTTTTTTTTCGCCCAACCATAATGAAAGATGAAATGGGGGAAAAAAGTTCTCAAAGAAAGAGCAGCGATATAGCTTTTACTTGCGGTATATATGTATAGTGTTTTATGGCGACGCTGAAAGGCGATGAAACGTAAACTCGGTAAAATGCTTTAATGACGCCATTCGTGTTCACGTCATGCTCTGCTCATGACTTCAGTTAATTGAGTAAAATACAAGCGTTCATGCAGTATTGCGCATGTTTCGAGGCAGCACCAAATGAAAGATCTGTAATAAATGACCAGAGAAATCTTTGAATCAATTCGTACACATTTCTTCAGTTCTTGCATTGAGGGGTGAATTCGAGTTTTTATTTTCTTTTCATGAGATTCGGGCGAATTTTATAAAACCACTGGGACCTATGTCTTGTATAATCAATGCAACGGATGTGTAAGCCAATCGAAATGTCTTCTTGGATGCGCAGAATTTGATGTGTCATTTATTTATTTATAGCTACAATTTATTTTGTTACTAGAAAATAATAATACTTGATATGTCAAAGGTACGGAAATTTGGAGCTCATCAAAATTGATTACGAGTATATTTTATCAATCATGGAAGATTCATTTTCTTATTTGATTAGTCCCTGCAAGTTTATACAAGTTTAATTCTTACATGACTGACAAATAAATTTTGATACGTTAGCCCCAAATCGATGATAATTGTACGCGTTATTTCAATTTCTCCTGAAACTAGTACACGCAAATCGTATGATTGCTATCACGATTGAAATTTGAATCTTGATTGATCTGAAAATTCTATATAGAAGAGTGCGCGTTTCCGCTCCACTGCTTTCATTGGCGTGATATATAAATTAAACATTGGGAGATGAAATATTTCCAACATTGATTTGATGAAAAATACACTCATGCAGGTAGAAAATGCTTGAGTAAGCTGACGCATATACCAACTAACTTTTTCTCTTTTCGCGTGTGTGTTCCAGTGACGTAACTTTTTCGATAAATTCACTGCCACTTGGAGAAGTAACTATTGGCACAATTCTCCACAACTTTGATCTTGCTCATTCTTCAAAACGTACAACTTCTGGATTTAAAAGATTGAATTTTTTTTTTATCTATTCAAGAAGTTAGACCAAATCAACGGAGTTTCATACCACAGCAAGTTATATGGCCAATAATTTTATTGTAAGACATTGCTTTTTATGTATGAGCATAGTTGATGAAAATGTAAATATTTTCCAGTTGCTTTTGTGTTTTGTAGTTTTTTATCTCAATATCAAATCTGAGAATTAATCAGACACGAAATGCGTGTGAGGAACTTTCTCGAACTATCATAACGAAGAATAGTTGTGCTCAACATGAAGATTTATACATTCCAACAGTATCGTGACATACAAAATTATATGAAAAACTGTGAGCAACATTCATATGGCAAGTCAGTAAAGATTAAAAATAATTATTGTACGTTTCCGCAAAAAATCCGTTGAGTCAGTAACGAGGTCACGTACTTTCTTCTTTAATTCAACGAAGAGCAGCAAAAGCCAAATAAAATATTGTCATGATGAAAACAATGATCTCACGGTTACATCAAAACATTCTTTTTAATATTTTCTCAGTGTAGACTATCACCGTATGATGAATCATATTCCACATTATTTGTTTGTCCGTCCTGCTCCTATCAACATTATTTTCAATAATTATACAGTACATGAAAATCAAATTTGCATTTACCATCGGATCCATAAAATTTTACTAATCTCCAATTAGTATTAATGTATATACGTATGAATTGGAGGATCAGCTGAAGAAAATTACGCAAATTATCAAAAACTAATGAAACATTTTTTATCCAATTTCCGACGGCATTACTAGCTTGTTCTCTCTAATATCTTTACTTCGATTTTAGTGCTTAAACTCCAACACAAACTTCGAAGCAACTCACCCGCTTTTTTGTATCATTCAATATGCCAAGATAAGTCCACCACTTCTTTTTGGAAATTGCAAAACTCCAATCCCATTTTCGTTATCAGTAACTCTTGAAATCCCCTTGTACCGATGTGCGGGCAGCTCGATTCGAGAAGGAAATGTATGCTACGTGGATTTGGAGGAAAAGCTTCCCATACAGGGGAGAAAAATCAGCCATACAATCATTGATCTCAAAATAACGAGGGAGTCAACCATTTATTGGCAAACGACTTGGAAAGGCATCTAACGTTGCGACTACCAATATAAAGAGGTTGATAAGCTTCGTAATTTTAATGAACATTTAATAAAACTTCTTTGCCTTCATACACTATTTCATATATTTTGTATCGATACATTCGTGTTTCAAACTACTACTGAGAATTATTCTTTTGATACTCATTATTGTGAGTTTAGAGAGTAGAGTCATGGCGGGACTGTGTTCGCATCGACCAACTTTCACAACTGTGCACAAACTGAATATTGTTGAAACCGTTTAATTTAAAAATGCAGAATTTATGTGTGTAAATGAAATTTTTTGTTAAAATTTTCATAATAATTTCTCATTTTCAACAAAAACAACTTACGTACTTGTATAACAGTACTCATTCCATGCAAATACATAAGTTATTTCATATTATTTTATATGTAACATTATAAGACTTGATAACACGATTCCGTTTGGATAGTTATGGATAAGTGCATGCATATATTTACCCTAATCTACGTTTTCCCGTATCAATAGTGAAATATTTTATTACAAACGTACAGTACTTCTCGTTCCAGTATTTCATTCTAATCAGTATTGCTATAGTTCTTCATTATTTGCATAGCCAACACGAGAATGTGTACCAACAACATTGTTTCTATTATGTCGACTACTATCAAAATTACGATTATTATGCTGCGCACACTTACCTCTATGGTAGGGTAGGTATAGGCAATCTTTGGAAAGGCTCTACTTCCTTTTGATTTAGGATCATGTAGAACAAATTTAAATTGTTCGTTTTCTTGAAATTAATTTCACTTATGAATAAGTCTTCATTGAAATTCAACCCTTAACTTCTGCTCGCACATATTTGCACGAAATAGACTGGCGGTCAATTGGTTGAAAAGAATTCTGACGTGAACTCAATATATTCACACGTTTTGTAATGTGTCAATTATAACATGACAAGAAATGGACTTGAAGTCATAATTGTCAATAACAATTCTTAATAATATCCATCGAAATTAGAGAAAACAAGTGGGGTTGTGCTTGCTCGCTCGCTACGCTCGCTCGCATGTGGGGTTGTGCTTGCTCGCTCGCTACGCTCGCTCGCGTGTGGGGTTGGGT